>OX387398.1:11200000-11525000 GCA_947563765.1 Anarsia innoxiella
TTTTACAAGATGATTTTAAATTAGTGAACAATAGAAAAGGATATGCATATCTCCTGATAACAAATAACTTTTACTATGGGACCAAGTTCGAAATCACAAAAAAAATTGTTCTGCCATACTATCAGCTGGTGCATTTTGTATTAGGAGTTCAAAAATTTTTTTAACGATTTCGACCTTGATTCCATAGTAACAGTTCTTTGTTATCACGTGTACATGCATATCCTTTTCTATCGTTCACTAATTAAAAGTCACCTTATATATGATAAAGATTTATAACTTAAACACATAACCATGACCAACCTTCACACTACTATCATAAAAGCACCCTGCAGTGACCTTTTATCGACAGACCCCATCCCTATTAACCCTTTCCCTGCACCGCTCGAGGCGCAACGAAACAGTTAACTAAATTAAAGTGAGTGTGAACCCACTGCAGGGCCACTATTCCATTTCGTTTATTGCAATACTTACCCTTCACTTAATAAAGATATATCAACTTAAATACCACCACTGAGGCGACTGATGAGTGTGGATAAAGCGAAAGAGGTGTGTTTGGATTGTAGCAAGTGGAAGGAAGTGGTCTCTGCCTACCCTAATGGGAGAGAGGCGAGACGGATATGTATGTATGTACCTTACTTAAATACCGAAGTAGTGACGATTTACTTTTATTAACGACTAGAGGCTGCCCGCGACTACGTACGCATTTATCGTCATATCTTGGAAAATAAACAAAATATCTTAAAATAATATAGCCTATGTGTTATTCTGATGTCCAAGCTAAGTTATTGTAAAATTTCATTAAAATCTGTGCTGTGGTTTTTACGTGATGAAGTAACAAACATCCATCCATCCATCGGCATAAACATTGACATTTATAATATTATTAGGATTAGGATTTATTTTAATTAAGATAGATCACAGTGGCTTGCAATAAGAGAGGCCTATGTCCAGCAGTAGACTGCTATAGTCTGATGATGATGAAATACCGAAGCGATTCCAGCTTTAAACGGGATTTACATTACGACACTAGTTGCACGAAATCAGTTTCATGACATGGCAGTTTCACGTGTAATTTAGCACTTTCATGATGCATGCATTATGAA
This sequence comes from Anarsia innoxiella, assembly GCA_947563765.1. Classification (NCBI taxonomy): domain Eukaryota; kingdom Metazoa; phylum Arthropoda; class Insecta; order Lepidoptera; family Gelechiidae; genus Anarsia; species Anarsia innoxiella. The sequence continues at coordinate 11,201,104 of OX387398.1, forward strand.
TGTACTAATTTACACATGAAACTATAATGAAATTAACGTCATGAAACTAGTATGTATGACACTAGTTTCGTAATGTAAATGCGTCTTTAAACGCCTCAGCAGGAGCACAAATCTGCAAATTTACAATAATCAGTTGTGTGTCGGCAGAGTGTCAATGGCATTTTTTGACACATTTCATCGCAATCCGTGTAAGTCATTGTAGCAGAATACCTTCCAAATGTGTCAAAAATGACATTGACACTCTGCCGACACAACTGAGGCTATTTTAAATTGCAGACTTGGGCACCACCATGTTCCTATATGGGTGGTTAATGGAACTTTGATAGGTCTAATTTAATAAATATACTAGCAGCTTATTGCATGTATGTTTTTCTTTAATACCCGCATAGAATAACGTTTTTACATCAGCTTGACCACCATTCAAATGGGTTGTAGTTAAGTTAAATGAACCAGTATGGTTGATTATTGGACTTTTTATGTTACTAGGTTTATACACAAAGCATTTACGTCTAATAAAAAGGTGCATTAAATTAATTGTTTATTAAGCATCGTTCCGTCTTTGTCTAAATCTTGACAATGAGAGGGACAGCTGTAGATTTAATGGTCCGTTAGCTTAATATACTTTTTGTGCAACCAAATATTAGTCTTAGATTAGACCTTAATGACCTTTTTTTGACACATTTGGTATTCTGCTATACAATTGCTTACACTGATTGCGACCAAATAGGTCAAAAATGACAATTGAAACTCTCATTGACACTCTGCCGACACAAAACTGAGGCTATTATAAGTTAGCAACTTGGGCCCTGACATGAATATTAATATAAGATTAATGTAAAAAATATAATTTAACGCTTTGTTTAATTGAAAATCCTTTTATCAAAGCGATGTAGAATATATTCATATTCATTGGACTGCAATTATGCAGTTCAAAAAAATATACTTTTTCAAAAATAAGACACATCAAAAAACAAACACTAAAATTATAACAGTTAGACATTCAATTAGCAATTCATCAAAATATGAATATTTATATATTAGTTCGTAAATATCGAAAATCTGCATTATTTTGACACGATATTCATTGAAATTGACAGTTTTACATTAGCCATTTTGTATTTTGTCCGCCATCATAGATGCAGGGTTAAAAGCATTCAATTGGTAAGTGATAGTCTGTGGCAGTCAATAATGGGTTTTATTTAAATAGCCATTGAAATAGATCGCGTATAAAACCATCAATGTGTACCTAAATGACATTTCAGGTAATATGTTAATGTTTGGTTATTGAATCGTTGCTATTTGGCGACATTTTCTCGTTTATTTTAGGTTATTTTGATAGTCTGTGATACCACATTAGCATAGTAAATGTAAAATTGTCAGATTAAAAAGATTAGTGACGGATACCTATTTCATTAAGGCCTGAAATAGACGGATAAACTTATTTATTTAACAGTTTATTGTAAGATGATAGTACATAGAGACAGAAAAAAAGGAGAAGTTATACAAAAGGTACAGCATATTTCTAAAAACTTACACCTTTTTCATAAAACATAACATCTTAGACAGTGACAGATAAAACGTCCCTAGGAATTTTTAACTGACAATTGGATAACCGTACCTAATAAAAATAACTATGATCAAATTGAGAAACATCCTCTTTGTTTAAGTCGGTTAAAAATCAATAAATTGATATGAAAGTGTAAATAAATATAATTGTTACAAAATAGAAGCCTCGTGTATTCGTTGTGTATTCGCTCAGGAACTGGGTACTGCGAAGGCCGTCACGACAAACAACAAGTTTGCCTTACCCAAGTAACATATTACGTACAACGTTTAATTGTTGCTATTTCTAATAACAATTTGTTAAAGGTAGAAACAGATTGGGGCCCAGTGTCGGCAGAGTGTCAATGTCATTTTTGACACATTTGGTATTCTGCTAAACAATGGTTGCCACTGATTGCGACTAAATGTGTCAAAAAATGCCATTGACACTCTGCCGACACACAGCTGAGAATATATAAAATTAGCAGATTTTGGCCCCTGGTACCACGCATGCACTTGTCACGCGCACACGTGGGACAGCGTTGCGTGTGAGAAGTGTGCTTCTAACCTTAATATGTCTATGGAACAGATTGTCATAATGTGTTGCGTACCTTGTGTACGTGGAATAAGTTTATTTCTACCTTTAAACTTCAATTTGTGATGCATAAATATGATAGATAGGTATTTGGCCTTCGTTTATGAGATTCTGCACAACTCTTACAGTTCATGGTATAATACAGTACCTATGTACTTCAATCTAGTACTTTACTCGTATCAGTAGCTTTTAAATAGCTTTACACTTGAAACTAACTTGCATTTAAATCAATTAATGATGTAATTTATATAAAATTTAAGACATCTAGTTTGAGCGATAAAAATCGAGTTGCAGGTAACGTCATTAAAAATAACGCCCCTTTAAGTTTATTGCATCTATCATAATTACTATCATGAATTAAAAGAGGATCTAAAGGCATTTTTTGCAATTGGGATTTAGGGTTCTTACTCACTAGCGGTTGTGATTTGACTTTTCATTGCACTAAAATGATATTCAGGGGCCTCAGTCTGCTAATTTAAAATAGCCTCAGTTGTGTGTCAACAGAATGTCAATGGCATTTTTGACACATTTGGTATTCTGCTACAATGGCTTACTGATTGCTACCAAATGTGTCAAAAAATGACATTGACACTCTCATTGAAACTCTGCTGTTAGAAAACTAAGGCCATTTTAAATTAGCAGACATGGCCCCTGGGCTTTTGATATGAAAAACTTCAACTATAGTAGACGGTTGATTTATATCAAACGTCAAATTAAAATTGCATGTGCTTAACCTCCTGAGACTTTCCGTAATATATATATGACATTAAAAAAACATTTCGTAGTACCGCCATCTAGACAATTTCTTTAAAAATTTTACTGTTTAACGAATATTATGGGTCTTCCGCTATTACAAGACTTGCCAGTGGTTGAATTACTGTCATAATATATATATTTTTTCTAATTGGAAGTGAAGGATGTCGTCGCGGTCGAATGAACGCGGTAAGTTTTTTTTGAATTTTTGTAAATTAACGAATATCGTAACTTGTATTGGTGTTTTTTTTTGTGTATTAATATGCAATAATTAAGATTAAACATTTTTATTTGTCAATATTTACGTGATTATGGAAAAATAACCTGCTATATATTTATGTAATACAGGTATGACATGCGTTCTCAATAACTACTGTGAAATAGTAAATCCCCGGGTAATACCTATATGACATATTATATTTTAGTAGTAAACAATGTTTCTGAAGATTTTTTTTTTCAGTTTTACGCAAGCACGATAAAGAAGAATTATAACGCGAGCACGAGATAGAAGAAGTACATTTGTGCAGTACAAAATAACACAAGTGTTTTTTACATTTTCACCAAAAAGATGAAGACTAAACAATAGATTTAACTGATTTATATAAGTGGAACTCAAGATTTATTAACTAAATCTATAAACTGCAGTTTATCGCCTGTCTGCGATTAATAAAGTACCTAAAAATAATTAAAATTTAAGAAATAGAGTCCATCTTTAGTTTGGAGAAAAAATAACATTTTGTGAGTTTAAGTACTAAAATTATGAATAAAAATATAATTTTCCACAATATAAATGTTCTTTCTATTTTAAAACACTAAATCAAATATAATTAGCCTCAGAAACAAATAAATGCAAGTATTTTTTACATATTAATTCTACATTAATGGTTATCATTGAGAACTCTTGTCGTAAATATATGACATTGCGAAAATCTATATTTTCCATTGAAATTTTCTTTTTTCACCAGTTTTGTTTATAGAATGGTATTTTAAGTTATTATGACAAATTTTATCAAAATCGAAGCAAAAAAAATCTCTGGGTCTCAGGAGGTTAAAAGAGATAATTTTTTGAACTATTATCAACTTATTAACCAAAACGACAACTTAATACCAAGAACACGCGTCAAACTAATACATAACAAAGTATAAATACCTAGCAACCAGTATGTAAAACAGAGTAATAAAAGGTACGTTTCAATCAAAGTGTATATGCGAATAAAGTGCAAATCTAGCGGGTAATGGACAGGCTAAGCCGAGTCTCGCTTCTGGTCATGACTATGCATGGCCAGCTACCTGATAAATCTTTATTTGACGCGTGTTTATTTACTATAACTATGGATTAATCTTTGATAGTTAAAGATCTACGTGTCCGGGCCGTGGCCCGTCAGGAGGGAAAACAATACGTCGTCATGACAACGTGTCCGTGCCGTGTCCGGGACGTGTCAGGGAGAAAATATCATTCCATACATTTTCTATGGATTTGTTCACACAAGTTGTCATGACGACGTATTGTTTTAACTCCTGATGGGCCACGGCCCGGATCTGTGTAGATAGTCCTTTAGATGGCACCTATCACACAGTTCTTTAGGTTACTCTTACAAGCACTCTTACTTTTGTCACTTTTGCCAAAGATATTATGTATGACTTTTTGATACGACACGGCGTTATTTTTTCTTTCACTTGAGTAAAGTAGGTACGTCTTGGTCTTCCCCTTTTTCCGTTTCTCTCTTTCCTTTTTAGGCCGTAAGAAGGTAGTAAGTAGGTCGTATTATAATAATTTTCTTGTTTGTCCAGTTTTTCTAGAAGACTTATACTGTTCTGATATCTATTTTGATTAAGAATGTACATTAGTTGTCTAAAAAACAGCTAACCTCCCAAACATTGTTTCATAAAGACGTCTACCTCATTGCATTCAGTATACTCCTACCGAATATGACACGCGATGTTGTGTCATGTTACGTACATTGTCTTTGTAGAGTTATGTCATTTAACTGTTGCTTTTCAAAAACGGATTTTGAAGAAGAGAGGATGTGGTAGTTTTGAGTTAAGGATGCATAAGCAAAGACGACGTGCCTTTTTTAGACTGGTCTGGTTTGATCATCAAAATCTCCAGTTTGAGATGGATTACATTTGTGAAGGCATACCGTAATGTTGATACTACGGGCATGGATTTGTGTTTATAAAGTTTAAACAGTTGAGTGGTTTTAACTATATGGTTTTGACCGACGCGTATGTATGAGGCTACTGATGAATGTGAAGGAAGCGAAGGAGTGTGTTTGGATCGTAGCAAGTGGAGGGAAGTGTTCTCTGCCTACCCCGATGAGAAGGAAGCGTCACGAATATGTATGTAGGTATGTACTTATGACAGTGATTGTAAAAAAGATTGTATTGCCAAGCTATTCCAAAACTAACCTATTCATCTACGTCAACCAGCGTTGCCAGATGTCCCGATTTCAGCGGGACGTTCCGATTTTTAAATCAAAATTAGTCTCGCGCGGGACAGGCTCACCTAAACCAACCCACGCAAGGAGCCTGTGACATGAAGTTTTTCACAACGTACCCAAAGGTTAATAGAAAGTGTAAAACAATCGACGTCCGCCACAATGGGCATTGTGTTTCGTGTTGAGTCATGTCGGTGACATGCCCACGCGACGTGCGACGCGGGACATGACATGCTACTCGCTTCCAGTATACGTTTTGGGATAGTGTGTACAGGGTGTTGGTAAAATCATAAAGCCGGTTGCAGTTCTAGAACTTAGCTAAGCTAAAAAGAGCTGGCATAGTTTGCAGTCTGCACACAAGTATAGAAAACTGTGTCAGCTACGCGAGCTAAGCTAAATTGACTTAGCATAGTTCTTGGTCTGTAACCAGCTTTATCATCATCATTATATTAGAGAGTAAAAGCGCGTACTCTTCAGCGAGCTATAACCTAACCGTTACATACACTGTAAAAAAATAAACATAGTTCGGTAGTATGCGTACACAATAGAACCTTGTTCCTGTAACTGTTCGGTTACACTAACGGCTCGCTAATGAATACATGCCCTAAGACTCTTTGTCTCTCTCGCTCGGTGGAGCATTTAGGGGAAGAGAGTGAGAGGAAGACCGCGACGTACCTACTTTACACAAGTCAAGGAGAAAGTCTTGAAGAAGTCATAGCTTTAGCAGAAGGCCTAGAGGCGGATGCTACACCGATAAAAGTAAATACCAATAAACGAAAATTACAAATTATTGCTATGGCCTTGATAAACTTTTTCAACCTTAATTCCAACAAACTTAACCAATAATTAACCAACGATCCAAACTATAATTTATAATGTTAACAGTAGCTACTAACCCATGTAGTGTTTACTGAACAAAAAGCGAACAATTACTTGTCGATAATCGGCGCGCGCGCAGCTATCTGTGATTGGATCGCGCGCTCAGCTCGGCTTAGCCATACTTCTCATTCTTTGATTAATTGTCTAAAGATATCTTTTTAAAGCGCCTTTTTTCCCTTGACTTTATAATAAAACATTGACCCAGAGTCTATTAAAAAAGGATATAATAGAGTTTATATAAACACCCTATATGTTAAATAATTAAAGTATTCTAACTCTAACAAGACTCAAAAAATATGAAATCAATATGTTTAGGTACTTAGTCTTATTTTATTACTTAATTTTACCATCCAAGCATTTGACATTAATCCTACTTACCTACATTCCAATTTCAAATACTTGGGGCCTGATTCACCACCTTCAGATAAAATTTATCCGTCAGATATTTTATATCTGTCTCTCTCTAAAATGTCTTGTTTTATAAAATAGACATAGGTTTATCTGGCATTTAGTATCTAAACTCATAGACTAAAGAAACTATACTATTAGTAGCTAGATACTAAAACTACCAAATCTCATTATCATAATAATGTGTTCAACCGACTCCTGCGCATCTCGTTCGTCAATCAGTTCAATAATGTCAGTTCTATGATCGCTCATGATTGACTATCGCTACCGGATTCATTGCTTGCAAAAAAATAACTTATTTATGAAAGTTGTAGACGATGTTTCATTATTTATTTTTAATTGCAAAACTACTGTACTGATTTAGATGAAACTTGGCAATATTGTAGCTTATACATCAGATTAACACATAGGCTTTATTGTTTTAATATTGCGATTATGCGTACGAAGTGGAAGTGGTCTCTGCCTACCCTAATGAGATAGGCGGACGGATATGTATGTAAGTATGCGTGTGAAATCGCGGGCAGCTCCCATAGTATAAATATCCGCATACTTCTTACTGACTTATAAAATAAACAGTAGGTAATAGAGTTTCATAAACAGAAACGAGTCCACGTGCAAAAGCTAGTCTCATCAAATCCTCGTCACAAACAACGGAACAAAAAATGATTTATTTGTCAGAAGTCCGTTGCCCATTATAATTGTTATTGGAGATTTCAAATTGATGCCCAATCGCTTCCTGATTGCTAATCGATTTAATTTATAGTTAGGAATCGATACAAAAACTGATTTATTGTTTGTTGGGCCTTGCAGTTGGTATTAGTGTAATTATTTTAAGTTTCTTGTTGTCTTTATGACGTTAGTATTTTCCTTTAAGTAGGTATTGACTCTTATTTCTCTTGTTTTTTGTGTTGGTCTATAAAATATAGACGAGAACGTCGATCTAGACTTTTTTCTTTTGTTTTGAATATTCTTTATGGATATCCAGGCATAAAAGTAGAACCTATCAGAAGGTCACATTGTATCACAATTAGGAGACATTTTAGATTAAACAGAAATGTGTCTGGTTCGTAACAAGTGGAGAGGGAATTGGTCTCAGTCTCACTGAATAGGAAAGATGCGTGACAGATTTGAATGAATGTTTCTATGTATTAAATACCTATTTTTTAACCTTACGTAAATGGCAGATTGCTAATAGCCTGCTTTAAAAACTCCATAAACTAATTCAATTTCACATTTCTCTAAGTAGTAGGCCGGGGACATAGGAAACCAGCAAATCTAGTGGGCGTTCCATCCGGATGACCGCAGCTTTTTGCTTCCTTATTGAAGCCCCCGGGACTGCCCTCCCCACTTGATGTATTTCTACAAAGTACCTACACGGAAAGGGTAAAGTGGCCTACCATAAATCACGCGACGGTACTTGTTGAATCTTGGAAATTTTGGACTTGTTTAAACTAGTTTTAGTAGGCCACTGGCCAGATGCGTAAGGATCTTAGTTTGACAACAAAACGCGAAAGAAACCTAAACTTTATATTAAATGGTTGAAAAAGCATGCCACGTCAAATATTTGTGGAATTGTTTGTAGTACTTCAAAACATAACACTAAACTCTCACGCTAAATTTACGATCATAATATAAATGTTTACAATTCCTTTTTGTATTACATCAACTCATCCATCTCAGCACCAAACTCCTAACACATTATTTTCAAGAGACTCCTTAAAACGTCTTTATTCAGCAAAGCCCCGAAACTGCGCTTACACTGGTCAGCAAAAAACAAATGAATCAATTACGGGCGCACAAAAAGCGTGCGGCCGTGCTAATGCGGGCTCTAATTCCGCCCATTTGTCGCCCATTTGCGCCCGTTTGCGGCCATTTGCGGCTCGTGGTCACCCGGCGGTCTGCCGCAAAAACTGCATTTGAAAAAACTATTTTGACGGAACTATTTGCGGTTTAGAAAATTATATGCGTTTTTATATCAATTATTTAGATTTTTTGAGCGTTTAGTTTGAAAACAATCATGCTTTGTTTTTTAGTGGATATCATTATGTTTACTAAACAAATGAAAGAAAAATGCAGTTGAAATTATTTCTTTCTTTTTCCATTGATTATTTATTTATTTCTAGCAAAAAAAAGCTTTTTCACTATGTCAAATAAGTTATTAATTTATATATTATGTTTCCAAAAATAATCATTTAGTACCTATACAGTTGTCTTCTGATTTCTCTAACCTTTCTCCCTCAAAAGTATTAGAAGCAAATCACATAAGCCCCGCAAACGGTTAACCTGTTTGCCCCTAGTATTTACCGAGGCCTCGCAATCAGACTGCGGAAGGAAAATTTTATTTTATTGTCTCTGAACGGAATGGGAAGGAAAGTCCCCAACGTCCCTGATTTGTGTACTCGCATCTGTTTGTCTATGGCTTCTTTAAGGACGTGCACTTTTGTAATGGCGTCGATTTTCTTTTTTTAAGAAAACTCTTTTGTACCAGCAGCGTAACAAATAGAAATGGTTGTTTGAAAAATACACTACGTAACTTAATAGCTTTTTAAACAACAAGGACTAAACGTGGAAAATAATATTTAAGATTCACAAAACAGAACACAATCAAAAACAAAAGCCGATCAAAACAAACAAGACGCAATCTCTTTTTAAACTCCTTATTTCAAATGAGGAATTCTAAACAAATGAAGGTTAGACAGAAGAATAACGTTAAATAAAGGGTGTTTGGTGTCCATGGACGATGGTTGCCTCTATTAAGGTAGGGTGATGTAAATTGGCGTCGCTGACCCTTGCTTGTTGGCTGGACATCTTAGAGGGTGCCGTCTAAGTTATAGGAAATCGTAATAATTCATTTATCCTACTAGTTGACAGAATCAGGAATCTTTAAACGTTGTACCAATAGAAGTAACATTGTTTAATTTTAATTTAGGTAATACTTATAACATACACAAAATCTGTCACGCCTCTATTCCAGGCAGCAATCACTACACTCTACTTGCTATGATCCAAACACACTTTTTTCCTTTTCTACTTCATTGACGACCATGCATAAACTTAAAATATTGTTTTAAAATAAATGCATGCTATCATCTCTTTCGACTTGAGTACAGCGGCTCGCCAGTGTATCATAATTTCCAATATACTACTCTTCAAAGCTTTACCTCGTGATACCAAAATTCTCTTGCTAATTTTAAATCTCATATTCGCTGATATCTTCCACCTTACACCTCCAACATACCAACTAAGTCTCGTCCATAATCCCTCTCGGATTAGACCAGCGGTTGGCTTACGCAAATACGATCGGATTGGTCTACCCTGATGCTAAGACACCTTCCTGTACTGTGTATACTTTGATTGACGGTCATCTAGGTAAGAGAGGCGACAAATTGGCCACGCAGTACAAAATACAGACAGACTTTTCAACCAAAACAAACACCAAAGCATGAGTTTTAGTATTTTATCAGGCTTTTAGACACCAAGGTGCATTATATTTTAGATTTCATAAAGAAATATATCTTATGGATGAAAGCAAGAAATTCAATGGACAATGGTGTTGAAAAAGACTCAACAATACGTAAATAGACGCAACAGTAGTGTTCTCAGCGAATTTAAAATCAAACAGCTATCGTCAATGTGCTTGCAAAGGGATTTGTGTTTCTGGTTCTACTTAAGTTAGAAGTCAGTGATTTATTCATCTAATCAAATTTCTAAGTCTTTTGATACTTTTTTGCACACTAACAATAAAGAACTAACCGATAACATTTACAAAAAACCTATCGCTATAATCGAATAGCATCAAACAAGTATAGAACCGATTGACGTCACAGCAAATAACATTGGCTGTCCGACATAACCCTACAGGGCGGACATACCACGCGTCCACATTCCGAAGGGGCGCAACATTCCCGAGATGCTTCCCGGAATTTTTGCAAGACAAATAGCAGCTTGACCGAGATGACATATGGCGGGAGGCGGTCATACACTCTCAGGAATCTCAACTTTCCCCGATTCTCGATGATTTATTCGTGTTTCGGGAAGTTGCCGCTAGTTCCGCTTTATGAGCCCGTATTTATGAGCTCTGTTTAAAGTTGGACCTTGTTTTGGTTCGAATGTTTGGGCTCTTTATTGTGCTTGTTGTGCAAAGTTGTGACGGCGACTAAATACATATACGATACGTATTTATGGGTACTAGCGTAGCGCTGCAGTGAATTGTTTGATACTTTATTTAGATAGCTAGAAGTATATTTTACTTCCTGAAAATAAACCGTACGCAAAGATGGTTTTTTCACTAAAACCGACTGATGGTATCTACACACCAAAGCCGCCGGCTTTTTTGACAGCTGCTATTCGTATTACGTAAAGCCACCGGCCTAGCTCGACGGCATGCCGGCGGCTTTGGTGTGTAGACAGCATAACTTAGACAAGGAGCAGTCAAACTTTGCATACTAGGGTGTTTAAAGTTTAATAAATGCAAAATGAACTGTTCCAAATACATCTTTCGATAAATCACAATCTTCAAGAAAAAGAGAACACAAAATTAAACCATCAAAACCACAAAACATAACTCTTTGATAACTGTAACAAATGTGTGTCATGAAAGTTACTCAAACCACAAAACCGCACGTCTCGGACCCGCAAATGAGCTCGCGTTACAACCTCCTTCGAATCGGGGGTGGGTCTACCACAACACATTGTATCTACTTGTAATGAGGACATTTACTGGGTTTTCAGAGTTAAGTTACTAGTTACTGTTACTATGTTTTTGGGTTATGGTTTGGGTATAGAAGATTTTATTAAATGAATTCAATTGGATACTTAATTACTTTTTAAATCGTTTAGTAATGAATAAAATTTCTTGCTAGGTTCTTCTCTGGGGAAAACTGCACTCTTGCGAATCTAGCATTAACTTTAAAAAATGACCTGTCCTAAGTGTTGTCCAAACCTACAGGATTAAATGAATTTTCATTTAATATTATATCTTTAGATTTTTCGCATTTAAAATTCAACCATATACTTAGGTTATAAAATTCGGAATTTACTGAACAATCTGTGCAGCATAACTTTCTTCTCTCCTACTAATATTATAAATGTCAATGTTTGTGCTAGCTAATAGATGTTTGTTACTCTTTCATGCAAAAACCACTGAATAGATTTTGATGAAACTTAGCAATATTGTAGCTTGCACATCAGAATAACATATAGGCTATATTATTTTACGATATCATGATTCTTTTCCAAGTTATGACGATAAATACGCACGAAGTCGCGGGCAGCCTCTAGTCTATATATATCTATATATATAAAAATGAAACCCGTTTTCCGTTGTCACGGCATCACGCCTGAACGGCTGTACCGATTTCGCTAATTCTTTTTTTAAAATGTTCATTGAAGTCCAAGGATGGTTCTTACGGTGAGAAAAATTCGAATAATTGCCGGGAAAGCCCTAAAACAGACCTTTTCTTTTTCCCATACAAATGTTTTCTTACTAAAATGTAGAGTCAATTTGAACTTTATTCCTACACAATAAAGTTCATTCTAAGGCGGGACGAAGTTCGCCGGGACAGCTAGTATCTTATAAAAAACGAACTTTAAACAACTATTACTGATAGAACCCTTATTTTGATTTGAAGATACGGCTACCTACGCACAATTTCCCTTAAGGCCATTTATGCCAAAGTTTTCGATAAGCGATAGATGGAGTGGCATCAGGAATGCGTGTCCTGAGACGGAGGGCGCCCTCTGGCCCTCTGGCCCTCAAAGGGGACGGAGGACATTCCCTAATGATGTGCCAGCTAACTCTTTTGCAGACTTTGTGGAATTTATAGAGCTGTTTCAAAGATGTTAGATTGTGGAGTTTTAGTACATATTACGTTCAGTTGGTTCTTACTCTTTCTGCCTGATTCAATGTATCTGACAGAAGTTTGATAGCTGTCACTGACTAAAACGTTATGTTTTTTGAAATAGTCATAAGTTTATCTGCCGGTTAAATTTTATTTACAAATGGTGAAACAGATACTTAAGGTGTTTATACTGCTCTGAATAAATTTAAAATTAAATAGGTATTTCTTACTTTGGCTCAAATATTAAGTTAAGTCAGAAAATCTTTTGTTTTTTTTTAAATATCCTTTCTATATCTTTTCTATCTTTTAAGTAAGTAATGCTTGATAAGTAATGATATTATTATATTTTCTATTAAAGTTGCTTTAAATAAAACGAAAACTAACTTATAACACTAAAACTTTAGTAAAAACAACTCTATAAAAATCCAACCAACCTCACCCCAACCCGAAAAAAAAATATCTAAAAGAGTAAGTGTGAATCCTTGACATTTGCCTTTTTGGTCCTTTATGGGCGACTATCAGATGACCGGCCTAAGTCCATGCCCTTACGTCTTATCTGGGAATTTAGCGCCCGACATACGCCCTGCTCCGGCCCTAGCCTGTTTATGGGTCGTAAAATACGTGGAGCTAGTTGTCCAGATCTGATCTGATGGTGGGATAGTGTTGATGGAGTGACAAGGAGGTTTGAGAGAGTAGGTAACTATTTGGTGTGAATGATGCTGATCTTTTTTTTGTTTTTAAGCTGTTTGTTTGAATTTGGAATTAGAATCATATACACTCACATAATCATGTAAAAATAATGATAAAGGTACCTGTTTAAGAAATAATACCTACTAGCTTGTCTTTGTTGCTATTGTTTTTATTAAAATATTTAAATATTCATACTTAGGGGCTATTTTACCATCAACTTTTTATACATGTCTCTGTCTAAAACGCCATGTTTTAGGAAATGGACGTAGGTATATCTGTCAGTAAAATTTTATCTGTATGGGCACTTAGAAAACTTAGAAAACGGGCACTTAAAAAAGGTTGAACTGTAGTTCTATCTATTGTATAGCTAGATAAATAATTGTGAAATTGAACATGTTGTAGACTTGCAAGTAATTTATGAAAATATCTTGTACGATCTGGAATAACTTCGTTTAGTATTACGACTTCAAAACATAACAACAATCACATATTTAGCTTTTTGTCTCCTCATTACGAACATTATGTTTGGTTACGAATACTTACGAATTAGCACGATTGTTACGGGGCGACTTAACCTGCGCCTGCGACTCTTACATTCACATAGTAACTTAGCTGTGGACACGCTTCAGTTAGTGCGGACTTGAGGACCACAGTGTGGTAGTAAGGTAGGGGCCTCAAATGTGGACCTAATGAGTTAGATGATTTGAGTTTATATTGCAATTAGAAAAATCCACTGGTGAAGTGTAATAACCATTCTGTATTCGAAAAGATTGCTAACTCTTACTATTCTTTATTTAGTACTTTGTAGCAAGACGAAAGTTGACATTGAGAAGACAATACTTATTAGAACAATGTGTTGAGTTAGATATTTATGAAACTTATTAAAATTGCCTATTGTAACAAGATATTAATTTAAACAACAAAATCCCGAGACGACATACTTTAAAGATGTATTCCCCTCAGCTCTTACAAAAAAAGAATATGAATGTAAATACTGTGAAATATTTAATAAAATTCCAGGCCACATATTCACCTGAGTACATCCCTGTAAAAAACCTAGTTCATAAAAGAACGTGTTTATTACTAAACTCACCATTACGCTGTCACAAAGCGCACGCAACGGATGACGCGATTTATAGAGATACGAGCACATAATTAGCACTAGTTGTGTTTAAGCCACTCTATATCATTACTTATTTTAACTTTTTAACGTTTAGTTATCACGCGTGTTGATATTATACGTATATTTATGGTTTGGTTTTTGCAACTCTATATTTTTTTTTTCGGTTTCAGTCTGTCATACATAAGTTTCATTGTAGTTTTGTTTCAAATAGATATATTCATACCCCCTTATTACAAAACGAGGTTTAAAGATAGTCCGACGTTAGTTCGTTTAGTTTGACGTTTTGTCCCTAGTCGAAACGTCAAAAGAAACGAACTAACGCCGGGCTATCTTTAAACCTCGTTTTGTAATAAAGGGGATAGTGTTTTGATTATTTTTTTAAAGTGGTATTGAAATTTACTATTCTTCATTTAAAAAAAGTTTGTTACTCGTGCTTGTTTTACATCAGCAAAGATAAAGCCGAAGACCGAGTAATTTTTACAATATACCTCTAGTTCCAATATTACCCTTATACTACAATGCAATAAATCACCCAATTGCGAAGCTCGATATGTACTCAACTATTCTGCATTTTCAACCGCAAAACATTATCAGAAGAAATATTAAGCTAAGCCAAGAAGGCTGCCGAAAAAAGGTTCCAATATAAAACAAACACCGTGTCACACCATGACGTGTACAAATAAATTAATTACCGTCACAAATAGACAGATAGTCGAAAAAGTTATCGAATAAGATCTCAACGGCTCATAGACGAGCGGACAATTGGCCGAAACCACTCCACTAATTCTTAAAGACAACCGTAAACGCTAATATAAAGCCTTTAAAAAAAAACTCATGGTTTATACTTAGCTAAATAACCTTAGGGTGTCTTTCCGGCTTCTTCCTTTATTAACTAACTACAATTTTACATTCTATGCTTTTTACCTTTGAATAGATTTTAGAGTAAAAAGTTTGATAAACATACGTCGTTTTAAAAAAGAAACCAAATTGATATCTTGTCGTATCTGGACACAGTACGTTGTCCGAGACGCAAGGTGCAGTGCAAGGTGTGCGGCGACCGTTGCGCAGGCGCACCTTCGCTCCACACTATAATAATACCAGAACATACCCGTGTAAACTGATTAGTGGACGTTACGACACTTTTCGGGGTAGATTTGAAGATAGACGCGCTTGATGTACCATCTTTCAATTGTCTTTTAGATTGGGGTGATAAAAAGGACTATTGCCGTAGTTTTGAGTTATTAGCTGGTAGTTAGTCACGTAGCCTAATAACTATAACCTTTTATATGTATTTTGACGAAATTTTAGGTATTTTGGATTAAAATAAGTAACTGGAATGACGTCTGAATACCCACTTTCCGGATATAAAGTCTGTAAATAATCTTTGAACATGATATACTTAGAACATCTTCGTGAATTAGGTTCTCTTTGTGGAGGGATTAGAAACAATGAATCTTAGATATCAATTAAGATAACTACTTCAATCATTAATTAATTAGCATGTGAATTCATTGATCGATGGGTAAGTGGTAAACGAAGTTTTACTAGAAATTATTCATATATTATTAAAGAGTCAGGATCTTGTCGGTGGAGTCATCGTCATCTTTTCCTTTCTTCTGCCTACAATTTGACTTTTTGATACGATATAAGAACTTATGTTCCTAAATCAAAGTTACTTGTGACTTTCGTAAGACATTAGTCCCAATAATTTACAAGCGGAACATAATTCTATGCACAATATGTATATGTTACAGCCAAAACTCATATCCAGTCAAAACGACTTTTAACTTTTTAAAGTAACAAACAATAAATCAACGGACATGAATGTTTATAACTTCATTATACATCAGAACAGAACGTACATACATAAGTGCGAATTCTTATCAAATTGAGCGTGATATTACTCAGTAAATAATTGGTTGTTTACGCATGCGCGTGTGTTTCGACCATTGCAATTTGAACTGTTTATTAGATGTGACTCTACTTTAAGTAACATAATTATTTATGACTGGAATAATTACTCTATATAGCAATATTTTTGTGGTTAAATAGAGGCTTTATCTAAACAAAGAATATAGATAGGCTGCTCATGACTTCGTACGTATTTAACCTCATATCTTGGAAAACTTACACAGCATCTTAAAATTATGTATATCCTATATGTTATTCTGATGTATATATAGGCCTTACGTCTATTGCAGACGATTTATGGTGCAAGCCTGTTACAATATTTTTGGTGGCTGAACAATCCAATGCGAGAGCGACAAGTTTTACCGCAGGCCTGACAAGAGAAGTTTGCAACAGATGGAATTGTGTTGTGTTGTTGTTGTTATTCTGATGTATAGTAAGTTATAATATAGCAAAGTTTCATTAAAATCTATTCATTCCGTTTTTAATGAAAGTGTAAAAAAACATTCTCAAATCTAACTATCCATCGGCACAAACATTGACATTTAAAATACTATTGAGATAAGATGAAAAAGTTTAACTTTAAGTACCTACCTAGGTCTACTCCATGTTAAAAAGCACCTTCGTTGAAAACTATAAGTGCCTAAGTAAACCAACTGCAACAGTATTTGTCTGCCACCTGTGGTAGTCTTACAACACTATTTTCAGTAAATCATGTTACTGAGTAGGTAAGTGCGTTACTAGACTAGATTGAACAAAACGGAATGATAATAAAACATGATGTATACTCGTACCTACTTATGTAGTTGATTGGTTTGAATTAGAACTGGTAAAACAAATACGTACGCAATAGTGTATATATTAAAGTAGGTATTTCTTTATTCATAACTAGCTGTCCCGGCGAACTTTGTCCCGCCTTAGAATGAACTTTATTGTGTAGGAATAAAGTTCAAATTGACTCTACATTTTAGTAAGAAAACATTTGTATGGGAAAAAGAAAAGGTCTGTTTTAGGGCTTTCCCGGCAATTATTCGAATTTTTCTCACCGTTTAGTTTAGACCTACCCTGGACTACGACAAACATTTTAAAACCAAAATCAGCTCAATCGGCCCAGCCATTCTCGAGTTTTAATCAGACTAACGAACAACAATTCATTTTTATTTATATAGATTAGGTACCTACCTACATATCTGTCGCGCCTCTTTCCCATAATAGGGGTAGGTAGAGACCACTTCCCTCCCCTTGCTATTACAAACACACTTCTTTCTCTTCATCGAAAAGATTACTCTAGAAATAATCAAATTTAAAGTTAACGAACCTCGATCAAATCGGGGACTTACTAAAGAAAGGCCAAATCAAGAGTACCCTAAATCGACGGGCATGTATGAGGCGACTGATGAGTATGGATGAAGCGAAAGAGGTGTGTTTGGATCGAAGAAATTGGAAGGAAGTGGTCTCTGCCTACCCCAATGGGAGAGAGGCGTGACGGATGTATGTATGCATTAAAGTTATGACTGATTCGTTTCTTTGTATAAATGGCTATAGTTACAGACATATGAAATGACGCAAATATACACCTATAAATAAACAGAATTCCATATACCTTAAGCAATTACATCTATGCACTAAACGTCATTAGGCAAGTCTACACAGAGCGAGCAGCCTCGCGAGGTAGATGTTTAGCCGCTCAGGAAAGACCTCGCTATCCTATTGAGTTGGGTAGATCTTAGGGGCCTCTTTTAATTGGCCAAACGGTTGCGTCTCGCTCCTCGCTCCATGTAGACCCGCTGGTTGGTATTACACTCGGCGTCTTACCTGTCTGCATATTTGCAATTCATTACGATTCCAATCATACACTGCTGGTAATAAAAACTAACACTAGGCAATGATTATCGCATTAGACAATTGTTCATGCGTTTCTTATAATTTATGTTCCACTCGTTTTGTTGACGTTTTGACAGAATTTACTAAATTGTAAAAAAATAACAACGCTTCAGTAGTTTTAATAGTAGTTAAATACGTAAATACTCAATACTTAAATTTTTATACCATTATTACCTATTTCTCGCTATTTCTTACCCTAAATTTGCCTGGAAGATATTGCTACCTATCAATAAAACCGCCTGTTGCTTCTTATATTCTTGTTTGTGTACCTTATATCTTTGTGTGCAATAAAGAATATTTGTATTGTATTGTTTATTGCACACCACAGGTTTAAGGTAGGTCTTAAAATATGGATTATACGTGGTTCTAACTATGGACCCTGTATAATCATTACACCAATAATACCAAATTACACTAAAGTCATGAACAAACTTAATGTAGCCGATGCAAAATTGTAGAACCCATATATCGATATGGGTCAAGGATACCTAAAGTTTATGATTTACTTAGTAATAACAAGAATTCGTTTAAATATTTAAAATATGCATGTAGTTTTTATTATATTTTATTATTTAAAGCATTTATAATAAAAATGTCTTTGGTAAATATTTTAACTGACAGGCTATCACATCATTCATGATATAGAGCTTGGACAGTGGAGTCTAAGAAATTAGATTTTATTTTTACCTCTATAGAACTCATATACCTCTATAGAACCTCCTCTATAGAATATACCACTATAGAACAAAAATTATTAATCCACAGTGTATCAAGTAGGTGTAATACACAGATGTGTTTTAAACTTTTGAAAGTAATTAGTGAACCTTCCTTTAGTTTTTGTGCACGCACTCGTTAGCTGCAAGGTGTATGGCAACCCTGACGGCGATATTTAAAAGCCTGTATTTTGGCAACATTTATTTATTTTCGTGCGTGAAACTATAACGATGTACTTCGGTCACGTCTCGTTAATTGCCACTTTGTACGAAATTTTGTTTTTAATAATATTTTTTTGTCGTTTCTTTTTACGGTCAGTTATTAATAGTTATTTTGTGCAATTGTGGTTGTCAATTAATTTCTTTTCAATATAAAATAATTTGATGACTACATTCAAAAAATGCCATTATAATAAGTCCGTCTTTTTGGATATTAAAACTATTTCAAATTTTTACCTGATCAAAAACATAAAAAAATACAAAGATACAGAGCATCAAAGTTACGGAGTGGGGGGTATTGACGTCACTTTTGAGTAAAAATTGTACCCTCAAACGTGACGTCACGAGGAACTTTAAAAAAGTCAAGTCCACTATTTTAAAATAATCTATGTGATGGCCTTAATTTTTTTTTATTCATCATGCCTATTTCTTGAAGTAAGTATTTCTTTAATGTCCCAATCAGTACCTTGAACTTCTAGAACCCTTATACAGCTGTTAGCTGGCCACAACAGTCCAGTTACCCTACTGAAGAGTGCTACCCTCCGTCAAATGTCATTGCCGCGACATTTATTAACAGTAAGGGTTGGCGGGAATTTCTTTAGTTACTTTCTTTTCCTATTGACGCGCTTGGTTAAGTTAATAGGTTGGGCAATTTTTTTGACAAGTACAAGAAAACTTGGATTCGGACTTGTACGGAACCGTAGCTACCTATAGATTCAACCAGGTGGTTGCTTGGTATAGGTGTATCCATAGTCAAATCGCTACTTTGTAGAGCACTACAAACTATAAGACGCCCGTTTTTACCTATAACTATTTAAAAGGAATTCAAAGTAAAGGTATTTTGATATGTACGATACGTGCAACTCATGCTTAAAGGTATTCTAAATTCAAACTTGTAGACAATTTCATAACAAACTTTTCAAAACAAAAGACGATCACTTCGAAATGTCACAAGTAATCTAAATCCCACCAAAAACATAAATGTGAAAAAGGGTGGCCAATTCAATATGAAAATTATGTTGAGAGCTTTGCCGTAAAAAGTATGGAGATCTAAATGAGTGCCAATTCATAGGTACTTATGCAAAATAGATATATGTATTTTTATAGGAAAAAAATAATGCCTATTATGAACAAGTATTAATAAACTCTATTTCTTTGCTTTGTTGGATAACTTAAAACAATTGCTGTTATTAAAAAAAATATAAGATCTTAAAGGAGGTTAGTTTTATTTGGCCAGTTTTCATCAGAATTAAAATGTTGAATAAGTTTATAAATAAAATGACTGATTTAATGAAAACTGGCCAAATAAAACTAACCTCCTTTAAGATCTTATATTTTTTTTAATAACAGCAATTGTTTTAAGTTATCCAACAAAGCAAAGAAATAGAGTTTATTAATACTTGTTAATAATAGGCATTATTTTTTTCCTATAAAAATACATATATCTATTTTGCATAAGTACCTATGAATTGGCACTCATTTAGATCTCCATACTTTTTACGGCAAAGCTCTCAACATAATTTTCATATTGAATTGGCCACCCTTTTTCACATTTATGTTTTTGGTGGGATATCATTACTTTTTGTACAGAGAACTAGGCAAGTAGTAAGATTTAGTTCTTTTTTTTGCTTTTCCGCTGCGTCGTAGAGTGCGTGCGTTTTATAAATATTCTTAAAAACGCTCTATACAAGTACAACGTAAATTTGCTGCTAATGACGTCAGTGTAGCGTTTTCTCACTGGAACTAGGACTGAGTGAGTGAGACAACAGCGGCAAACTTATAGTGAACGGGTTGTATAAATACCTAAAGTAAGCAAATGTTTTTTTCCTTTGCTTACTCGTAATTACCGAGCTGGATTCCAAAGGGGTTTGAATATAATGTCCTACGTAAACATGTGTATGGTAACTTTTTCCACAAAAATGGCGGCAGTCTAAGAAACCTGCATTAATCGATAGTTCAAGTCAATACAAATCGAAAATATAAGTAGATGAAAAAAAATTGATAAAGCGTCACGTTTCCGAGATATAGTGTGCTTTTACCAGAGATGTGCTATGCTACGTTGCTACGAATGCGTTTGAAATCCACCAATCATATTCATTGTTTTGTGGAAATGGATTCAGCTAAGCTATGTTTTTCACATAGAAGGATGCGTGCTATTGATGTGTGCTATGGATGCGTTCTATGGATGCGTGCTATAGATGTGTGCTATAGATGTGTGCTATTAGATGTGTGCTATGGATTCGTGCTATAGATGCGGGCTATGGATGCGTGCTATCGAGCAAAGCTATGTTTTTTTATATTATCGAGATACGTAGCATAGCTCGAGATGCGCATCTTCCTCGCACAGCCACGTCCCGCCCTTCAGTACTCCATTTAGCACGTATACAGAGCAGCGCAGTAACAAAATAAACGGTAAGGAGTATTTGAGGGGGCCATGCTTTTGGGAGTTGGTTGACATAGGTTGCTTCAAAAACTTTTATTTTTCAACCACTATAAATTCCCACCATATTTATACCTAAAATAATAAAAATTAGAAGTAGTCTGAGCATCTTGGTGGGAGGGAGGGGCGTTGCTAAAATAAGCC
Organism: Anarsia innoxiella; assembly: GCA_947563765.1. Taxonomy (NCBI): domain Eukaryota; kingdom Metazoa; phylum Arthropoda; class Insecta; order Lepidoptera; family Gelechiidae; genus Anarsia; species Anarsia innoxiella. Next base: position 11,222,680 of record OX387398.1, read on the forward strand.
AGGATACTTTATTTAACTGCTAGTATCAATTTCCAATACAATATGTGCCATTTAATAACACCAAAACACAGTTTTTCATGTTCCAATAGTTACTGGCGCCAGTAGTCTATCTTTGACAGCCTATATCTCGGAAACGTGACGCTTTATTATTTTCTTTTTTCATCTATTTTTTCTATTTGTTTTGACCTGAACTATAGATTAGTGAAGGTTTCATTGACTGCCGCCACTTTCGGAAAATTTAAAAAAAAAGTTGTAGTGCACTCTCTACACTAAAATCTTCAAACCCCTTTCATCCTTCTAGGTCATTTCGAAGTAGGTTGAGATTAGCTACTTTAAATAGTTAGTCAATCAATACTAACTAGTTCTAAATTTCAACTCCATGGGCGTAGTGTTAGCTGGCCTAATGGTAAGCGTCATGGTAAAATGTTTCTTTCGATATTTTTAGGTCCGTGGTTCGATCCCACATGAACGAATTTAATTTTTCAACTTTTTTCTTTTTTTTTAAATATAAATTGTGTCTCAATAACTGTTAATTTAATGAGTTTTAATTGTTTATTACTTTTCTGATACATTTACCACTATAAATCACTACCACGTAACGCCATCTATAAAATTTAAATCCGTACCAGTCTACGTTTCTGCGATAATATGTGGGGATATGTTACATTACATACATACAATGAATATACATACACTTAACGTTTATAATTTAGATCAGAGTAGGTAGGTATCAAATAAGCAGATCTAAATTTCGTAATACTGTCAACAGTTATGGTTGGCGCAATAGTTAAGCGCCAAGTAAGAAGATACCAGGGGGCTTAGCACGACGTGCCGCGACAATTATCTCACGTATGCTGTCCTTATCACATTTAAAACTATAGACAGAGACGTAAGCGTGACAAATGCATGACAACGTCTTGTCACGGAGTGCCATGCTAAGCTAGCTGAGGTCTTCGGGTCGGTGGTTCGATCCTACGTGGATACATTTTACTTCTTTTTTTTATTTTATTTTTGTTCATTATAATCTATCTTCAAATAAATCTAATGAAAGACGCAGCATAAAACGCAATCTAATAGGCGAGTTTTTTCTAGACAACCGGGCATAACGAAGACGCTGGCGCGAGTGAGCGCCGCTAAGAGCATACTTTGGTTCGTTCGCATTTTAAATCATATATCGCTTGTTTTTTGTTTGATTTGCTAGAGTGACAGATTAGATACTTTGAATAAGCAGATCTAAATTTCGAAGTACTATCAACAGTTATGGTTGGCGCAATAGTTATGCGGTAAGTAAGAGGTCTTCGGGTCAGAGGTTCGATCCTACGTGAATACATTTTATTTCTTATTTTTTTTTTTTTATTTTTTTTTTGTTCATTATAATCTATCTTTATGTATCAAGTCATGTCCTTGTTATTAAATTAAATCTAAAAGAATTGTATAATTTTTTATACCACTTTTAGTGTGTATTGCAAGTTTTTTGTATGGGGATAACAAAAAAAAATTGACTTTTTTAAAGTTTTGGATTTTTTCCTACGGTCAAATGTAATTATAGAGCTGAATTCCAAATCTCAACCTTCTAGGTCATCTGGAAGTAGGTTAGGTTTTGCTACTTTAATCAGTCAGTCAATACCCTATTTTGCGATTTTTGGACCTTCATATCTTCATAACCGTTTGAGCTATCTTCATGAAATTTGGGCTTCTTCGTGTCGTTATGGATAAGATTGAACATGCGTAGTTTTATGTCTTTACGTTAAAGAACTTTTGAGTTATGGGAGGGTGAAAAGTAGTACCAAGTGGTTCGTGTAAAGATACACTGTGGCGCTTTGTCTTTGAATTGGCCTGACACGCTGCCGCCGGCGTGTCTCGATATTGAATAAAAACAAATGACAATCGCTCCGTTGTTCATAAAACTGCAACAAAGTCTGCCGTTCCGAAGTTTTCCACGAGTTATAAACTATTTAGTAAAGTATCAAAACATCGTAAACATTCCTTGAACTGTCATCGAAGTAGTTCGCGGTGAACTGGTTTCGACTGGTTATCTCTATTGAAATGGTTTTCACTAAATTTTCTTGACGACTTTTAAATGGTCTGTCGCATTCTGTTATATTTACATAGTTTTCTCTTTGATGAAAATGTGTTACGAAATGTTAAGATATTGCTCTGTACTTAAATGACTGAATTTATATTTATATTGAATTTATAAAAGCTTGATACACATTTATAGTATTAATTAAAAAAAGCAGTGTTGCAATCATAGTAAACAACATTCCCAGCTAAAAAAAAAGTAAAATGACGTTAAAAAAAAGAAAATATCCAATAATAACACTACAAAAATTAAACAGTTAAATACTACTTAAAAGAAACTACAGTTAAAAACAAACACGATAAAGTTTTTTGCGTTCGAGCATCGTTTATTACAAAATAAAGTTAATAACAGCAACTATAAACAATTACGTAATAAGGAACGCAACCGCTAAGTGCCACGTAAAAAGTTACAGGCCATAGAAAACCACTCAAATGCTACTTATAAAGTTTATATGGTCTTTGAGTGTCGTCATCAATGAGTGCTATCTTTAAAATATATCTGTCATTAAATTCTTTGTTGGAAAACTAGTTTTCTTTTTTTATAGCTTACACCTTTGCTTTAAACTGTATTTATATACCTAATAACATGATCAGAGTCGCTTCATAGCTTTATGCCACTTAAAACATGTGACTGATTTTGTCTTAATTCTGCAATTCCATTTTTGAAAATTTGAAGTTTGTATTTGACTAGCCTATAGTTCTGTACACAGTTTTGATTGATCAATTTCCTATTTATCTTATTGCTTCAAACATAAATGTTTAAGTAAACAAACTATACGACCTATAAAGAAATACGAGTAGCAACCATTGAACAATCAAAGAACCGCTAACAAAAGCACATCTCTTTCAAGAGGATATATACCACACCATACTATTACAACAAGTAAACAATTAGCTGACCTTCAGAGTTGTAATTACAAATCGCTGGCCGTTATAAGCCGGGGGTAATGCAGCGGAACTCTGTTCTTGTAGCGACCGGCGCCTCTCCGGACCATTACGCAGGGATGAGGTTTTTTACCACAGATAATACCCCAGGCTATACTCATATGGAGCCTACTATCATCAATCATGAAAAAGTGTAAAGCAGCTTTGAATGAAAAGGTCTTCCAGACTTTCTTCAAGACATGGATGTACGTGACAGGGGGTCGGAGATCTGACTTGTGTCTAGATGTGGTTAGTGGTCAGATTGTGGATTCAACCCTTGGTAGCACGGTCATCTCTTCCATTCAATTGTTAATCCATAAATAGGTACAAATGCAATCGTAGCAGAAAATGTATTCTTTTAATACTAAGGTGTTGATTGAATGCCATTGACAAGCAATGATTACAGCTTCAAACCATTCGTTAAAATAAGAACTGAGAATGTGCGTGCGAGAATCAAACAATGTCAGACTCAACAAGGTATCTGATCTACTACTTATCTTATACAGCAAATACTTTCACAAAAAGCTAGTATAAACAACGTCCTGACACCAACAATCAGAATCCATAATTACAGTCAATACAACACACTTGTTAACGTTTTTCCGTCGCCAATTTTACGCGCAGTTTATCTCTAGGTAATGGTAGAGCGTCACGATAGAAAAATGCATTATTAAGCCCCATAACCGTTCAATGCGGGAGGTGCGCAAACAAAAATACCCTTTCACAAAGCAAGGTGGTGTAAATTACGCGAGAGAATCGCCTTTGTACGCGACCCCATTGTCCGGCGGACACCAGGCCACTTTGGGGTGACTTAAATCCGAAATTGGGTATTTCGAAAAATGTGCATGTGTCATTTATCACGACCCTCTCTTTAGCGGGAGGAAAAAACCTAACCCTATTTAAAAAACTACTCCCCCATATAATCCGGCGGCTAGACCCGAGCGGCACACACTAACAGTATTAAATTTTGGTAGTATTTAATACAATGGCGTCGGCGGCGAATAAATATTGGATGAATGCGAGCGCAACGCACGGAGATAATCCTTATTAAGTGTGATCGAATATTGACAGTGTCGGAGACAATGACGATGATTAACTGGCTATGGCAGATCACATACAGGCCATGCAGCGAGGTAATTCAGTTACGAAAACATTTTAAAAACTGAGATAATTTAGCCAACTATGAATACTAAGATATGGAAACTAATTTGTAGGAACGCTATATTAACTTAGATGAGACGACAGAATAATGAAATAACAGCTCTTCAATTAAATTGGATAAATGAAGAGAGTCGCGTGCCACATTAGGGCTACCGTCTCTGAGGTAGTGGCTCGGGGCGTTTACACAGTGCGGTTAAAGTTTTCAATATTTTGGGTAGAGTTGTCGAGGCACGTGTCGCCGCGTGCGTCGCGTTAGACCCCCGCCAACTCACCAACCGACAACGCTTTATTTTTTATTATTTTCATAATTCATATTTCACAATAACAACTACGAAGGCGTTTCGCACGGTTACGTTATGGAGGTACTCTCGTGGGGCGCGAGTTGACTCGCGACGCGCGACGGCTTACCGCAAGGACCACTTATGGGCCCGTTTTTATTTATATCATAACATTGCGTTTTGTGATCCACTTTATCAAACGCTTTACAGAGATCCCGGCGTGGGGTTGAAATGACTCGGATAATAATTTAGCCGCGTTCTTCGGCTGGCTTATTGTGTTTTTTGGTCAGGATTAGCGAACCGCGGGTGATCCATAAAAAGCTTCAGTATTTGGTATTACCGGGAACGAAAGTAATCTCACGGATTTTCGGAATGTTCCATTGATCTCCTTTGTCAGAGATGATAAAGTATCTAACGCCATTTCTGATTATTTACTTAATACGATTGCCTTGTTTTGGCATCATGAATGGGCTTAGTACACAACACAACAAAATTCTCTCAATTTTACATGATTTGGTTGCTTTTTCATTTGTCATATGTATCATTTATGTATGTGCCTTATTTTTTTATTACTATAAGACAATTAAATCACAAGGTCTATCAAATCTCAACAGTCACGTCATCCCATCTTATTGTAAGTCAACCCACATCAAGACCCCGGAAAAAGTTAAAAAGCAAGACTATAATAATTGGTGCAGCAGTTTTCGATTAAAACCGCTCAAGTTTTATGAGTTCTGTGATAGGGAAGGAGCAACCGTGTGCATATTGAGAGTTGTCTAAGTGGAATTTTTACTGCCTGTGCCTAGGGAGTCTTATCCAAATTGCCGGAACACTGGGGCTGTGGGGTGCCTTTTTTATTTTACAGTAATTTCCCATTACACTTTACGTGAGTCAGTATTGTGGGGTGACGGTTCTTGCAAATGCCTTTTCTTACAAACCGATGTTTTGTTTTTTGTTTCGTGTTTTATTCTTCAAGGGTTGTACTGTAGATAGTTTTCATTTAAAGACACGAAAATGGTTGGACTTCTTAAATTTTCTTTTTGTTACTTATGATTTTGAGGCGTAGAAGTAAGACGAACAAGTCCCAGAGACAGTTATTTTAAGTTAGAAAAATAATGCATGCGTACTTATATAAGATGGCTTGAGAAAATGTTTATAGTAGGTATATTCCCAATATGATAAATAACTAGAGTATTATCTCTCTACCAACTAAGTCATTTTAAAAAACCCAGCTTCATTCACATCGTAACAAACTAACAAAAATAATTTAATAAAACCATTACGTTGCGATGGATCCTCTTTCATTCAGCGCACGTCGGAATTACTAAAAATAATTACCTTCCACAGACGTTCCGAACGGTTCAAAACAGTCAATTAACTTTTTAATTTCACCGAGCCATAGACCGGCGTACGTCAGCCTCCCCAACGAAAAAAAAACAAATAAAAAACAAAACTTGATTGAGATAGTGATTTTTCCGACAAGCACACGCTACCGTGCCACCGTAATGGAGACTTGTTGTGAGATACAGTAGCCGGCTTAATTGTAGTCATTCCAAATGATATGATTATAGATATTAACGCTACAAGAGTTTTTAATTTGATTCTTATTAAACGCGAAGGCGAGAACGTCGAGAAACGGTATCGAAACATACCCTATAAGGACACGGCTAATGGATAAAAAAATCTTTTAGTTGTTTTATCAAAAGGCTCACAAGAGTCAGAAGCCAAACCAGTTTGTTCGCATCGGGTGATCGATACTACCATCCTTTGATTCCCAATCGAATTACTGATCAAATATTTATCGTAATCACAAAACGTATCATTCCATCTGATCGTCTACCCCTAATATATGGCTGGGACGTGCAAGGAGGAAGTATTAAAGTCGTACAAGTGAACCCTAGGGTTGCAGCCGCGGGGTGCGCTTTAAATACATCCGATAAAAAACTAAACGATACCCACGATGGGAGACACCACACCACCCCAAGGAAAGGAGCAACAACTTCCATAAAGGAAAATTTATCCGCAAATTAATTTGTAGCGGTACCAAATAAAATTAAAAGAATTTGAAACGGGGGCTCAGATAGTTGCACACTTTTTGCTCATATCAATTTTAGTTTCGAGTTTCTGGTTTTTTTGGCAATACTGTTCCTTACTTTTTAAATATCAATTTCCAATCGTGACACTTGTAAGTTAATTAACTAATTAGCCCACTTATTCATATTAATGTCACCAACCTATCTTAAATTATATTTAAAATCCGTTATATCTACAATAACTAGCAAAATTCTAACTGTTTATGTTAATTTCAAACCAATATATTACACAGGTCAATATATTTTTTATATGGAAGCGAATTATGGTGGAGTCATACTCATAAATCTCGTTTCGACTTAACTTTCTACTTCAGCAGATGTTTTGAGACAAATCGGTGTTTGTGTTTACAAAATTTCGAATTTGGAATTTCTGTCGGCCGTTAATTTTCAATTTGTCTCATAATTATGACGGCCAGTATTTACTGTGGGAAGTGAATGTTGCAATCGGAATCGAAACTCTTTGGAGATATAAGTGCTGGGTTGCTAGCTATGGCACGCGGCGTCGTTCGTTCTCGAGTCTCCGCGGAGTGATTTATGACATACAAACGGACATTAGATTTTTATGTCTGTGTCTCGAAGGCTGTAAATAACATGAATCCCTCGAGTACAGTCAACTGCGTAGATTGATGTATGGTTTGTGCGAGTGAGAGCGTGATATTTATGGCATATTGAATATTATGTTACTTTAATTTACACTCGTTTCCAAAGATTGAATTTTTTGTGCAGATTGTAATCTTATATAGGTTCAAGAGCTTTCTTTTTTTGTCACAGAGCACAGAGTAGGTGAGCGACTGAGGCTAGAGAGAATAGGTTCATTAACAAATAGTTAATTATTATTTCTACTAAGTTATGTTCTGAAGAGGCCTTACCTTTAAAGTCTAGAAGATACTTTTGCCAGATAAATAAATCTATGGGAAAAAATCATACCAACCTCAAAAAATGGGGAAAAAGGCCATAATGATAAAGCAAAGCATAACACAGCTGAATTTTGTAGCAACTGTACAATGAAGTTACTGATTGATTTATTCGGTCGCAATGATAAATGAAGGTGGATCAGTGTTCGAGTGACCTTCATATGACCCCTGGTTTACTTAATAGATTGGTTACAGGTTGCACATAGTAGGTTAGGTGTAAAGACGCCGCAGTGACCTTTGATTTAAGGAATGTGAGTTAATTTAATAAAGGTACATTTGGGTTTGCTATTGAAGAAGTATTCGAAGTATGAGTCTAAGGTAATGTATGTATAGTCTATGCAATAACTTGGGTGCAATTCTCATAATTAACACCAGTGCTGATTCTAGAACTATGACGCTCAAAACTAATATAAATGATCAGAATCGGAGACTCGTCTAAATGATGAAGACTCTTTCTTCTAGAGAGAGCAGGTAAAGCAGCTTTTCACAAATTCAAAGAAACATACTTGTTTAAATATGATGATTGTAATATTCAGTTATCACAGGAAGTCATTCAACTGCTCACGCATTTTTGAAGATCGATATTTAATTTTCATATTCAATTCAAATCTTCAATGGAAAGTATTGTCCCCTAAACAAAGCACCAATAAAACGAAGAAAATAAAAATTATCTATCAACCCAATCTAAACTTAAAAGAACGTACTTTAAAACGCAACATTTCACATCTAAATCTCTCTAATACATCAGGGTGGTTACCCCAAAGAGACTATTGAAACTTTAATCCAATTTTTTTTATAATTGCCTTACACCCCCCCTCCCCCCTCCATGAGGTAACCGACCCTGAAATGGTCGTATTTTAAACTTCCCTGCGTCTTACGCGATGTGATTGTAGGGGCCTGGGCCTTGATTCTGTAATTTCTTGTTATTTTCAGTGTAAGGATATCGACACCGACACCGATAAGCCACTGAACTGAATTTTGGTAGTCTCTAAAATTAAAACTTCGGTGTGGCTGTCCTGTCGATGGTGACTTTGCTTTTTTTTTTAACACGTTTGATACCCATATTTTTTAATGATTTATTTTTACATTCGTTCTTTTTAGTGGCTGTATAGTCGAATGTCACTGCTTACCAAATATTTGAATGAGATAGAGTCGTTGCAGTGTTGCCGTATGTACGAATTTGTCCGTACACGTACGGAATTTGGGGTATTACGTACGGAGAGAAATGGCGTACGGATTTGTGTTCGGATTTTTAATTATAACACATTATAAATAAAATGTAGCACGCTTTCAAAAATAAAAGTGAATATCTATGTCGATTTCGATAGTTTTTCACTTCCCTCATCTCATAAATTATATTATTGAGTAAGTAATTCCCCATTCTAGACAATAACTTGTCTATGACAACTGATTGTCTATGATCGGGAATTACCGCAACATATTTCGTTTCGTCTGACAGAGGGAGCATGATACACGACTGACATGAATGAACGAAAGAGATACATTATAAATCCATTGTTGTTGTGGTTATTGTTTTGGCATAACGCGCTCATTTATACGCATTGTTCTTTCTTAAAGTGAATAAAGTATTGCTGTGTGCGCAGCAGTTGAGCGTATTTTCTCTGCTTTTAACTTAATAAAAACAAAACAACGAAATCAACTCTCAACAGAGACAATCGATACGCTTCTGCATACTAAACAATTGTTAGGAAATACGCCATGTTTTGATTTGAATGTTGATAATGATATGATTAAAAAAATTAATAAAGACATGTATAAATAATTCTTGCTATTGAATTTGTTTTTTTTTATTGTGATTTTACTGTCGAATGTACAGATTTTTAGTTCTTGTTGTATGGCAACACTGAGTCGCTGTCAGTTGTCATTGTCAGCGTTGTTTTGACATTGTTTGTGATAACTTGTTGGTGTTTATTTTGTGTTTATTCGTGTATTTATCCACTAAAATGACTTTATAAGTGGTGTAAAAATGACTTTATAAGTGGTGTAATCTAATTCTCCTAAACACCCGAAAAACTGTTTACCAAAAAATTTGAAAATTCGTAAAAAGTGGTTGCAGCTTGCCCGCATGGATCCTAGGAATATGTCTTATAGATCAACTACTTTTTCCTGTGAAGACCACTTCAATGTAAGTTAACATACCTAGAGATAAAAGATTATTGTACTAAAGTGATAAAAGGTACTAAAGTATGTTGTGGTTTTGAGGTTAGCTTATAACTTTGTTATTTTGTTACAGATGGAGCAAGATATTGCTAACTATAGTCAATATAAAAAGGAATTTTTTTTTAAATGCATTGATCGATGGAGCAACGCCTTCTAAATCTGATTGCCAACAAGATCGCCGGAAAATAACGTCTGATAAAAGTAGTACTTCTCGGCGAACATTCATAAAAGACAAAAACTGAAATGCTTCTAGAGCTCATTAGAAAAGAGGAAGAATCTCAACCTATTGAAAGTGCGCCTGAAATTTTTATTGAAACTCCTATAACGACAGGTATGTGAACTTCTATATTACCTACATATCCAAAAATAAAGCGATGTGAAATTTTTCATTATGTATGCCTATTATACTTAGTTTATTTCTCTACCTAGATGCTACTATCTGTGTAAGTTAATAAACAAGTGCTTCAAACTCGTGAATCAATTTCTTTGAAAACTATAGACATGACAGAGAAATATAAAGTCCTTATGCGATATTGTTGTTGTCAAGCCAGGCTGTATTAGCCAAGCTTCCTAAATTATTTTATAATGATATGTAAGTATTCATATTTTTTTATCTTTACAGAATCACCACCAAGAAAAGATCAATTTACATCAACCGAAAACGATCAATTTACATCACAGCTGAAAAGGCAGTCCAATTTAAGGAAAAATTGCATTATAGAAGTAAAGCTTTACCAACAACAATGGTGTCCAAAGATGTCGCACTTTCTCCTTATAAATTGTCAACTATTACAAGTTACACATCTCCATTTAAGATGGAACAGTGCAGTAATGTAATAAAGCCATCAAAAAGGGGTCTTACTGAATTAATAGAAGAATTGAGTTTATTGATGAAGATAAATCAGACAGTGAAAATGTAGAGGTTCCAAAACAGCCAGATTCATCATCATATGCACCTTCTTCATCTATTGTTTCCAACTCGGGTACAACCATAGCAGAAACCAACGAAGATATTCATAAAATACAGTGTTTGCAGCATATTTTGCGCCTTATTCATAGAAAACCTATGATGTACATTGGAATCTCTGAAGATTCATATTTTTTAGTACACCTGATTCATAAACGTATCCGTATACCACATGAACATATTTTGCTTTGTCTTAAAAAAAAAAATGATTAGGGAGTACTTTTTCAGAACTTGAAGATAATTTTGGATTATCTCTGTTATATGCTAGTAAATTATTTTTAAAAAATATACCCTTGATTGATAATGTGCTATGAAGTTATATTGTGAATATAGATGTAGTTTCAACTAAAAAGCCACTACCCATTTCATTTCGCCATAATTTTTACAATGTCAGCTGTATAATTGATTGTTTAGAAATTGATATAACCTAAAGCCCTTTTCCAAGCACTTACTTGGTCTGATTATAAAAAAGGTAATAGGTACAGTAAAATATTTGATTTCATGTACTCTAAATACTGTACTCTAAATGGATAGGTCAATTACATTTCACCTGGTTTTGGGAGATGGGCCATTGATGTTACAATATTACAAAATTGTGACTTTTTAGATAGATTAGGTCCAGGTAATTATGTTCCAGCTGACTGGGGATTTAAGCATGTTGAGCAAACACTGAATGCAAAAGGAATTAAATTGCTTAGACCACCAAGTGTCCCAGCAGGGTCAAAGCTAACAAAAAAAGAAGTAAGGCAAACGAAAATTATAGCTAGTTTAAGAATAGAATGAGTGATTGATAAGGAGATTAAGAGAGATCCACATGTTAAAACAATATCATTTTATCAACAAAAACTTTCTACGAGTACTTGATGATGTTATCGTTAAAGCTTGTGCTCTGATCAACACACAGGACTCTCTTATAAAATAAGGAAAAAGATGGGCATTAAAATGTATGTACCTTTAGTTTTAGTTATTTGAAATATATGTTATTTGTTAAATAAATCCAGCATTTATTATTTTTCTAATAAAAATCTCTAATTCAATTCAATTTATTTCATCTATAAATTACAATTACATCATCTTTACAGGTTTACACCTAAATCGACAAGTAGTTTAATGAACTACCTACCTAATCCTTGATAGGAATTGGAAGCTTTGTTTATTACTTTTAGAAGACAGTTAAATGACCCAAGATAACTAAGTTACCTACCTATAATATCCTAGTATGTATATAAGTAGCTAACAAATTCATAGGCACTGATATGTAGAAAGTGCTCTACTTCAAACTAATTTTTCAATCTTTACTTGTTAGGATGTGCACTCAAATTAGTTAGTCCTGTCAGAGAATAAATTAACTTGGTTTCAATGAGCAATAGTTATTTATTGTATGATATTGACATACCTATCTGAATGGTGTTATGTAAAAAGGAAACAATAAGAAGTTAAAAATATTTTAATTAAATAGTTAGCAAAGACACAATGGTGTATGGTCCATAATGGTACCGTTACCAAATACATAGGTACCTATTATTATTATGATTATGAACAATATGGGATAGATATTTTTTTTCCAAAATAACTGAGGTGAAATAAATGAATTATTTAAATATTGTTCATTAAATATAACTGGAACAACATCCACTTTCTTCGTTTTTGCAAAGTCTGGATGTGCAGTGCACAAATATCCTTTTTTTTTAATTTGTTAGGTACATTTGCAGCGCACTAATTCACAGTTCATTACTTTTCTATCTTTTATTGTTTGAAGGTACTCATTTAGCAGAACTTGCACTACTGTCTGGAGTCAAAGCTTCTTTATTGCAAAGTTGTTCCACTGTTACAAACTTCAATGTGGTTCCAACATGGGAAAGTTTTGATTTCTTCTAATAGCACTCCACCTCTGTGCAAGAAGGCTCCTCGCTTCTTCTGTGAGACCACATTAGGAAAGCAACAGCATGTTTGCAACCGCCAGCTGATGCTGCGCAGTCTAAACATTGGCAGCTTACAATTTCCTCTTTGTTCTCGTCTACAACCATTGTCACATTGTAAGAACCCGCTTTCACTTTGTGTTCTGGACAAATCTTGCATTTAAGTGTGCAGACGCCAGACTCGCGACGCAGTTGCACGTAACCAATGGCATCGTCACCGTACGACTCTCTTCCACCCCTAAAACAAAGAACAAGTAAGTTAGGTACCTAATGAAGCTGTTTTTCGCAATGGTAGCTAAAATAATGCTATAAATCTTTAGTAGTTGAATGTAAATTATATACTTACACAGCAGTTTTCACATTCCCGAGTTCTGCAGCATAAAAGTCTACCGTCTGCTTTGATAAAATTACTCTCCATTTTAAAAAACTCCGAAGACAAAAGTAGCAGAAACATAAATAACAGAATTAATTCAGAAAATAACACAAAAAGCTATGATGCAGTTTTGACAGTTGGCAGCCATTAAAAAAACTATCGAAAGAAACGTCAAATAATTAGGGAATACGGTTTTGATGCGACATCATGAAGCCACTGAAGAAAATTTTGGTAGTCTCTAAAATTAAAACTTCGGTGCCGCTATCCTCGTGATCGTGACTTTCTTTTTTCTTTTTTAAACACGTTTGATACCCATATTTTTTAATGATGTTTTTTTCATTCGTTCTTTTTAGTGGCTGTATAGCCGAATGTTACTGCTAATTATATATTTGAAGAAAAAAGTGGCATGTTTTTTGTTGGTTGACATTATGTATTTATGTTTGACGGTGAAAGTCATTGGAAATTTGGAAGATGCGACTGAAATTGTAGAAAAACTGTTTAAAAACAAATTACTTCTGCTTTGGTAAGTAAGTAAGTTAGTCTTTTTTTTACAAATCATTACGTTGTTTAAATGTTCAAGACAATTCTTACTATAAAAACCTGATTGTTTTAGGTAACATCTTGATAGATTATACGGAGGCCCACCCTGACCTGGCACTAGGAAGGTGCACAAGGACGAAGGAGGGCCGCAGTCTAGCTTAAAGGCTCTGAGAGGAATGCGCCCTGATACTGAACAATGTAGGGGCAGACTGTAGGTACTCATAAAAACTAGTGAGGATTATTCATACAATATGATATTAATGTAGGTACTAACCTGAGACTACTCTCTGATCAACATTTATTCCTTTTTCAGAATTACAACGAATATAAGAGTAAACTCATAAGAAAAATTAAATCAGAAAGAAAAGACAAGTGCAACAGGAGGAAGGCAGCTGCTGAAATAACATTGTCTCAGGCAGAAGATATAGAGTTGCTTGCTGCAAAGCTTTCAGAAATATCATTGCATGGCTTAACACCAACTAATAGACGCCGCCGCCGTAGTCACATTTTGTTTGATCTAAAACTATTATCGTGACCTAATGTAAACCTATAGTGCAAATAAACGTATTGAATATTAACCCATTCAGAATGCTATAACTCCTTTTGAGTTTTATTTAATATATTAGAATTTGTTATGATTAACTACATTAATACGGTACTTATCGCTTACAAACATCTTAGAGCAAATATGTTACTTGTAGGTATTAAACTTTGAGTAGAATGTAGAAATTATTTAATAGGAATTTATTCTTGTTAACTATAGTGTAGTCTTGTTTTAGTAGTTTCATTTTGCAAGAAGCAATTGAGTTTTATTTATCTGAATATGTGTACGTTGTGGATCTCTCATAAACTAGCTAGTAACTGTGTTAAATAAAGGAAGATATTGCAAAATACTATAGCCTTTTATTCTGAAATACTTATACATTTTTACACATTTATAATAATCTATATAAGTACCTATATAAAAGAAAGTTGTGTTGTTTACAGTATTTACATAACTACAAAACGTATACAGGCAAAGGTCCACAAGGAGGAAGATTCAAAGTCCGTAGGTAAACACCAACACAATGAAAAAACTGCAGCAGGAGATAGAGTAATCCAAACGTATATAAAATCAAACATGACACACACACGACATATCGGAATAGGTTTTTTTTCCTTCTTTACCTTCTTTCTCCTAGATATGAATTGTTATTCAAAGAAACATTATGTGTTTTTTTATCGATACTATATAAAATGTGAAGAGACATTGAAAGGACTTTGCTAAAATAGCAGTGTCTGCTCAAATGCAGTTTTGACAGTTGACAGCCATTGAAAAAAACGTCAAATAAATTAGGGAATACGGTTTTGATGCGACATCATGAAGCCACTGATTACGGGAATACCAAAATTTGCTAAGATGGCTCCGTGGCCCCACGATGGCGCCATCGATGTCAAAAATGTATCAAAAAACGAGTTTTGCGGAATACCAAAATTTGCAACCATGGCTCAGTGGCTTCATGGTGGCCCCATTGATCCCAATCAAGCCAAGCCATTTTTTTACAGAATACCAAATGTGTCAAAAATTGCTGTCGACAGTATACCGACACGATATCCACGGCTATTTTAACTTACAGAATCAAGGCCCTGATTTAGGAGTGATATTACAAGGTTTATTGATTGTTCGTAATCATTTCTTTTTTATGCATCGTTGAGTTTGTGATTTAGGTAGTTTAGGGCTAATTTTGTTACTTGCGTTTGTAGTAGTGCCTTTAATAAGCTCTAGGTCGAGTAAAACAATTGTATTTTACTCCGGACTCAAAATATTCACCCCTTGTACGTTAAGAAACCCAGTACAGGACTTTGACAGTTAATATAAAATATGCCGTGTCTGTTCGATGGGGCCTTTAAAAAAGATCTGTGATTTGACTTATGATATGAAACTATGCCAAAGTTGCCAATCAATCGTATAATTTTGGTTTCCATAAAAAGTAACGCTAAGGGGATCAACTGCAAGTGTGAAATCATCTACGTCAATCCAATAAAGTCACTAGTTGCTCTAAATAAAAAACCACTTAATTTTGTCATCATTCCACCACAAAATATCGCACAGAAGAAAGTATGGCGGCAATTATATTGAATGGCGTATTAATTAACATTCTTATGTCAATTTTCAAGGCCGATTCGCTACGGCGGTAGTTTACAAGACGACCATTAGGTTATGGCGCGGATTTACATAATAAATGTAAGAAAAGTACCGCTTTCTTGCTAATGAGCGGCGAATAACGTGGCATATATTAGATACGACAATCCGGATCTTGATGGTAGAGCACTGTTAGTGTCGTCTTCTAAGTTTAGATTAGGTAATGATAGAAGGGGTGTTATGTTTAAAATATAAACTCAGATACGTGGATATACTTAGAAAAGAGTTTATATAGAATGGGCTGTATGTAAGTAAATAAACAGTACAATATACAGATATATTTTAAGAATGCACTTTTTAACGTCTATTTACACACATCCGGGCCGTGCCCGGGACGTGTCCACGCCGTGGCCCGTCAGGAGGGAAAGCAATACGTCGTCATGACAACGAATCCATAGAAAAAGTATGAAATGATATTTTCTCCCTGACACGTTCTGGACACGGCCCGGATGTGTGTAGATAGACCATTAGGTATCCAACCACTGACGGTTGAGTTAATTTTATGTTGGTAATGAAACGCCTGTTGCGAATTTTTTTTTTCGACCTTTTTGTTTCGAAAAGTTTTGTGACGCCTATACGTACAAACCCTACCTAATAGAGTTTATGATAGTGCTAATTGTGTTTAAACCTACCTCTTCTAACATTAAAGACCCTATTTGAAGTATCTGTACCTTCTAAGTTTTATAATCTGTGATCGCTTAGCTTTCTCCATCTGAAATGACCAGAGCGGCCATTAAATAAATTCTCGTCGAGGTATTTATAGTTTTCAAAACATGTCTTTTGGCGCCTTACCGTTGGCCCCATACTTAAATACTAGTTATCTTTTGATTTTATTTATTAAATCAAGTTTTTTCTATTGCTAGACTAGTTTTAGACAGACTAGTTTATTAGGAGAAATGTTTTTGATTTGACTTCTGTTTTTAAACGATGTCAATGAACTTGATATTTTTTAAATATTTATCTTTAAGTATTTAAAGCTTTAGAACTAAACCTAGCTAGTCTAGATATTAAGTTTAAAAGTAACTTAAAACAAGTATATACTTTGAATTTCGTTTCTCAAATATATAATTGCAGATGTAGAAAATTATTTTCATTAGAAAGAGGTTGATAATGTAAACACTTTTAGTTTGTCTTTCCGTTATCATGCAATACAACAACTTAAATATTTTATAATTTATGACCCTATTATAATATAAAACGGCATTAAATAACAAAGTAGGTACGTGTATTTTATCTCCGTCACACAGTTGTTCCAAATGTTTTGAATGTTGAAACTACAAACACCGGCGACAAAATTCGTCACACATTCCAAAGAACATTACAAATTACGACCTTAACCTACTTCCTATGTTTATATCTATAATTCGCGGTCATTTACATATAAATCATGTGCTATTATACCACTGCGTGTATCGTATGCACGATCATTGTCAATCGCCGAACAAATTATAACGCGACGAAATGTAAACCGCGAACGTGATTCGAGTAATTGGGTAGTTATAAGGTGTCTTTATAATTCGAGCGCATGACATTTGGTTTAAGGCGTAGTTGATATAAAGATTTGTAGGGTTTTCAATATAAGTTATTTATGATTAAACTAGAGTTAATAAAACAAATACTTAATCTTAGCCTATTCGAAACATTTGAAAAGAGAAAATACATAAGTTTCCAATTTTGTGATCCATGCTATTACTCCTCTAGAGAAGTACAAGTTTAGGTAATCAAAATTCTGCATGTATCTAAAAACAAAAATACCACAACAACATCAGGTTTAAACTCAAATCATTTTGGTATAGAAATTGTTAGAAAATAGATGAATAGACGAATGGATAGATGTTACTAGGGTGATTTTCCCAACGCGAAATTTTGAGTGGCGCGCCTGAAAATCATAGTTTTAATTGATGCAATTTAGTAACAAAAAATTGTTTTGGGTAGTTCAGAAGGCCATCTACTTGGGGCAATAGAAATAATTTTGCTGAGTAATCGAATTCATTAAGAAAAAGACAATAAAAGGCTCATTTTCTCATTTTGGTGACCTGTCCTAACTCCATTTTTGAACCTTCTCAAGCTTGCCATAAGCTTACTATTTATTATTATGTTATTTGACTTCTTTAATTTTGTTGACAAATGTGTAAGGTATCATAAACAATGATTAATGTTTAATTAACTACTCTACACGAAGTTTGATAGGCTTAAACAAAAGTGTCCGACGAGCTCAAGTCATTTCGGTGGCGATTTTGTTTTTTGTCATAGTACATTCCACAGTGAACATAGATTTTTCTGGTAAACCTTAATTAGCAGGATAAGTAATGCTAAATAATTTGGCATAAACGGATGTGTCGCAGCTTGCTTCAGTTTCTCACCAAAGAGGCAAATAGGATCATTATGGTGGTTGGGGACAAAAAAAATATCATTTGTGTGTATGCTATTATTTCTAAATTGATAACTTTTTGAACTTGATATTTTGATATATAACGTGTTTCATGGTTATCTTTTCACATGTCATAGGATTTTTTTATTAGTCATAGGACTCAGTTTTTATTTAGAAAAAACCTCCCGGTTCCTCATTCGGCTGTCTCATTCCGGTGGAAAAATACACCGGAATGATACACCAGAATGAGAAATCTCCACCTCAATGAGACTAACGACAAAAATGACATTTTGGGTCAATTTTTTTAGGGTTCCTCATCTTTATTGAACATGTGTATTGTAAAATAATTTCCAAACTAAGAATATTTTATAACGACGTACCTACCAATTTTTTTTTATTGTTGAATGTTCTGCGTAAGTGTGATATTGTATGGTATGGAATGTAAGACGGTATGTTATTGAATGTTAGGGTAGGTAGTATGTATAGAATGCTATGATAGGTAATACTGTTTGATGTTGTATGAATGCTATTGTAGGTGATACTGTATGACGTTGTATGGAATGCTATGGTAGATGATACTGTATGACGTTGTATTTGTATGGAATGTTATGGTAGGTGATGCTGTATGACTTTGTATGGAATGCTATTGTAGGTAATACTGTATGACGTTGTATAGAATGTTATGGTAGATGATACTGTATGACTTTGTATGGAATGTTATGGTAGGTGATACTGTTTGACTTTGTATGGAATGCTATTGTAGGTGATACTGTATGACGTTGAATGGTTGATGATACTGTATGACGTTGTATGGGATGTAATGGTAGGTGATACTGTATGACGTTGTATGGAATGTTATGGTAGATGATACTGTATGACTTTGTATGGAATGTTATGGTAGGTGATACTGTTTGACTTTGTATGGAATGCTATTGTAGGTGATACTGTATGACGTTGAATGGTTGATGATACTGTATGACGTTGTATTTGTATGGAATGTTATGGTAGGTGATGCTGTATGACTTTGTATGGAATGCTATTGTAGGTAATACTGTATGACGTTGTATAGAATGTTATGGTAGATGATACTGTATGACTTTGTATGGAATGTTATGGTAGGTGATACTGTTTGACTTTGTATGGAATGCTATTGTAGGTGATACTGTATGACGTTGAATGGTTGATGATACTGTATGACGTTGTATGGGATGTAATGGTAGATGATACTGTATGACGTTGTATGGAATGTTATGGTAGGTGATACTGTATGACTTTGTATGGAATGTTATTGTAGGTGATACTGTATGACGTTAAATGGTTGATGATACTGTATGACGTTGTATGGGATGTAATGGTAGATGATACTGTATGACGTTGTATGGAATGTTATGGTAGGTGATACTGTATGACTTTGTATGGAATGCTATTGTAGGTGATACTGTATGACGTTGAATGGTTGATGATACTGTATGACGTTGTATGGGATGTAATGGTAGATGATACTGTATGACGTTGTATGGAATGTTATGGTAGGTGATACTGTATGACTTTGTATGGAATGCTATTGTAGGTGATACTGTATGACGTTGAATGGTTGATGATACTGTATGACGTTGTATGGGATGTAATGGTAGATGATACTGTATGACGTTGTATGGAATGTTATGGTAGGTGATACTGTATGACTTTGTATGGAATGTTATGGTAGGTGATACTGTTTGACTTTGTATGGAATGCTATTGTAGGTGATACTGTATGACGTTGAATGGTTGATGATACTGTATGACGTTGTATGGGATGTAATGGTAGATGATACTGTATGACGTTGTATGGAATGTTATGGTAGGTGATACTGTATGACTTTGTATGGAATGTTATGGTAGGTGATACTGTTTGACTTTGTATGGAATGCTATTGTAGGTGATACTGTATGACGTTGAATGGTTGATGATACTGTATGACGTTGTATGGGATGTAATGGTAGGTGATACTGTATGACTTTGTATGGAATGCTATCGTAGGTGATACTATATGATATTGTATGAAATAGTTTAGTAAGTAAGCCAAAAATAAGCTAACCTTTCATTTAAAGAAATACCCGACTGCTTTAAAAAATACGCATTTTTTATTTTAATGTACCTAGTGTAATTTTCACTGTAATTACGAATCAAACGACACCTCTCAAGCTAAAATCTATCAAGCCGTTTAGGCTGTAGGGCGTGCCAAAGAATTCTTCATACAAACATACATTACTCTCGAACATAACACTCCTTCTAGCGCAGTCGGGTAAATAGAAAAGTAGTTTGTTAAATTGAGTCTAATTACCTATTTAAGTTTTGTATCCAATAAGACCCTACAGGTAGGTATATGCATTTTTCTTAAGATACGGAACCGACGTACAAATAAAACTCGCGCTTTGAAATGAATATTTTTGTCATTTCGGTGAAAATGTGTCATTCCGGTGATTTTTTCTCATTCCAGTGGTGAATTATCATTTTGGTGGCACTGAAAAAAACAAACCCCTATATTTCCGTCATCTTTCATGGGATATCTGTCCCCTTATCATATGTTGTTTTTGATGGCCAAAAGTATAATTTGGCATAAAAAAACTGAAGAAAATAGTAAAAAAAAAATCTGCCACCAAAATGATAAAAAAAATACGCTTGTTGAAATTCACCCACTACTACCACGAATGAAAGATCAAGGTTTAGCTAAGATTAACGCCTCACTATCCTTTTGAGTTACAGCCTGTAACTCAAAGGTCCTCGTATCTTTGCAGCAAGGTGTGCCTGTCAACCCTACTGACGACATTCCAGCGCCCGTAGCATTCCAAACGCCACGTGCCATGCGCTAGGAAGTGGGCGCGATATCGCGTCGGGCGCGACTCGCGACTGGTACCGCGATGTGGGCTTTGACGCATATATGCTGTTATATGCTGTATTTACTTTAGTTGAGTTTATGTGTAGTGCGAATGAGTTGGTTATATGACAGGTAAGGTATATAATGAATGAAAGCAATCCTGTATTTCCAATTAGTGACAAAACCATACAGTTTTATCTAGTTATAGTAATATAGCGGGAAAACATTATGTTGTGCAAGAACAAAGGCAATTCTTTAGTCTTGAAGATTTTAATATTGTTAAACCGTTCCTAGATGTAACAATTTTGATAAAATTTTGTTTATTATAAGCAGCTCAAAAACATGATGATGGTAAGCTAAGGACAAAGGCAATCCTTCGATCTTCAAAACTATCAAATACCAATAATACGTAAACACAATGCGAGGTAGTTTCCTTTACATATCAAGCAATATTGGTGTCCCTGTCTGACGCACAAGGTGTGGTGTGACAGATAAATAGACTAAGATGCAAATAATCCACATTATGCGTTACTTCAATGTCCTAAACTTATCTACTTATGCTGGCTAAGTTCAATTAGTAATAACACCTTGAATAATCAGGCACCCAACCATAAAACTATCTAACCATCACATAAACACACAAGCTAACCAAGCAATTACAAGCATCTTTCCGGCTGTGAAAAAGCATATTTTCGTAAAGTAGCGCTTTGGCATCCTGTACAATAAGTCAAACTGCGCGATGCGAGCAATTGGACGTGTTGCAAATAACATAATGCGATTTGTGAGACAGCCGTCTGTGGGCGTAGATTATGACGCGCTCGTTATTCGCGTATTCGCGTTATTGTTTATCGACGGCGGTAATGGGCACCCTGGCTCTTGAGCGGTTAACTTTGACAGGTACTTACATATTATACAAAAGTATTCCTGTTAAATACTAATTGCTACTATCGACGACGTATTATTCCAATGTAAATACAGTTGCTGGAGCTTAGCAAGGGAATCAAAAATTGTGTCAGTGGAAGATCTCAGAGTGACAGATTAACCATGTATAGTTCCATAAACAAGGTAATTGAAAATTTCTGGACGAAGTATTGAAAAATTACATTCTTTTCTTTGATCTTTTTTAAGAGTGTCAAGATTGAAACTTTTCGTTGTCTCTCATCACTCTTCAAGATAACGTATTTTTATTCAATTTTGCAGGCAGTTCGTAATCAGTTTACAGATTTACTCAGTAGATGTGGGCAAATCAGCTTCAATGTAATTTCAATACTAGTTTACAAGCTTTAACGCACTAACTCTTGTACTCCTAACCGCGACTCAAAGTTTCGAGTTTGCAGGTACAATGTTTGCATTACCAAATGTCATCACACCGACGGTTGTGCTGCTAGTGTGTAAGAGCCCTCACTCCCAACAATCCACATCCTGCCATATCAACATAGTGGGAGTTGTTGACAAATTTTATACCAGTGCAAGTAAAACCTAGGCGTGTCGGACTGAAGCAATGCGTCAAACGACAGGCGCGGGCGCACGTAGGAGTCCGTCACATGCCAGGTGTGGTGGAGCCTTTATTTATTGCATCGTGGGCTAGGGGATTTATCATTGAGATGTGGTGCAGGAGTAGGTGATTGCTTTGACATGCTGGATTTTTCTACTAAATTTAATTCCAAATAAAATAACTTTTTAATAGTTTTACCGATGAGGCCCAAGTTTGCTAATTTATAATATTATCAGTTGTATGTCGGCAGAGTCTCAATGTCATTTTTTGACAGATTTTGTCGCAATCAATGTAAGCCATTGTTTAGCAGAATACCAAATATGTCAAAAAGTGCCATTGACACTGTCATCATTTAAGTTTTTTTAAGCTGCCTTGTGGCATACTGAAAGCTACTGACTCCAATTTTATCTAGCAAATTTACTTAATGCACTGTCTTTATAAGTAAGTACCCAACAACATAAAGAATCCCGACCCTAACTCCTGGACTACAAACTCTCATCTCATTATAAATTATTGCTGCGTATTTACAACTTTGTACCGCGGGTTTGCTTGTTGAATGTTCGCGATTTATTGACTTTGTTTGCACAGTGACTTTTATATCTAGTATTTACTAGACATGTTTTTAAAAAGAGCATAAGATAAATTTCTCATAAATACATACAAACTTATATCTATCACGCCTCTCTATCATCAGGGTAGGCAGAGACCACTTCCCTCCACTTGATACGATCCAACAACACTTCTTTCACTTCATCCACATTCATCAGTCGCCTCATACATGTACTGCAGTTTAGGGTACTCTTGACTTGGCCTTCACTTTTTATACAGCTTTAAATTTAACAACTACGCAAACACGTTTCAAATAAATTAAAACCCAAATGAATCCATTACTCTGCAACTATACTTAATAAAGACTTAAAAATACTCTCGAAATTGAGACTATTAAAGTCCCTCGGTATTTCTCTGCGAGATAATGTTAGGGTCTAAGTTAACCCTCTCTAGAGCCAGATGAAGGCAGTTAAAGGGTTAACAGAGAGTGCATTCGACGATGCAATATTTTATCTGGAGGTTAGTTAAATAGGGTTAAAGTTAGGTTCCCATTTTAGTAGATTAGAAAAGTATTTAATAAGATGATTGTTAGGATTATTTAGTGATTTTAAGAAGTGGTAGGCCTTTGACTTCTTAGTACTTATATTATTTTAAGAAATAACGATATCACCAAGTACCCTTGTTCGACGTGCATGTATGAAGCGAATGATGAATGTGGATGAAGCGAAAGAGTATTTACATCGTAGCAAGTGGAGGGATGTGGTTTCTAACTACCTCAATGACGACGTGACAGATATGTATGTATGTACAATATCTTCTCTGATTCTCGAATTCGATTAAAATCTTAAGAAATACTATACATGTGAATATGTTATTAAAAATACTACACTCTAATAAATAAAATATAACCACTAAACTAAACTTAACCTAGCTAACACTAATCCGGGAATAATCCGCCCCTGGTCTCTCCTGGTGCAAACGTGCCCATCATCCCAGCTGTGTTTCCACGCTGGATAGCGATAGACAACCGCTGCAGCAGAAAAGACCCGGCGCGGGGATCACAGGTCCTCTCCCTCAGTCTACCAGCTAGCTCTTTGGTAAACATTTTGGCTTCCTTACCAAAGCACCCGGTCGTTTCCACTGCAAATGGGACGAATACATATTGGCGAGAGTGGTCCGCGTACTTCTCGTACTTTTTAAGAGCCGCGGCATCAGCCGCTGCACCGGCCGTCCTCACCGTGCGTGGTAAGTGGGAAATGAGTAGGTAATTAATTGTTTCAGTTGGGTTTTTAATAGGTGTCGATATAAAGTAAGTATTTCAGTGTCAATAGTTAACAAAACATCGAGTTTCTAAGTGTAACCTCAAAATATCCAACTAAATACTCAAACTCAGCAAAATTGAGTAAAAACAATAATAATATAAAAGCTTCTAAGTAAGATTAGGAATTTAAATGGAAAGTAGCTATCTACTTCCAGTGAAAGAGCAGCAAACCGTGTCTGATGTGCTTATCTATGAGATAAAGACGAGTCCTACTTATTTTCTTATAATAATCATGATATGGATGTGGTAATGAAAGACTAACCTTTTAGAAGTAAATGCTTATTTTATATTTTTTGTTTACAAATACCTAATATACAGATAAAAATACCTATACAGGGTGTAACAGAAAAGGAGTATAATGCCGAAACACAGCGATAGTCCTCATGCAACTGAACAACTTTCCCCAAGAGACATGGGTCATAACTCGAAAAAATAAATTCGCCTCCCCATACAAAATGCCCGATCAGCTGATCGAGTAAGTATGGGCGATCCAAAAATTATTTTCAAGTTACGACCCATGTTCCTTGGGGAAAGTTGTTCAGTTGCATGAGGCCTATCGCTGTGTTTCGGCATTATACCCCCTGTATAAACTCTAATTGGAGTTTTTCATAATTTGTTTTTCATTACCTAATTAAACGTTGATAAAATTATAGACTTCATCATCAGCCTGTAATTTCAGTCCACTGGCGGATATAGCCTATGTATAAATACAATTATAATATCGTTGATTTGGCTTCAATTTAAAGCTATTAGATGTAGATAGAACTACACTTAGTATTTATTTATTGCCTTGCTCTACTCTACAGTCTTCCTAAACTAGTCCTACATCAAGGTTGTCTGGAAGAGATCACTTTTAGTGATAAGGCCGCCTTTGCGCACAATGTTTTAGTTTTAAGTTTTATTTGTATTTCTTTGTGTGCAATAAAGTATTTCTATCTATCTACTTTTACGAATTTTTGCCACAAGTACAAACAAAATCATTAAGACGCAAACCTTGGGCAAAACATAACCCATCAAAGTATCGTCGAAAGTGAAGGGTAAAAGAAGTAATCATACATACATACTTACCCAATCGCATAAACCGAATAGATGATAAATGAGATATCTCAACTCGCGGTTTAAAACGTTCAGTAATAAAGTTGGCCTTAGATCCATTACTGTGTTTATGTTACTTATTAGGAGTATCTTTTGTAGAGTAGGTGGTGTAGAAGAGGCAATGTAAAAAGTTTTCTACCTATTTTGTTTATATTCCACTTTGGTATAGGTACTAATGCAATTACAGAGTACTGCTACTGCTTGCAGTGGTAAAAAAACATTGTCGAAATGTTTACTAATATCCAAAATCTATAATCTTCTATTTCAAAAGCGATCGGTCCGGTCCAAACTATTCATGAAATTGTTAGGAGTATTTTAATTTCTTTTTATTACCCTTTTTCGTCTCACTGCTGGACAAAAGCCTTTACCATGCTTCTCCAAAGACTCCTGTTGTTGGCTTTTAGGCAGAAATCAGTAAGATAAAGTTACTAATGACTTTTCTACACAAGAGTATAATAGTATCCAATCTATGCGAAGAGCATTGAGATATCGCTGCGGGCGCCGACGCCGAAATGTCGATAGAAATAATTTAATTACCTGCCAGTAATCACTGCACCTGCGTCCGCGCATACATGACATACGATAGAGATTTTATTGCGTTTGACTATCATTTGAAAGGTGACGATTGTTGATTGCAACACGTTGTATTCCATTGCGATATTAGTTCATTAGTTATAAGTTAAGATTAACTCAGTTTTACGTTTATCACGCCTCTCTCCCATTGAGGTAGGCAGAGACCACTTCCCTTCACTTGCTACGATCCAAACACACTTCTTACGCTTCATTCACAGTTATCAGTTGCTTCATACCTGCATGTATGTCGTATTAGGGTACTCTTGACTTGATTATTTAAGTATTACAGTGATCATTGTATTACAGTGATCATAAAAGCGGTGGTAGCCCAGTTGGTAGAACGCTTGCCTCGAATTCTGAGGGCGCGGGTTCGAATCCTGGTGCGGGCACGTACCTCTGAGTTTATTTCTTATGTGCGGATCAATTTATTCGATTACCACTTGCTAACGGTGAAGAAAAACATCGTGAGGAAACCTGCATACACAAGAGAAGAAATTCGAAAGTGTATGTGAAATCCGCCAACCCGCACTAGGCCAGCGTGGTGGATTACGGCCTTATCACTCTCTGTATGAGAGTAGGCTCGTGCCCCTCGGTGGGGACATATATGAGCTGATAACAACAACAGTGATCATAAGCTAATTACCATCTTACATCTAGTTCAAACCTAATTTGGTGCGTAGTCGGGTGTAACCTCGACAAATCTACAAACGATACAATAATAATTTATTCCGCGTTAATTATTCGTTTGTAATTGTCAGATCTGGTCTATAAATCGGTTGATAAATCGAGCAACAAGTCGTGACAGACGGTTGAGGCTGCGACAGACCTGCATTCCAGAACTATCTGTTTATCTAGGTATTTTACTATTTATAGCTAACCTTATTTAGGTGACATGTAAATAAATACTTCATAATGTTGGTTTGTTTAAAGGATTTGTTTTGCGATTTATTTCATATTAATGTAGGTGTAGGGAGCATAGAATTCTTTACCTAGCTAAGTATTTCATTACCTAGCTGTGTAAATCTAGCTAGATTTTAAATCTGATTTGTTAGAGACATATGAAAGAACAACAATTGGCATCTATGCATCTATAAATAAGCTTGAATTATTATAAATTACAATTAAGATCTTTTTCGCAAAAACTACTGAACAGATTTTGATAAAACTTGTGTTATTCTAATGTGCAAGCTCAATAGTAAAGTTGCATTAAAAGCATTCATCCATCGGTACACAAGTATTTAGGTACATATATAATATTAGTAGAATTTAATAGATTGATCTCACAATTTAAATCCAAGCAACCACAGAGTAAGTAGGAAGAGTAACATCGCCAGTAGGTAATGGTACTAATGGACAACCGTCGCCGAGTGATTGATATACTGGCATTTATCTGTACGTTGATAGAACACGCTAATTATCATTGTGCTATCACAGATCTGCGCCTACACACTTGTATTCAGACATAGAGTAGGTATCTATACTAGAAGGGACTCATGTATGATGCAAATCAATGGCAATGGTATATGGATATGACTATACAGGGTGTAACAGAAAGGGGTATAATCCCGGAACACAGCGATAGTCCTCATAAAACTGAACAACTTTCCCCAAGGAACATGGGTCGTATCTCGAAAAATTTTTTTGGATAGCCCATACTTACTCGATCAGCTAATCGGACATTTTGTATGGGAAGGCGAAATTTTTTTTCGAGTTACGACCCATGTTTCTTAGGGAAAGTTGTTCAGTTTCATGAGGACTATCGCTGTGTTTCGGCCTTATACCGCCTTTCTGTTACACCCTGTATTATCGTATTTCCTACTAATATTGTAAATGTCAATGTTTGTGCTGTTGGATGTGAGGGTGTTTGTTACACTTGCAGGCTAAAAATTACTGAACTGATTTTGATGAAACTTTATAGTATTGTAGCTTATACATTAAAATAACACATACAATATATTCATTTAAAATTGCGTAAATTCAGAATATGACGAACTCTTTACAATCAACATACAATTTTACCGATCTTCTTAGATAATATACTACTTAAATATTTTGATCTATAGTTACTTGTATTTTAATAGTACCTATACGTATAGGGTGACTTTAAATTAGTGAACGATAGAAAAGGATATGTATGTACTAGTGATAACAAACAACTTTTACTATGGGACCAAGGTTGAAATCATTCAAAAAATATTGAACCCCCATACAAAATACATCAGATGATAGTACTATGGAGGAACATTTTTTTTATGATTTCGTACTTGGTCCCATAGTAAAAGTAGTTTGTTATCACGAGTACATGCATATCCTTTTCTATCGTTCTCTAATTTAAAGTCACCTTATATAAGGTATGGAGTGTCGTATCTATAACTATTTATTCTCAGTGTATAAGTACTGGTCGGGGAATGTCGTCCTGCAGTGATAGACTACAAGTAGGTATCCTATGAACAAGCTGACTGCTATAGATTGATGTTGTTGAATGAAACCTAGAATGGATACGATGACTATATAAATAGCTCTACATTTATTTAAATAAAGTGTACTAGTTAGTGCTAGCAGGAATGAAAAACAATTGGCAATCGCAAGTGTTCCAAAAAATGGCGGTTTTGAAATTGACCAATGACAAGCGACGCTTTAAATTGCTGTCAACGAATAGGTACCTAGCTTCGGTAATTCGGTCTTTAGGCACTCAATAGTCTCGATAATTTAAATGTTTCGTTAAATATACTTCGAAAAGATTGACTGTTCATAAATTAATGCTTTAAAAGAAATGTAGTGCCCGAATTGTCTGAAAATCAATTTTTAGACGTTAAAAAAATCATGGCTAACTGAAAAAAATATCAACCTTCTCGTATTTCTTCATTGCAAACAGCCAATCATGTAAGAACTTTAAAAAACCTTATAAAGTACCTCTTTAAACACGAATAAAATACTATCAATCGCATAAAACATTTACAAGTGCGATACAAATAACTAGCTTTATTGTACGTCGACTTGCAGCCATAAGTTGTATTTCTCGTAAATTCCTGCTCTACAATCGAATGGATTTACTGTTGTTTGTTTACTGTGGCAATATTATGAGGTATAATTATGAATCGAAGCGTCATAAAACTGTTTGTAAATAAATAACAAACATACAACCATCTGTCCAAAATAGATGGATGGATTGATGTGAGGATATTTGTTACTCTTTCACGCAAAAACTACTGAACAGTGTTAAATAAAACTTTGCAATATTGTAGCTTATACATCAGATTAACATATCGGTTATATCATTTTAAGATATTGTGTTAGTTTTCCAAGATATGATGATAAATGCGAACGAAGTCGCCAGCAGCCTCTAGTCTAGGCACAAATTGGGCATACAGAAATATATTTTTAGGGTTCTGTACCCAAAGGGTGAAATTGGGACCCTATTACTGAGACTTGGCTGTCCGTCTGTCTGTCTGTCCGTCCGTCCGTCTGTCACCAGGCTGTACCTCATGAACCGTTATTATCTAGAGCGTTGAAATTAGCGTTGAAATTAGAGCGTTGAAATTAGTCACGCCTCTCTCCCATTGGGGTAGGCAGAGACCACTTCGTTTATTCGCGTTGAAATTAATTTTAATAAATCAGTTACTTTTCCTAAATCAAATAAATAGATCAGTAAAAGTAAACGCCACGCATGCCTCTGTTTTATGATAATGTGGCCACGTAATAGAATTATCCCAAAAATATTGGCCGTAAACAAATAAATTATTACTAAGCGGTGATCTACTGCGGTCCTTTCCTTTCAATTGAGATATAGATTCTAGATGCGACAACTTTATGATAATCTGCTGCTAGATTGTTGCATGCTTCCATGTTTTTTATACTTACCAATTCTAAATTAATAAAAATACTTCGTTGATATGACCTACGTAAAGTAAAATGGAATCGTGGTGTTTATTACATGGGTGATAATTATTCGTTTTTAAATAAGATTAGGTATTTACTTTTTAACGTAATTTAAGGTACTCATTTATTCCCAGTACAATTAAAAAAACATACAATTACACTTATCGACGCCCCCCCAGAATAATCCGGTAATAGGCTATTATGGAGTTATTCGTGTTATGCGTTTTTCTGAATCCTGAGACCGTATTACACCTTGTCAATTTTTTTCAGATTTTTCCTATTGTTATTTACGGAGATATAAAAACTTACGGGTTTATTCTATTCCAACAATGTAAACGATTTTTACACGAATAACAATATAATCGTATGTTACTATAACATCTTTACAAAGTTGAGGACAGTAAAAGTCATAACGATATTTTTCTAGTAAAAAGTTCAATGGGACTTGTACGGTAAACGCTAATTACGATATTATTCGTGTAAAAGTTTTATTAGTGGTGGCGAGTAATATAATATAACTATAATAAGAGCATAGAGGTTGTTTATGGTTGTAGTTAGTACCTACGCTTTTTAATTTTGATATTCAAACAGTTTTACTAATTAATCGATCTGTATTATTCTGTATCATCTTAATTTCATGTCATAAATATCATATCCTATTACAAAACAGTGTAATACGCCGGCTGGTGGCAAAGCTTGGTTGTTCTGCTATATGACAAACTTTTTTTATCCTGTGCAAGTTTTTTTGGCACACCACCGCGGGGATGCGAGGTCACTAGTCGTACGCATTGCGTGACGGGGATGTAATTATTAAAAAGACGTTAAAACGCATTTAATAGTGTGTGATAGTGTCGAGAGAGCCTTCGTCAACATTGACCGATGCGAGGGATATAATTCCTTTATCAAGCCCTTTTCTTGCAAAATATTACGTCTTCCTCACTATTGAGATCAAATTGCGTCTAGAGTTGGAGCACAGCAGGGAGATCATCTTGGGCGACTATTGTTCAGCTTAAATATTAACCAATTACTTAATATTATCTTCCTTGGAGGCGCCGATCAATGTGTCGTATTTGGATGATGGCACGACCTGTGGGCTCTCGAAGGTTGTTGCCAGAGACCATGAGAGATTGATTGGTGATTGGTGAGAGCCCAACTCCAGCAATCTAGGTTGCTGGAGTTGGGCTTGGTTATCAACAGCGCAAAGTATGGGTTGTACCCGTGTGGAAGCGGAACCGACCAGTACTTGTCATCTTCCCAGAATTTACTCTAGGATGTGAAAACCTTGGACCGGCGGGCCTTTTTGCCTTGGAGCAGAAAATATTGATGCTTACCCGGAGTCGTCAACGTCTACAGCAGTTGCCAGCTCATGTAGCTCTCACTCTTTTTCGCAATTGTTTCTCAGTCCCCAAGTTGACTTATACCACACACCTTGAGAACTTCTCCAACATGGTTGTTTCCTGAGAAGATAGGCCAGGTGGAAGTCAACATCACGACGACTTTGGTGATTATCTTGAACGTACGTCTTGATGAAGTGCAGTGGGTGCAAGCGTCGTTGCCGATACGTTATGGTAGACTAGATTTTAGGCGAACGGCGGACACTGGTGTATGGACGTTCTTGGCTTCTTCCAATGGGGCACACAGATTAGTTGCTAACATACTGAAACTTCATGATGATAATCTAGTGATCTCCTAAAGGCCTTGAGCGTCTGGTGTTCTATGTGCCCCGACTTCGTGCCCCGTGAAAGCAGAGCTTCGCAACACCAGTGGGACGATCCGAAGTGTAATGAGCGGCTGATTGAGGATGCTGTTGGAGGTGATGTCGCGCGGCTAAAAGCAGCATCTTCTCCTTGGAGCTTGGCTCCATGCCCTTTCGTCACCGCATATCGGGACTGCTTTAGATTACTCAACTATAAGAAGAGCTGTGATTCTGAGCCTCGGATGTGATGTTTGTGAGCCAAATATTTGTGTTAGTGGGGCACAGGCAGACGGCAAAGAATATCACGGACTGGGTTGCAGGAAATCAGCAGTACAGTTTCCGTGCCACCATTTGCTCAATGAAGTCATCAGACTGGCTTTGGTGTCTATCTCAGTGCCGTGTAATCTTGAGCCCCCAGGTCTGTCCCCCCTCTCGGGCCATGGGAAAGGTCACTTTGCTTGATATAGGAAGCTACATGTGTCAGCAGATTTGCTTTTTCCCACCTGTCAGACACTTTGCGAACGGCTGGGCCGGTAGGGGAGTGGACGGCATCCCAAAAACAAGCAAACAAAGTATGTGCTCCTTCTGCAGACCTATTCCTTTGTGCAATTCGCAGCGGAGGTCAGTGGTGTATGGTGTTCAGAGGCAAAAGGTTTCGTGCGTGGGTTTTGCGAACGCTCGATATAGTTATATAGTTATCCATTAGTATGGAGAAGATGGCCAACTCGCATCGTACCTGGTGCAACGCATTGCTTAACTTAAGGGGGGGAACAGCGAGGGAATGCTGCTAGCGTTTTGGGTACCTTCGTTTGCGCCAGGTGCTATGCGGGATGGTCTTTTGTCTGATTCTTTTATGGATTTTTTTTTGTATTATAGTTTAATAAGCTGTAATTTTAAAATATATATATTATTTTTTGTTTAAAATATGTTAGTATTGTACTAGTTAATAAAATAACACTTTTAGAGTTCAATATTATGACAACATAACAATACAGCAATACCTTAATACAAATTACATATTTTTATTAAACTACAGTAACAAGCAATGCTGAAAAATGAAATCTATCTAATCGAGACGAATAATGCTGTACTTGCGTATTACTAAATTTAATAAAACATAAAAAATCATGGAATAATCAAGTAATATAACATTATTGTTTAAAGCAAACATGTAAATTTACACGAATAATATCGTAAAGCATCATTACCGATCAGAGGAACTGCAGTTTAATATTGTAAAATCTTTGAAGCTAATTTATTAAAAAGCTGTTTTAGATAAGTACACGTGAATATTATAAACAGATAGCGACAAAAATTACCTTTAATTTGATGTATAAATATCTACGGAGACTTATTTTGTTATTGAGTTATTAACAAAAATTGGTATTTTGCTTCTCCTGTAAAATTTTGATTTTCCTATTACCGGATTATTCGCGGGGGGCGTCGTTATGATCTTACACACTAATTGAAAGAAAGTAAACATAAAACTGGGAAAAGGACTTAAAAATATATGACTTCCTATTTAAACAGTAAAATTTCGTTATTTTTCATCTTATAACCTAATTCAATTAGAATTATAAATGATCACGCTGTCACATCTAGTGCAACATTTTCATTGTCCCAGTAATTGTGAGTTACGGTGTTTTGTGTTACAGTTATAGCGGAAGTAACGGCCGCCGCCCATCCCGATTTATGCCTAATTCATCGGAATTTACTCCAAACTGATATATGTATTACAATATCAGTGTAAGTAGATTACTCTCTTTGCCTCGATTCTGGTATTTTTTACCAAGTAAGACCTTGGGCCCAAGTCTGCTAAATAACAATAGTGTGGTAGAATGTCAAAGAGTGTCAATGTAATTTTTGACATATTCTTTCTAATTATTAGTGTAAGTAAGCCATTGTATATCAGAATACCAATTATCTCAAAAAATGCCATTGACACTGCCGACTCACAACTGAGGCTTTTTTAAATTAGCAGAATTGGACCCCTGGTAAACATGTACTTTGTATATTACCAGACCTTGTAACGTCCCCACTACTGGGGCACGAGCCTACTCTCATACGAGAGTGATTAGGCCGTCTATCGTCAATTAGTTCTTATTATACTTGGGCTACTTATATGAATGGTGATTTTAGTAAACTACGTAAATATATTTTCTTAATAATGTTTAAAGAATCAACAATAGCTTGCAGACGGCGTGGTTGGTGTAGTGAAACTCCTATGCCGTAGGTCGTGGGTTCAAATCCTACGAGACACGAACTTTACTGTGATGTACAAAGATTTGTCTTAAGTCTGGGTGGAGATAAGATACTTATAATCTTTGAGTATAGAATATATAAGGAGGTGCCATACCGTCTGGATCTGCGTGCCTGGTATGGCGCAAAATGGCTACCTTTTTGTATGGAATTTCTTATCGTTTGACAAGTCATCTACCAAGAAAACTATGAAAAACTTATACCAACCTTGGCACGCTTTCATAAACTCATTTGTATATGAAAAAAAAATGTGGTACCTCCTTATATATTCTATACTCAAAGCTTATAATGTAAACTTTACTCCACATGACATTGGCAGAATCAACAATAGCCATTGCCATTAAAAAAAAACAAAAGAAAAAAAAAATGTCGATAGCTGTAACCCAATTCAGTCACAATATTCGCGATCACACTCGCCGACAATCGTTGCGCTTACTTACGAGTATCTTATGCGCGGTCTCGTCCGAATATCACATACATCGGCTATATTTAGGTTATCAACACTAACCAATATACTGTACCATTGTGAATACCGAAGACAAGGGTTGCCATTGTTGTAAGAAATAAAATTAAATATAGGAAGTCGTAAATAAAACATCTATCTATCTATAGCAGCCCATATATGTCCCCACCGAGGGGCACGAGCCTACTCTCATACAGAGAGTGATTAGGCCGTAATCCACCACGCTGGCCAAGTGCGGGTAAGCGGATTTCACATACACCTTCGAATTTCTTCTTTGGTGTATGCAGGTTTCCTCACGATGTTTTCCTTCACCGTTAGCAAGTGATAATCGAATAAATTGATCCGTACATGAGAAATAAACTCAGAGGTACGTGCCCGCACCAGGATTCGAACCCGCGCCCTCGGAGTTCGAGGCAAGCAAAACATAATGACTAAAAAATTTTTTTTAGTCCATCACATAGATTATTTTAAAATATTCGACACGTATTTTTTCTTTTTTCTCTTAAACTAAAAATGACAAAGATACACTGGGTTAAAGTTGCTCATGACGTCACACCTTAGTACGATTTTTACGTAAGAGTGACGTTAATACCCCCCACGCCGTAACTTTGATGCTCTGTATCTTTGGCTTTATTGATGTATTTGATCAGGTAAAAAATGTGTTTCAAATATTTTTTAATAGCCTAAAAGACGACTAATTATTTTTTGAATTTTTTAATGTAGTCATCATCGCCATTTGCTGAATTAATAGCTATTGTTTACTTTAGAATATTTTGAAACTAATAGTACTTACCTAAATGATATAAAGGAGTATTAAAGATTATATGTCTTTGAAAAATATATTTCAAAGTAAATAGAAATGTTTGTATCTATTCGGAAAAAAAGGTCAAGAAAAACAAATGTATTTACTTACCTAACCAAAATACCATGATAATTCCTTGCTAAAAGTTTGCAAAATCTTTTTCCCGACAACCATGAAAATTTCCCGTTCTTCCTCTACCGTCAATACTTCAATACATTCCGGATTTTTTCCGCAAGTGCATGAAATATATTACAGCCATAAAAAGAGGCTCCGTCGCGGAACCGCTCGTAAAAATAGATGTACAGTGCGTAACGCGCGTTTCGCATCAATAATTCAAGATTACTTACCGACCGGCGCAGATAGATTTCTCATTTCTAGTATTTACTTAGTTCCGTGTCTGTACATTCCACTTTTACTCTTATTTCTGGCTAGTACAGTTCCGTTTCGTATATTTGGGTAAGTATTAAGAGTTTTTGGCAAAATATAAACCGATTCATAAATTTGATGATTATTTTTATTCTTATTTAGGCCGCAAGTTTTAGATCGCATAACTTTGAAGCTTTTATAACAATACTAGAGGATGCCGGTGACTTCGTCATTTATCGTCATATCTTAAAAAAATCATTATATCTTAAAATAAAATAGCCTATGTGTTATTCCGATGTATAAACTACAATATTGCCAAGTTTCATCAAAATCTGTTTAGTAGTTTTTGTGTGAAGGAGTAACATACATCAAACATTTACATTTAAAAAATTAGTAAGACTAGTGTTTCTATGATTCCCGTAATATTACAAGTTGTCCCGGTAATACTATTTGTAGCTCACTATAAAATAAATTTGCAGTTTTTCCCGTCATAACACGAGTTAAGAATATAACGGTAATTACGTAAACTATAACCATAAAGGAGAATTTAATGCCGGTAACGAGTCAAGGCCACAGTTTTACTATCTTGAGTTCGCTTCAATGGCCAATGTAGTCTTATATAACAAGTTATTAATTTTTCTCACGTCTACACCAAATTGACCATTGTTGTGAATTCTTGGCACTTGTTGTAGGATATTAAGATTTTTTAATAGTTTTATCATATGATATTTACCCGACTCCGCCAGCAGGTGGGTTATGTTTTTCGAGAGTAAATATGTATGTAGGTATGTATAATTCAATTGGCACGCAGCTTAAACGGCTTGATGGATTTTAGCTCGACTTGTTAGATTCGTATTTACTATGAGAGTGACACTGGGTACCTACGTAAAGATAACAGTCGGTTTTTTTTAATAAAAAGTTTAGGTTATTTAATTTACTTTTTTGTACTTTACATGTTTTTGGTTTATTAATATCATCGTTGAAGTAGCTCTAATGCAAAAACACCGCAACATATTAAAAAAATAATTCCATCCATCGATTTTTCCAAAGTCTACCCCAATCTCCACCGAATAGAAAAAGATGTCTCGTGGAAATGAAATGAAATATAAAACGTACAAGTTTGGGATCTGTTGCTGTCAAAAAAATTAAGCCTCTTCGTGGAGAAATATCGCGGGAAACGGAACGGGAAAAACGAGACAAACGGGACGTGATGGGGGATTGTCTCTACACTTGTTTTTGTGTTCACTATAATGTTTTTTGTTTTTTAATTACAAAAGTGTAGTGGCTGTAAAAAAAGGTTAAGATATAGAAAAAATATCAAAGTTGTCGATAGCACTTATATTACCTATCTTATCAAGCAATCGCTGTCCCACTGCTGGGCAAATGCCTCTCTCCTCTTCTTCCATGATTCCCTATCCTGGGCCGCCTCTGCCCAGACATCCAAGCAGCATAGCATAGCACTTACCTATACTAAATTTGTAGTTAATTTCTAATCTGGCTGATAGAATAACATAACTTATTCTTTAGAACTTTTATTAGTCGTAGTTAAACCTGTAGATTTTCAGTTGTTCTTATCTATCGTCAAATTAGAATGAAAGATTAAGAATAAAAACTGCAGTTATGTTACCTTGCATTTTCTTTACCATTTATGATGAATAATAAAATCGATCTAAATAAAATGTTAATCTGTAGTAAAGACTTCTGCAACAATAATTGTGTGGATTCGTGTGAATTATTACACAAATACCGTCACCTTTGTAACATGTCACCACGAGGTAAAGTGTCAAGGTTGTTCAGTCTATCTAGATTGTGTGTTTAGTAACGTTTATGTTTTACAATGTTTTCCATATTCTTTATTAATTGCATTTGATCAGAGTTGTGAAATTGTGAATTTGAAAAAAAAAAACATACAGATTCTATGTAATAGACTACATTAGAGATTCTAGATTTAAATTATCCATGACCTAGTGTTATTTAATCTTGATGAATTAGGATTATTTATCTTTAATCATTTTAAAGCTACTTATATTTACACTATTTTCTAGGCTTTAGCATGGTTCGGCCAAGCTACCTACTACAACGCACATAACGTAGGTATGTTGGCCTAGTTAAGGTCTATCTACACAGATCCGGACCGTGGCCCGACAGAAGGGAAAACAATACGTCGTATGTGAACAAATCCATAGAATGTATGGAATGATATTTTTTCCCTGACACGTCCCGGGCACGGCCCGGATCTGTGAAGATAGACCTTTATTGGTCTAGTTATTTGGCAGTATTATGTATATACCATAATGACTAAGACAAAACCCCCACAATCAGATTAAGATCTGTCCTAGAAGACATCTCGGCCGAGTGCCAAACACGCGTAACCCGGATCCATTCAATTTCGCGTCGCTAGCAATAAAGTGTGATTGTCACGCACGTACACATTGCATAAAGCCGCATTACTAGGGTCCCCCCCTCGAGGGTGGCGTTTAACGCACGGAGGGGTTTTAAAAAAATAAACTTTGGGTTACAAGGTTTCGGCTTGGGTTGAATTGAACGTTTCATAAAAATATTAGGGTCCGGTGAAATTAATATTCTACCAGCTCGAAGATTGGTACGTGGGTAAAGGTTTTCTTCTACTTTGGTTGGGATTATACTCGTAACTTTTGAGATGCTTATTACAGGAAGATCAAAAAAGCTTTATGAATCATGTCATTCATTTTAAACTAAGAGATTATGTTGGACGTTTGCCAAATTTATTTGGTCTGCAATAATTAAGGCTGTAGAAAATAAGAATTATAGACGGTCATGTATTGGTTCTGTATAAGAAAAAACAAAAATCGCAATAACTATTGTAAGGTTTCCTGCTGGTTATAGAATGCATGGTATGGGGCCCAAGTCTGCTAATAATATTCTCAATGTGTCGGCAGAGTATCAATAAGAGTGTCAATGACATTTTCTGACACATTTGGTCGCAATCAGTGCAAGCCATTGTTTAGCAGTATACCAAATGTGTCAAAAAATGCCATTGACACACTTCCGACACACAACTGCGGCTACTTTAAATTAGCAGACTTGGACCCCTGGTCAATTCTAAAGTATTTATTTAATCTGAGGCCAAGGAGTGAATGAAGCCAAAAAAGTGTGTTTAGATCGCAGCGTAGGAATAATGTGTTCTCTACCTTCCCCGATGGTTAAGAGGTGTGACAGGCATGTAGGTATGTCTGTAATTGAATATCTTAAACTGCTACATTAGCCAAATCCGAATGTTGCACTTGGAAAAGGCATCGATTGACCGAATGTTCGGGCCGGCGGGACGCGCGTAATTTCTCGCGCGGGACGTGATCCGCATGCGGGATCTACACCAATCGCTCACCCCATTACGTTGCGATACCCATTCGGTACAAGATTTAAGCTTGTAACGTGTAGAAATGGCCTATTTTGCCCCACTTTTGGGCTAAAAACTGCATGTTCTGACGTGCCCACAATGTGCACGGAATTTTTCCACAAAGATAGGTAACTTATGCCATTTTAGAGCACACGAGCGCCAAACCGTCATATTATAGGAGTCGAGGTGGTTGCCATGGCCAAAATCAGTCGGATATCATTATCAGTTCTAATATACTCTAGGATTGAAAAGTCTTTAGTAAAACAGTCGTTTGTCACATTCGTCCCGCCTTCATTGCTCAGCTTTGCCCATAGGCTCATATTATAAACATTTTATCAACTTTATTGTACGAAATATTATGTAAGATAAACACAGGCTACAATCTTATTTGATAGAAGCAGCGCCATAATCTAATTTTGTAATTTTATAGCAAAAACTAGTTTTTATAGCATTTTTATTACATAGATATAGGTATAGTTTATTGCGTAGGTACTTTGAAAGAAACAGGAAGTTTTCTTTGTATTTGTTATTAAAAGATTTCATTTAAAATATGTTTTTCAACAATTATTTAGTGTCAACTATTATAGAAATAGAGGACAGTCAATTTGTGTGCATTTAAGCATCAAAACAAAAATATACAAACGCTATTAGCCTATTTTACTCCTTTGGACAAAGGCATCTCTTCTCGCTTTCTAAAAACAATAAAAAGAACCTTTTTTTTACCAACTTCTTCCTAGAAACCCATAAACATCTTGTAACTTGTACCGCTAGTAACGCATTACCTGGATCGATGTCAGATCGAACCAGAAGCAATCAGCTTCCTTACAACTGAAAACAGACACGCTACATCCAAACTACTGTAACGCTACCACACGTTGCATAGTTCAAGAACGAATGTTATACATAGGTACATGTATGAATACATATATATAATATATATAATATATATATATCTATGTAATGTATGTACAGTAAATATCTATCACGCCTTTCTCTCATCGGGGTAAGCAAAGGCAACTTTGTTCCACTTGCATGTTGAAGAAGACTATTTGTATTGATCATAGATAGGTGTGCTGTCTGTCAAAGATACTCATTGCAGATCTTACGGCTGCTTTCTTCAAGATTTTTACTTAATCTTTCACATCCTAAAAAAAAAAGAACAATAGAAAATCTATTGTGTCTGAGATGAGAGGTTAATGTTAGGACGTTCCAGAGAACTTTTGCACTATTGACATCTAATGCACGCGACTGAAGAATGTGGATGAACTTGAAAGAAGTGTACGTTTAGATCGTAGCAAGTGGAGGGAAGTGGTCTCTGCCTACCCCAGTGAGAAAAAGGCTTGATAGTTGACTAAAGATTAACAACAACTACAATTATAAAATATCGTTACCAGTTTATGACTAGCAACAATATTATATCCACCAATCATACTTCTCACATATAGGGCCCATATTACGACTTACAGATAAAATTTATCTGACAGATAAACCTATTCTCTATTTCATAAAACATGATGTTTTAGATAGTGGCAGGTATAAAATATCTGTCAGATAAATTTTATCCGTAGGCGGTGAAACGTGCTCTAGCCTATCAAAAAGCGGCTACAGTAAAGTTTCCACATCCCCGTACAAATACTTCCATAGATAAATCGTGAACATTTTTCTCAAGATCAAAACTGTAGATTAATCTATGTGGTTGCTAGATAACGAAGCTAATTCGCCAACTTCGTCGACCAACTGATTGACTGTTTGTTTGATGTGTTTGAGTGATAGCTCGACTTGTTTCGTGGTTAATTTATTTGAGGTTGTTTTGCTTCTGTAGAATTAATGAGAAATGCCATTTACAATACAATACAAATATTCTTTATTGCACAAAAAGATATAAGGTACAGACACAAACAAGAATATAAGAAGCAACAGGCGGCCTTATTGCTAGGTAGCAATATCTTCCAGGCAACCTTATGGTAAGAAATAGCGAGAAATAGGTAATAATGGAAAGTAAAAGGTTAGGTTCATCATCATCATTTTAACGTCCTCCCGTCGTCTAAAGGTTAGGTTCATATATTAAAATTTCCTGAAAAATAGTTTTTCAATAAATTGTTTTGTTGCTAAAAAATGACGAAATAGATTTTTCATTATTTTTGCCTCGTGGGGACGCTTTGGAAGACATATTTTTCCTGTAAATATTTAATTCTATGTTTGTATCATTTATTTTAATAAAAGATTATCATATTACGAGTTATGAGTTGTTTAAAGATATATTAAAAATGATAATTATATTTCAACAACCTTAATTCTCGATCGACAACATCTTCTCTCAACTATACAATTCATATGCTAAATATTAATATAATCTCAATTCATTCAACACTTCAAAACACTCATTCATACAAATTACAAAAAAAAAGTTCTAGCAACGAACCTAAACAAAAGATCATTGACCTTCAATAATAAATCATACAGGTTCTAATGTTTATAAAATATGAAAATATATTCAAAGTAATTCGGTAAAAACTAGCCAAGTGCGTGTCGGTCTCGCGCAGGAAGAGCTCCATACCATTCTCTATAATATTGATATCGAGCAAAAAAGCAAAAAAAAAACACGTTTGTTGTATCGGACCCCCCTTAATTATTATTCTATTTTTAGTATTTGTTGTTGAAGCAACAACGATAATACATCATCTGTGAAAATTTCAACGCTCTAGCTATAACGGTTCATGAGATACAGCCTGGTGACAGACGGACGGACAGCCAAGTCGTCTATCTACACACCAAAGCCGCCGACATGCCGCCAGGCTAGGTCGGCGGCTTTACGTCATACGAATGGTAGCTGACAAAAAAGCCGGCGGCTTTGGTGTGTACATACCATTAGGGTAAGGAACTCTAAAAATAAACCGATCCATTTGTAAGACAAACGTGTTCATATCGACATATTTGGGTAATTAAATTTGAATCATAATGAAGTACAGAAGCGTGCCGCATACATACATATTATTTGCATTAAACTCTTACCACTAACATAGTAAATTGACTCGAGAACATCTTACACGTAATTACAATAATTACCGTGGCCAATTTATCACAGATTGTGAATAATTTTAGATGTTTATAAATAGCTTTAGAGTGTTTCTTTTTTGGATGCTCAAACTTGGCAACACCAAAACTTAACCTCTCACAACCCACTGGAACATTATAAACCCAGACACAATAGATTTTCTATTGTTCTTTTTTTCTGGGATAAGTAACTAGAAGCTGCCCGCGCCTTCATACGCATTTATCGTCATATCTTAGAAAAAAATCATGATATCGTAAAATAATATAGCCTATGTGTTATTCTGATATATAAGCTACCATATTGCCAAATTTCATCGAAATCTATTTAATAGTTTTTGCGTGAAAGAGTAACAAAGATCCATCCTTCCATCCATCTATCGGCACAAACATTGACATTTATAAAATAAGTAGGATGACACATTTCTAAGTACAAGTTACACAATTTATCAAGTTTATCCTTTCAATAAGTAAAACTTAGTTTCCTGTCATTCCAGAACGAAGATAAGTAAATAAAATACCTAAGTAATTATCTAACTAATCGAAGCGAACTTTTTGCGATTGCCATAATTAAATTGGCATTCACTTGACAAGATAAAGTAAGAAAAAAATAAAGTCGTCGATACAAATAAGTTCTATCTAGCTTGCGTCGGTTTTATAAGTGCGCAGTAGAACCGCGCATGGAGCATGCGCCCAAGGCCGTGTGCGCGAGGAAGTCGACTCACATCACACAAACAAAACTATAAACTACTAGATTCCATTGCTCGATGCTAACATTTTTTACTCATTTTAAGGGTAAAGATGTTTTTGATTGTCAATACCACTCAATACCAGCAAATAAC
Source organism: Anarsia innoxiella (assembly GCA_947563765.1). Lineage (NCBI taxonomy): Eukaryota > Metazoa > Arthropoda > Insecta > Lepidoptera > Gelechiidae > Anarsia > Anarsia innoxiella. The sequence continues at coordinate 11,265,291 of OX387398.1, forward strand.
TGACCGTTTCAACGTCGACAAATGTCCTACAATTACTACGGGTTTTTCTTTCCTATTTCTTATAAGTATTATCGACTCAAGCTATTTCTAGCTTATCGAGAAATGTTTATAAGATAGTCGACTCGAATGGAAGCCCATTTTAGTAATTACAGTAAAAAAATAAATAAAATTGATTTTAATTTATCCAGTGACATGTCTGTCGTCGAATAATGTGATCGAGACTTGTCCATTAAGTTGAGGAAAACATAGTTTTTAGGGTTCCGTACCCAAAGGGTGGAAACAGGACCCTATAACTGAGAATTGGCTGTCCGTCTGTCTGTCCGTCCGTCTGTCACCAGGCTATATCTCATGAACAGTTATAGCTAGAGCGTTGAAATTTTTACAGATGATGTATTACTATTGCCGCTATAACAACAAATACTAAAAATAGAATAATAATAAATAAGGGGGCTCCAATACAACAAACATGTTTTTTTTGCTTTTTTTGCTTGATATCAATAGTGAATGGTACGGAACCCTTCCTGCGCGAGTCCGACTCGCACTTGGCCGGTTTTTGTTATTATAATAGGTAGTTTGGAGTATTGATAAAAAAGTTGAATAGTAGCTACATATCGTGACACGCGGAAAAGATGGCGATCGGGTCATTAATCACGGGTGATCACGGCCGATCACGCGCGTCGTGACCAGCGCGCTACCGTATCACTGCCACCTTATCCTTACCTTACGTTACTATGGCATAGTGCTACCATTATCAGTAGAGCCACCTTTAGGACCTGTGCAACATCATTAAAATACTATAATGTCTATCTACACTAATGCGGGCCGTGTCCGGGACGTGACCGGGCCGTGGCTTGTCAGGAGGGAAAACGACGTCATGACAACGTGTGCGAATGAATCCATAGAGAATGTATGGAATGATATTGCAAACACATAACCTTCACCAAGAAAAAAATACCCATAAACACGTCTTACCACCTAGATAATGTGTCCCTTGAAAAAGTGGACCACATCAGAGACTTAGGAGTTATTTTTGATAGCAAATTGACTTTTAACTATCACATCGATAGCATAGTCAACAAATCTTATAAGTTATTGGGGTTCTTATGGAGAAACTGCAAATCATTTAGAAATGGTACAGCACTGACTACAGTTTACTACAGTCTAATCTAGAATACTGCTCAAATATTTGGAGCCCACACTATAGAGTTCATGTAGAGAAGATTGAGAGGATTCAAAGGCGATTCTTATTTCTCCTCACCATTCATAGCAAGAGACTTTCCACGCTCCAATCATACAGCTCAAGGTTAAAACACTTCAAACTTTGTTCGCTGGAAGATAGACGCTGGATTTCAGATCTAGTCCTGCTCTATAAAATCGTAAGAGGTCTCATAGATTGCCCTAGCTTGTTGGCTCAGATAGGTTTTGTGGTACCCAGAATCAACGCTAGACTGCGTAATTACCGACCTTTACATGTAAAGATTTATAGATCCAAATTGGGTCACCACAGCTTGCTCCCTAGGATTTGCCGCAACTACAATCATCTCAACCACATTACCAACTCACTAGACATATTTAATATGTCATTCTTCAAATTTAAAAAATATTGATTGAATTTCAAACTCAATGTCGATTAAGCGTTTCCTCTATAACAACATACTTTTGTAATTTAAGCGATAACTGACAATATTTCTTACGCATGCTGTGTTCACCTATAATTGGATCTCCATCTCTGCTTTACCATAATTGTACGATAATATCTATAATCTAAGTTGTAAATCTGTTGGTGAACCAATAAATAAATAAATACCTAAATATTTTTTCGCTGACACGTTCCGGATGTGTGTAGACCATTACAATCGAAACTCATAACCAGCCAAAGCCATTTTTGAATAGTCATTGCAGTCAAAAGTGATTTTGACTAAGGATACTTGTCAAAGCCCTTTTCGACTGCCAAAATCATTCAAAAGTGGTCTCGACTGGTTTTGAGTTTTGCCTGTAACATATCTAACTCTGTCAAAAAGGGGAAGAAAGCATTATTAACTTAAATCACATTTCTGTAACAGTTTTAAAGCCTATTCCTATTTCAATATTTTTTAGACTGGCGTAAATTGTAAGCGCTATCCCTCTCAGGCTTTAGGGTAAACGATAAAGACAAAAATTGTATTAAGCTAATCAACACTTAAAATTGTGCAATAAGCCCTAAGTTAGTTTCTACATAAAAGTCTTAACTCGTGGCATTTATATAAAGTTAGATTATTGCAATGACTCGGTCGACTTACAGCCGATCCCAATATTCAAAGACAGATAGCTATCTGAGACCGGCAGTACTTAACTGTCACGTAGCTGTCACTTTTAATTTATCCTTCAGGACAATCCCATACATTTTTTGACAGCGGTAGGTTTATAGGGACGAAAAATTCTAAGACAGATAACTATTTCTGTCTCTAGTAGGGCAAAACCAGAGATAGGTAGAATATAGGGAACGAGCGTAGGTAAGTTGCTCATAATCTTGGAAAGGATATCTTTATCGCTGAATCTGATGGGTTCCAAAGGTCGCTTGCTCAGACTTGACCGAACTGTACTAAGTAAGGTAAGTAGGTACCTACGAATACCTAGATATTATGTACGTACGTAATAGGTGATACTGTTAAGAGCGCCAACATAAGCACTGGGGCCGTATTCTTCTAATTACCAAATGAAAAATGGTGTCTCTCTAGAATGTGAATTGTATGAATTGACACATTTTGGTATTCTCATAACAGATAAGTTGACAGTGGACAGCGATCGGCCGTACATTTTATTACTTTACGCTATAATCGGTATTCTACTCCGCAATGTCACATGAGTGGCAGTTCCAAACGGTATTCTCTTCGCTATTTGACAGTAGACAAAACCCTCTAGAGACTACTAATCGACTACTAATCGACTGTTAATCGTGGCACTTAAGAGAATACCAAATTTGTGACATATTGCTGTCGAATGTTTATCTGTTGGCTATAGTTTGGTCGCTTAACTTAATTTAGCGGAATTGCTACCCTGTGACGACTTTTGTATTTGTATAGTTTTCTGTCTTTTTAAATGTAGGTCTGTGACAAAAACAAAAACAAACATGTAAGTACATCGTACGTAATACTTATAGCGTATTTTTTTTCTTTGTTGCGCAAAGGATACTAATATAGAGTATTAGTACTGAATGGGGATGATGACTACATTCGAAAATTAAAAAAATAATTAGTCCGTCTTTTAGACTATTAAAAAATATTTGAAACACGTTTTTTACCTGATCAAATACATAAATAAATACAAAGATACAGAGCATCAACGTTACGGAGTGGGGGTATTGACGTCTCTCCTCGGTAAAAATCGTACTAAGGCGTGACGTCACGAGCAACTTTAACCCAGTGTATCTGTGTCATTTTTAGTTTAAGAGAAAAAGAAAGAATACGTGTCGAATATTTTAAAATAATCTATGTGATGTACTAAAAAAAATTTTTTGTCATCATGCCCATTGTTATAACCCGTAAGTTGTAGTTATAATTTATAAAAAAATTGTATTATCCTCCGCCAAAATAATCTATTATAAAATTAAACGAAATAATCGTGACTAATGCTTAACCAAACAAACAAAAAAATCAATAGCACCTGACCTCCGCGATAAAAAAATAATCAATCAATGCAAAATATAACTAGATGATATGATACAGTAGCTCAACATGCTTCAAGTGAAAGGTTATTACAATGAGAGGATAATTCATCAGTGTCAGTGGTGAAGTGTGAACTAAGATACGATCTTCATTGAGTGGACTTGAGGTTGGGAACTGGACAATCACTTTACTATGGTTCTTTTGAAAGTCAATGTCGGTGTACTTACGGTCCTAGTACAAAGTGACAGTGTTCAAGTCCTAGCTGAGATTTCAATAGTTGTTCTAATTTGTCAAGTGTCATCTAACAGTTTATTATTTATTTAACAGTTTATTGTAAGATGATAATACATAGAGACAGAAAAAAAGAGAAGTTACACAAAAGGTACAGCATATTTCTAAAAGAAATTTCTTCCTGCAGACCCCACAGAGAGAGAAGTGAAAGCATGAAGGCAGGATAGTCACTTAACCTACAAAAAACAATAAATATATTATTGTCTAAATATTTGATTGTTTATGATGTATAAATATTTTATTAATATTAAAAATAATTAATTGTTTTTATTATTTTTTATTTTTATTTTTATTTTTTATGTATTTGTCTTTTAATAATTTGGTTATTAAAAGACAATAATAAAGCCTTTACTTTTATTGTAATTATTATTGCCATGTGCGAACTTACGTATCTCGACCAAATCGGGAACTTGTTAAAGAAAGGATGTCTGGAGTACCCTAAACCGACGTGCATGTTAACGCGGCTGATGTATGTGAATGATGCGAAAGAAGAGCGTTTGGATCGTAGCAAGTGGGATGTGCTTACTCTGAGAGGAAAGGCGTGAAAGATATTTATGTAACATAATGCTTATTATTTGATGTCGGAATAATCATGTCAGCTTATGGAGGTCCACTGTCTCTCCTAAGAATCTCCACAACGACCGGTCTTGCGCTGCCCACATCCAACGGTTTCCGGCGACTTTAACCAAGTCGTCTGTCCACCTTGTTGGAGGCCTTCCTACACTGCGTCGTCCGGTGCGTAGTCGTCACTCGAGAGGCTTTCTGCCTCATCGTCCATCGGTTCTACGAGCATCCTTTGATGTCGGAACATCTTTTCCGAATCATTGTTTTTGTCATTATTTCAATGATTCATTGAGGTAAAACATAAAGAAGAAATACAAATGCATGTAGACTTTACCCACCTCCATCACTAATATCCCCCAAAAAATCATCTAAAAACACAAAAATCGAAGCTCACGAAGGGATTCTTAATAGCACATTTAACCCTTCAATCAGCAAGGCGATCAAACGTTAGGAATTCGTATCGGTCGCGTGTAGAGAGGACACGCAAATCGTTATAGTTGCGAAATAAGTTGTAATTCCCGACGAGAGCTTCGGGACAAATTCGGAATTAAATTACTCTACGTTGGTGGATGACTTATAAGACTGTAGTATTTGAAGAAGTGTTTTAGTTATTCGTTGAATGTTTCTTAATATTATTTTGTTTTTTGGTTAAAGAAGTGTTAGTTATTAGGTTTAATAAAGGGGTTAATGTTATATTTGCTCCGAAAACTATAAAAAAAATTGCTAATAGATATGTATTTTCGTAAAAATACTTGCAATGTTATAATCGAATTAAAATCTTAAATCTTGTATTGGATACCTTACTAATATTGTGACAGATCTTTATGTTTTCATCTTTTCCTACTCTAGAAAAAATCTCATGAAGTACATAATCTTAAAAGTAAGATATTTCTTTAGAATTATTGTTGTGTTTCATGGTCCACTTTTTTAAATTTGTTTTCAAGAAAATACCCGTTGTAAGTCTTGTAATTCCAACATCAGTGGTTTAAGGCGGTTGCCATCGCAGCCGACCGCCAGCGGCCACCGGTAACTTATTTAGAGAGGCCACGTGAGTCGGCGAGGGGTTAAAAAGAAAAAAGAAATTCTGAATCATCTGCAAAAGTGAGATTAGGATTCCTCGAATTTTACAAATGGTTGAAATTTTACTTTTTAGTAAACACTAAACTTCTTGTTGTATCGCGTGACTGAATTTGTTAAGAAGAACTTTTTGTTGTTGTATCCAAAATTCTGTTTAAAAATATGTAAATATTTACATGTGAATCTGTAGTTAAGTACTTGATTTGCCAGTTTTTAAGACTAATTGTCATATTCTTTGAGTATAGAATATATAAGGAGGAGCCATACCGTCTGAATCTGCGTGCCTGGTACTTCTTATCGTTTGACAGTTCACCTACCACGAAAACTATGAAAAACTTGGAGCAATCTTACCACGCTGTCATAAACTCATTTGTACGTATAGGTATAGCAAAAAAAAAAAGGTCCACTCCTCCATATTCCATAATCATGGGTCATATTAGATTCAAGTAAACGAGTGTCATTGGTGACACTTTTTACGCTAGAGGATATGCCCAGTTTGAAATAGAAGAAAAGTTGAATCTACCAAAACTCACAAACAAACAAAACTTCTACCAAACTTACTTCTTGTTTATACCATTGACTGTGTACCTACTTGTACCTACACACCCAATGCAATATACTTACATACATACATATCCGTCACGTCTCTCTCCCATTTGGGTAGGCAGAGACCACTTCCTTCCACTTACTTCGATCCAAACACACCTCTTTCGCTTCATCCACATTCGTCAGTCGCCTCAAACATGTCCGTCGGTTTAGGATAGGTACCTACTCTTGATTTGGCCTTTCTTGAGTAAGTCCCCGATTTGATCGAGGTACGTTCGTCTTGGGCTTCCCCTCCCAGTATTTCCATCCACTCTTGCCTTGTATATCTCTTACTACTAATGCAATATCATACATAAAAAAAGAATATACAACTACATAATGCACGAATTCAGAAATATCTTAAATAGATAAGATTATCCAACTGTCATAAACTTGGTATGAAAATATCATCCTGCGATATATTTATAGTTGTTTCAAATAGCAAACATCATATTTTAGTATAGGATCTATAACAATCCTGATGTACGTTGTACCTAGATCCTAAGCACTGTGGACGCACTCCCGCGGCGATGTAGTACCGTAAAATGGGGCAGCTTTGGTATGTCTTGAAACAGTTATTCTACTCGAAAAAACTAACATAATCTACGATATTCTTAAATAGACAAATTCTAAAATTAGAATAATCTAGGTTCTAAAATTATTATCATTTTCAATAGTTTAATTCCATCGAATCTAACATGTAATCTTGCGCCAAAATACTTAAGAGAAAAACGCAAAAATTGCTACTACTGCAAATGTTTTATCTTAGAATTTTTTTATATTTCAATTTGCATTCATTAAATACTCGTACAAACGTAATTGTAAAATTGAAATTTATCATTGTAATCATTTCAATTAATTGGATAGTATATTTATTTATTTACTTATTTATTTTACAGTTTATTGTAACATGATAGTACATAGTGACAGAAAAAAAGAGAAGTTATAGAAAAGGTACAGCATATTTCTAGCATATTTTTTCGTATAGACATAGACATAGACATTTATTTTCTTACAAACACAGTACAACACACAACACAAACTCAACAGTTCCCAAGATTGTATAGTTCTGTATAGTTTATTTGTATAGTTCTGCTCAATAGCATAAAGTATCCAAAAGTCACCCCACTCAACGGTACTAGATCCCTATTGCATAAAGCATGAAATTGTATGAAAGTTGCATGAAACCGAGGACCTATAAAGAACTCTCCATACAGGGTGATGAATGAAACAGTGTCCAAGTAATCCAATATTTAGTAGCGCATTTAAAGATGGCCGCCCTGCCTTGTGATGAAGTGCTAAGTGTAAATCGTCGCGTGCGCACGTTTACTTGAAATATTTGTTTTGTGAAGTTTGTATAAACCACTACTACTGTATAATACTATATCATTGATATCCAAATAGAATTTAAATATGCTCGTAATTTGCTTGCCTTGATATTAAAATCCGAAATTAAAAGTACTTACGTTTTTTTAATAGACAATTATTTAGACTATCTTTTAGGTACAGAAATCTAGATCTTAGATCTTAGAAATATGCTATACCTTTTGTATAACTTCTCTTTTTTTTCTGTCTCTATGTACTATCATCTTACAATAAACTGTTAAATTAATACATCTCCAATCACAGTTTCTTTTCCTCATATAAAAAAGGATTGAAAAGTAAATTATGTAAAACTAACAAGGAAGCTCAAAAAATGTCTTCCGAGATATTAATTTTCTATATCAATTTTCATAGCTCGTTAAAATCCCAGTACTTTATCGACCGATGTAACATTTTATTTTACATACATTTAAACGATGTACATCATCAATACTATTTGTATAAGAAAATCCTATTAATATTATAAATGTCAATGTTTGTGCCGATGGATGAATGGATGGATGTTTTGTTACTCTGTCACGCAACTTTTAAACAGATCATAATAAAAATTGGCGATATTGTTTAAATTAGAATAACACATAGGCATAATAACACATAATATTCTGAGATATCATGATAAATGCGAACGAAGTCGCGGGCAGCCTCTAGTCCTATTAAATGTGGATGTTTGTTACTCTTTCACGCAAAAACTACTGAACAGATTTTGATGAATCATGGCAATATTGTAGCTCATACATCAGAATAACACAAAGATTACGTTATTTTGAGATACCATGATTATTTTCCAAGATATGACGATGGATGTGTACGAAATCGCGGGCAACCTCTAGTTAATATTATAAATGTCAATGTTTGTGCCGATGGATGGATGTTTGTTACTCTTTCACACAAAAACTACTGCATGGATTTTGATGAAACTTAGCAATATTGTAGCTTACACATTAAATAACACATAGGCTATATCATTTAAGGATATCATGATTATTTTTCAAGATATAACAATAATTGCATACGAAGTCGCGGGCAGCATTTAGTTTTTACATACATTTAAACGATGTACATGATCAATACTATTTGTACCAGGAAATTATTTACACAAACGGAAGTACTAAGGTTACCTAGATGTACCTAATTGGAGAGTAAATAGAGTCTATTTTTTAAATGTCCATTAAACGTATGTTGTAAAACTATACAAGGTTGGTTCTATAAATCAATGGACGTCATGTGGATCTGTTTTTGGGTTTAGGGTTCCTTCGGTGGTGTTTAAAAACCCTTTTTATATTAGTGTAAGCTGTAAAGCTTAACCTAGTGTCCATTTTGCATCGTTAGGTATAACTTTTTTATTAATATGAAATGGAAAATGAGGAAAACCAAGTGCTACGAGAGAAAAAAAAGAAAAGTCTTGAAAAAGTGGTCACAAAAAATTATCAAATGATTATTTAATATAAAAAACCGATAAAAATAAAATATTTCACAATATAATAAAAAAGATGAACATCCTCCTCTTTTGAAATCAGTTAAAAATACCAAAATCTCAACCATTTTCATTATTTTTAAAAACAGAACCATCACCAAACCCCCCAACTCACACTTACCAATTTTTTCTCATAATGCGATTAGAGTTACGAAACTAAAATTTTATTAGCCAGAAGGCGCTTGCTTCTCCTCCAACGGTCACTTCGGCTAACTTCGGAGGCTAACCACTTTCGTCCGAAACCTGCCGAAGGTTGAACATCTCCTAATTGATTGTGTTGCATTCATGATGTCGACATTCCAATGCAGGTCGAGGTGTCAGGACATTAATGTCAAATCTAGCTAAAGAGAGTCATTTTAGCCGACTTTGGTAAAGAAGAAGGTTCTTATTTGTGCGGAACTATTGCGTTTTTTAAAGTCATTGACTGCTTTGAGTTTAACTAAAAACTATTGAAGCAATATGAATATACTGCATTTCATTTTATTCTTTAAATAGAGCTGCCCGCGACTTCGTACTTGGAAAAAAACTATGATATCTCAAAGTAACATAGCCTATATGTTATTCTGACACATAAACTACAATATTGCCAAATTTTAGCAAAATATATTTAGTAGTCTTTGCGTGAAAGAGTAACAAACATCCATCCATTGACACAAACATTGAAATTTATAATATTATTAGGATATTCCAAATTAAATTACACTGTTTGAAAAGTAAAAAGTTTGTTTAGTTTTACTATTAATAGCTTATCTTTGTGTTTTAGCTGTATGTTACATGCTGTATAATTAATTACACCGACAATTAATAACACTAACTACAAGTAATTAGTACAAAAGTGTTATTTTTGGATGAATCTATGAAATGATCGGTTTCCTCTTAGCGATTACGATACGATTGTGACCTTCGAGTCGAATCCACGCGATGTATCCTTTGATCGAACAACCATCGATTAAATAATCGATTTCGCGAGTTTGGAACACGCGAAATATAATCGCTCATTGGTTTATTATAAAAAAACTAAGGAATATTATTAATTGTTTGTTGATATGGGTTATATTGAATGTATATTTTGTATGTGGTTTACAAAATGAAGGATCATGTCAAGATCGTCATGATTATTTAAAGTTTAATATCATTGACTACTTTTTCAGAAATGTAAGGATTGGCCCCATTTTTTTTCATATACAAATGAATGAGTTTCTCACTTTCTCTCTCAAGGTATCAAGGTTTGCCAACGGGTTATGGAGCGCAGTATGCTTGGTGTAAAACTTACTGACAAGGTAAGAAACACCATACTGCGCTCTAAAACGCGTATTGCTGATGTGGCAAAAACAGTTGCCAGGCTGAAGTGGGATTGGGCCGACGAGCTGGATACCTTCTTGAGTACCTGGGCGGAGGAAGCTCGAGACAGAAAGTCATGGCGAATGAGGAGAGAGGCCTTTGCCCAGCAGTGGGATACGAGTGGCTAAATTAGATTAGATTATATACAGATGAGTTTTTGACAGCGTGCCAGATTGCGCTAAGTTATACATAGTTTTCTTGGTAATGACCTGCCAAACGATAAGAAATACCATACAAAAAGGTAGTTATTTTGCGCTAGACCAGGCACGCAGATCCAGACGGTATGGCTCCTCCTAAAGACGTTTTCCAATACGCAGGTAAGTAACTATGTAAAAAGTGCACCCAAGTTCCGATTGAGCAAAACCTAATCTTGTTGTACTAAATCCTACAAAAAAGTTTCATATCAATTTAATTTAGGTATACAAGGCGACTTTAAATTAGTGAACGATAGTAAAGGATATGCATGTACTCGTGATAACGAACAACTTTTACTATGGGGTCAAGATCGAAATCACAAAAAAATTGTTCCCCCCATACTATCAGCTAGTGCATTTTGTATGGGGAGATCAAAAATTTTTGAATGATTTCGACCTTGGTCCCATAGTAAAAGTTGTTTTTTATCACGAGTACATGCATATTATCCTTTTCTATCGTTCACTAATTTAAATTCACCCTATATGTATAGTTTTATCTATCGTGTATGAATTCCTTAAAGAAAGACTCATCCGGGTTTTTACCTTACCAATTGTATGTACATAGTATAGAGGTACAAAAAAAATCGAAAGTGACCATAATCGGTGACTATTTTCTAAGTTATATTTAGTTTTATAGTACTATTAAAATTTCTCTCGCTGTCAATGTGTAAGGATAATCTTCGCAATAAAACATAGCTTGGAAATCATACATTAAAGTTTACTACAGTAATTAAACGCACGTTAATTAATACCCAGATTATAGTTAATACCTTAATCGTTTAGCACATAATTTTGTTTGGTGAAAATAATAATTAATTATCGGATTTGCATAATTAGAAATTTCATAATTTTATCATACAGCGTGGCTAGTTTATATTAAAAATGTACGTAATGTTCCGATTTCCAAACTATTTTATCATCATCTTATTAAAGAATTAGACTCTTGTCGGTGGAGTATTCGCCATTTAGGCCTATCCTCTGCCAGTGCCTTGACTTCTTGATATGACATGACGTTAACTTTCTCCTTCACTTGAGTGAAGTAGGTACGTCGCGGTCTTCCTCTGCCTCTCTTCCCCTCAACCTTTCCTTCAATGATGTTTCTTAAAAAACCGTCATGTCGCATCAAGTGCCCTATCCTCTTCCCTCTTCTATTGTCTATAGTTCTCAACAAGCATCGCTTCTTGTTGACTATGTTTAATACATTCATCATTGCTTTTCCCCTCGGTCCAGCTTATCCTTTCCATTCTCCTCCAGCACCACATTAACTAGTTTATATTTGAACAAAATTATTTACTTACAAAACCGCGGGGTCTCGTCGGATGCAGGTTGCAATGCACCACCGATTGCGATGGAGAGCTATTGGAGAGGCCGACGCTCAGCAGTGGGCAGCTATAGGCTGAGATGATGAATGACGATAATTTCCTTGCCTATAATGAAAACATAAGTTAAGTTAGACATTAAGAAAAAAAACTATAGATAGATTACTGCATTAACAATATGTACTATATTTTAGGCACTACCACGTACTACCTACTATTTTAGGTACTTTGGTATTGCTAAGAATGTCCTAGATAGAACTAAATAGCAGGTTATAAAGTGGGAATGGAACACTATGGACTGATCATAATTACTTACTATTTTCTAAAGTGTTCTGATTACCAACACAAAATAGACAATAACATCACTCCTATGTCATAATAACAATTCTAACCGGTGTTCTAACAAATCCTACTAATATTATAAATGTCAATGTTTGTACCGACGGATGTATGGATGATTGTTACTCTTTCACGCAAAAACCTCTAGACAGATTTTGATGAAACTTGGCAATGTTGATGTTTATTTAACAGAATAACACATAGGCTATATTATTTATTTATTTATTTAAAAGTTTATTGTAAGAAGATAGAGGCAGAAAAAAGAGAAGTTATACAAAAGGTACAGCATATTTCTAAAAAGAAATTCTTTCTGCAGACCCCACTGAGAGAGAAGTTATTATTTTGAGATATCGTGATTTTTTTTCCAAGATATGACGATAAATGCGTTCGAAGTCACGGGCAGTCTCTAGTAACAAGTAAAGTAAAGTATTTTCTTAGCAGAATGTTACGTAAGTGGTTATGAAAAGTGTTTTATGTTTGTACCACACACGTCTTTTGTTTCTTGCCGGTTTTACTAGACGAAGTACTAGAGTGGTCTGTGACACCGTTTACCAATAAGGGGGTTACGCACTTTGCGATTTTGTTAGGTGCGACAAAATTGGTTTGTGATATAATTGTTAGCTATTCTTTCTGCTGCACAAAAATAGTACCCTCTGAAAGATATCAAACTTCAATGACCTTAGGCCTTATAGTAATTTTATCTCTTCTTTTAGTTGTTTTGTTACACGAAAGTTTTAAAGATTTAGGTCGCGCCACGTAAAAAGAACTTTAGAAAAAAATCACGTGTTCGCGCATGGGTACACTTAGGCTCGAAATTACTAGGGCTATTTATCGTTTCATTCTTGGAAGAACAATATGTTTTTTTTTAATTATCGAATATTTTTTTTACATTTTTACACATTTTACACTAAATCCAATATTGATTGTTAGTTGTGTATTTTTTTTTTTATTTATATTCCACCTTACTAATACTACTAATAATATTTTTCTTTCCTTTTTGCGTAAAACCATGACTGTAATTAAACACTTTTGTATGCGATGGTATTTTAAAACAAATGTTAAACGTCAGACTCAAAAATCGTCTAATGCGCATCTGTCAGCTAGGGTTCATTTTACGTGGCGCGACCTGGGGGCTTAGCATGGCGTGCCGCGACAATTATCTCCCGCATGCTGTTCTTATCACATTTAAAACTATAGACAGAGACGTAAGCGTGACAAACGCATGACAACGTCTTCTCACGGAGTGCCATGCTAAGCTAGCTGTACTTGTGTGTTAAAACTGGGAAATATATTTGGCCAGCAGTTGGATAATTTAGGCTTACATTATGTACAGAAAGAAAACAAAAATATTACAATAGGCATACATAGGCTAGCTGGCTGGCTTAGTTTTATTGAGGCTTTAAACTTATTTGTAATTATAAACAACAGAATAGGGTAATCATAAGTATAGTTAAAATAAACAAACAATTAACGTAGTAGCCCAGCAGTGGGACACTGACGGCTAGATAAGTTAAGATCACTTGCATACCTGACTACAAAGAAAAAAAAGCTAAAACATATCTTGAATATGACTGCAGTCGTATAGTGCAAATGCCTTTATTTAAAGTGGTATTGTTTCCTAGTTCACAATGGTAGTCGAACATATACCATTGGCTACAGTTGTTCACCGCGCATGCGCACATAACGCCACCTTAGTTTGCTACGCTGTATTGCTGATCTTCTTAGAATTGGACCTCCTTGGAGTTTGTGATACTCTACTTTATAAATTGCAAAAAATAACATTTACAATTTTGACTACGACATTTTTAAGGAGATTTCATTGTCCTCTTATTCGATATCTTAACACTATTTTTTAGTAACTATATTTCAGAATCGATCTGAAGTTGTCTGAATATCATACTCTGTAAACAGTACAACTATTCTTACCAAAGAATTTTGACACAAAACAACTTGGTTGGTACTTATCTACTATTATTAAAAAGACCCATTCAAAGGAGTATTTATGTAGACTCCAATAAACCCACAAACTTTCTCTAAATAATGAATACTTTGCGATTTATAATTACAAGTTAGTTATTCAACCTACTTCGAGTCAATTTACGACGTCGCCGAACTTAAATTCCATAACCCACGTTCGAAGTTTAAAAACTGGTGGGAATGCCAACCGATGGTGTCATTAGATAGTTGAATTTACTATCTATACTCGCTGGATGAGCTTTGATGGAATAAATTCGGTATGTAAAGTAACGGTTAGATACGGGACCTCGGTTTATGGGGCTATAAAAGCGAGTCTGTCCCGCGGTGTGCCGTGAACGACGGCAAGCGATGCCCAGCGATAGCAGAGAACGCAACTAGCGCTAGTTGCGTGCCGTAGTTTATTTTCATATGCATAAAGGTTTGCATCAGTTTTTTTTATTTATATAAAAACGGAAGCAGAAATTCGATATGCAAAAAAAGATTAACGACCGGCCAGTTGCGTAGTTGGACGTTCCTAGAACATTTGAAGGAAAAGGCGGGTGTCATGTCGTATCAAGATGTTAAAAAGAAGGCAGAAAAGGGATGGAAGAGGCTCCACCGACAAGAGCTAAGCTCTTAAATAAGAAGAAGAAGAAGTTGCTTAGTTGGTAGGTCGTGGATTCGATTCCCAACAGAAACCAGAGATGTTTGTCTTGAGTCTGGGTGTTTGTATTTAAACTTTATGTATAAATGATAATAGGCGTTATTTTATTTGACATTAGCAAAATCCACAATAGCAGTTGCCATCTATAAAACAAAAAAAAACAAAGTTGCTACAACTTTTCCTGCCAACCGTACTTTAGGCATTTCGTAAAGAGGCCCGTAAATTGAAGGTTATTTCGTTATTACGGCGAGATTGTAACGTCCAGTGATAAAACGTTATCACGCGACTAACTCATCACCAACGACGTTGTATTTCACAGATCACTTACTTCTACCCTTATAACACGTGTTTAGGTGACACGTGGTTTGGTCGGTCCATGTCGGAGAAGTCGAAGGATCTTCCAATTCATTGTTTTTTTTTTTGCAAAGGACATTTTGGGTTCTGCCAATGTAAAGTGAAGTAAAGCGTAATTATATGAATTTCCAAGAGTATACAAACTCCTCTCTGTACATCACAGTGATGTTTCTTTCTGTCTGTAGTGGCATTGCAGCATGGCACTGTCAACCATTCCAACTGGCCAGTCACTTTTTTAACTGTTTCAATCAACTTTTTAAATAAATAAAGAAAAAAAAATAATGACCATAAATAGAGGTCTGTTTTCGTTTACAAAATTTACACACTTTCAACATTTTATAACTTATGATTTTTATTATACAGCCTACTCTAAACATATTATATACTATACTATACATACATAAGTATTTATAGGTATAGCATTGCGTTTCCTCAGCGTGTCTTATCTTAACTACAGCAAATTACGGATTAAATGGTGCTTGAAGTTTCCATGGCTTTAAATTTGGAAACTATTTGCCTTTGAAACTGTTTTAACGTTGAAATAAATAGCTCAGTTCCATGTTTGCGATTTATGATTATTATTGTTTTAGTTTGAAATGCTTTATTTGTTTGTTTTAGTAATTCTAGCCAAGAAAGGGCCCAAGTCTGCTGATTTACAATATTGGCAGTTGTGTGTCGGCAGAGTGTCACTGAGAGTGTCAATGTCATTTTTTGACACATTTGGTCGCAATCAAGCCATTCTTTAGCAGAATGTATCTAAGAATGCTATTGATATTCTGCTTACACACATCGGAGGCTATTTTAAATTAGCAGACTTGGGTCGGCGAATTTGTGTCTGTTGCAGAAAATGGTGTTAATTAAAGAAACTAGCCATTAAACATTTTGCCGTCTTTGTCTAGTTTTTGACGATGACAGTGTCAGCTATAAGTTTAATGACGTATTAATTCTGTTGTCCTGTATTGCAACTGATTATAATCTTTCAATGTATGTGTTATTTATACATAGGTAGGTATTAAAATAAGAAACCAGTTAAGGCTAAATATAATTATTAAATACCTAATAATTTTACATAGATAAAGATTTATTCAAATCGCATAGATATTATTTATAGATAAGACACTTAAACGTAGTTATTTATTTGTGCCTATTATTACTTCAATTACAGTGTAATTAAATAATCGTTTAATTGAGTTTTACATTTATTGGTTTTACATTTACTGGTTTATCAATTTGCCAATAATAATTGCAATCTAAGAAGTTTCTTTTATGATATCACTAAAGGCAGCCCGTGACTTCGTACGCATTTATCCTCATATCTTGGAAAAATAGATATCTTAAAATAATATAGCAAGTGTGTTTTATGTATTGATGTATAAACTACAATATTGTCAAGTTTCATCAAAATCTGTTCAGTAGTTTTTGCGTGAAAGAGTATCTATCAATCATCCATCGCCACAAACATTGACGCTTATAATATTAACAGAAAAAGTATGTCCTATTTTTTTTCCAAAACAATTATATTTGATTAAACTTTCTCTACCTTTTTAAGTTAAATCAAAAACCCATTAACTAAAACAGATACTAAACTTCTATAAAAAGTATTTAAAAAGGCACAAACCGATCATTTCCTATAACCTATTAAGCGAGCTGTCAAATAAATTAGAATTATCTTTATTATTTAGTGCGAAAGTGATTTCTCCAAAAGTAGCTTCTTTGCCGTGGCTTATGTTGTTTAACCGTTATTTTTAAATATTCTTGGTTGTAAAAGGAGGTTTTTTTATATTGAAATTCCATATATTTCCATGTTCGATTTGTAATTTCCAATTTCAATTCCATTTTAGAAATTAAAAAAAAAAAAACTTTCTTTGCCTGATTTGTCGTTTATAAATAGGTTTATAAGTTATAATGTAAAGTTATGTTATTAATTTCAATAGAATTTGCCTAATTAAACTTGTGTTAATACACACATAATATTATTATCCGTCACACCTGTCTCCCATTGGGGTAGACAGAGACCACTTCCTTCCACTTGCTTCGATCCAAACATTCTGTAGGTACTTGTGTTATTCCAATTTAAATACCTATTCAATCGCAAACAATAAAGGACATTTTTATTAAATTTAAATCGTTCTTTATTATGTGTTTTATAAAATAAAATTTCACTGTAACGTATCATTTTTTTTCTGATCGAGAAGCGACACAAGGTCTGACAAAGATGAAAGGTCATTGAAGCAAATAGCTAGATTCAATACAAGACCAATCTATAATTAAAGTCTAAATTTACAAGCTTTATTATGAATCTATGTATAGCTAGTCATTCTATTAATTATAATATTTTATCTTATGTAAATAAATAACTTATAATTTATTACGTACTAACACATAACTGCGCATGCACAAAAGCGCAACATTGTAAAAGATATTTATTTCTGTCATTTGGATAAATTGTGAGACAACAAATTATAATTACTTTACTTAAGTTTTATAAATACTACCTATTCTAAGATTATAACTTGTAATACGATGCAATAAGATAAGTTTTTAATAATACACTCTTTATTTACATCTTTATTCTCTACGCTTTTAACGTTTATAGTTTGCTCTGATTATTTATACTGTAAGTAACAAATATCGTATCCGTCACGATTAAGTGACAATTAGCAGGCAAGTTAGTAATTTGCTATTTTACATAAAATGACTTATATAAAGGTAATATAATGTCCTTTTTAGTTTCTTATTTTAAGTCCTGGTTTTTCTGTACCTACATATTAGCATGTAGTTTGACACTCCAATGTAATAGACAGCCTTAAGAAACGCTGCTGAGCATCTATCTGGTCTTCTTTTGGTAGTACAATCGTTCTTATCGACACCCAAGAGTAAGGCTTTTAGACACTGATGCTTGGTTGTTGTCCTTCACGTTTGATAGGGCTTGCAATTTGTATTTGAGCACAGTTAAGTGACTATCCTGCCTTCATGCTATCACTTCTCTCTCTGTGGGGTCTGCAGGAAGAAATTCTTTTAGAAATATGCTGTACCTTTTAAATAAGTTCTCTTTTTTTCTGTCTCTATGTACGGTCAGCATCATAAGTCAATGAAAACATTCAGATTTTTATAAGCAAAATTCACCTTTATTAGATAAAATCGCTTAGCAATACATACTCCAGAGTTAAATGAACATTCAATAAGGTTCAAAATAAGGAAAATAAGTAAGGTTTTACGTCTAATAATGGTGTATATTACTTTTGAAAATCTGAATGTGTTCATCGACATATGATGCTGACTGTACTATCATCTTACAATAAACTGTTAAATATACAGTTAAGCTAGTTCTGATGCCTAGCGTTCTACATCTATCAAATTGGTGTTATATCTTCGGCAATATCATCAAACTCCAAAACCGAATAAAAAAAAACAAAACTAAGATAATAATTTCTTTGTTTGCATACGTCCTCAGCCGGCGCGGTCAGTCCGTCTCTAATTTATGTTTATATATGCAGAACTGTACAAGTGGCCCGTTTACGAGCCGCGGTAATCGCGAGAGGTGTTAACAGGAATTTAACGTCCCTAATTATATTGATTTACAAGCCAAATAGAGCGCGAGTGGTATGGAAGGTATTTCAAGGTCTTGGGCTGTCTTCCTGGGTCCATCTTTGATGTAAGTAAGACTAGTAGTCTGTGGTGTGGCTTTTGTTTGGATTGTAGTAGACATCAGCCTCCAGCTAATTTGCGTATAATCTAACTAATGCGAGTATTATAAATGTTAATTTTTGTGCCGATTGAAGGATGGATATTTGTAACTTTTTCACGAAAAAACTATTTAATGAATTTTGTCAAAACTTGGAAATATTGTAGCTTATATATCAGAATAACAAATAGACTACATTATTTTGAGACATCATATTAAGTTTTTTCTAAGAATTGACGATAAAATGCGTACCAAATTGCGGGCAGCCTCTTACTAGTGACTTAATAAAGATAATTCAACATCCTTTTTAGTTTCTCATTTTATTTCCTACTTTTTGTACCTTCATATTTGCATGTAGTTTGACACTCCAATGCAATGTACTACTTCATATAATGTACGTTCACAATAATCTGGTATTCCATCTGTTGTTTGAGTGAGTAGTTGTATGTCTTGCCTTAAGGTTTTTTTTTAAGTTTTCACGTAGCATAGCCTTTGTTCACTTCCACAATAAAAGGTTGACAATAGGTTTAAAGATGGATGAATGTGGATGAAGCGAAGGAAGTGTGTTTGTTCGTTGCAAGTGGAGAGAAGTGGTTTTCGACTACCCTGATGAGAAAGAGACGAGACAGATATGTATGTATGTTTGTAATATTTTTTTCTGTGCAACAGGCAGTTAGTATCTAGCAAGCTATAATGCGCAGACGCAAGTAGTTTCGCAAGTGGTAGAGCGGCTCTATTAGCGCTGACCTGTCGCGCTGTCGGAGGAAGGCCGACCACTGATGTGACCAGTATAGCGGCTTATCGAAACCTGGCGACAACTTATACTAAAGGTTACAATGGATACGACTGACTACTCAATTCGTATTAAAACTCAAATCATATAGTCAAGACATACATACTCTCGAAAAACATAACCCTCCTTCTGGCACATTCGGGTAAAAATAAGGCCAAGGCAAGAATATCCTAAAACGATGGATGAAGCGAAGGAACTGCGTTGGGTGGGTCGTGGCAAGTGGAGGGAAATTGGTCTCCGTCTGCTTGGATGGGAGAGAGACGTTGCAAATATGTACGTATTAAAACTAAAATGTCGATGCGTTGACCTTATACTACTATTTGGTATTCTGTTTTATAGGTACAACAGCTTCAATTAAAAGCCAAAACACACCGGATGCGTATGCGTTGCGTATGCGTAACGTAGAAGTAGACGCAAGCGGTGACAGTTCCATACATTACAACTCAGAGGTACGCATACGTCTACGCATACGCATCCGGTGTGTTTTGGCCTTAAATATATCAAGCTCTATTATTATGTCGTATCCACATTAAGGCCTATCATCTCACGTGTCCATTTAGCTATCTGTATCTTAAACGTAAACAATCTAGTTCGAGTAGATTTCAACAGCGGTATGTCCTCGCGACTTTACTAACCTCTGAAATATTGCTCGACTAGCTCCTACCATACCGGTGGGATCTGGTTACAACTGGATTCGGTTGATTATCAGCTAGTTGTTAAATGGTCATCAATTTTAAGTTGGGTTTTGTAAAATCAAATAGTTATAAATTATTTCGTAGGGTTAGAAATAAGTCCAGTTTTTTTAATTCAAAGTAAGACTTGCAAAAGAAGCAGTTCACCCCTAGAAAATAATTTTGCAAGAAACTTTGATGGTTAGTTATCAATCAGTAGTTAAGTTCCTTAATTTTAAAGCTAAGGACTGTGAGGAAGTAATTTTTCCAACCAATATTTTAAAATGGTACCCACTAATTCAGCATTAATGTGACTTTTCCACACTTTCGATTAAATTTCCCTTTCGCTTTGATCTAAGTGATTCATATCATCCACGGGGGCAATAACCCCGCTAAATTGAAAAGTCTCTAAGAATCTCGAAATGAAATGAAATGAAATGAATCTCATTTCATTCTATATCCTGTTTTCATCCTCCACACTTAGCTACAATTTGCTTCATGTTATTTCTGACTAAACGGTTTGAAAGTATTATAGTCAAAGTGCAATTTTATCATCACTATCATTGCACTTAAAGATTTCTAATACAAAGTGAAAATAATTCTTTTAACTAAACAACTTTGACCCGGCAATGAAACTCAAAGATGTAGAAATTCAAGATTGGCTAGCTTATAACAATAAGCTGAATTTCTTATATTCAAATACATATTACGATGTTTAGACTTTCTATTTTAAAGTCTTTTACATCGGTGAAATTGTTTAAAAACCTTAAGCGTTCATTACTTAGCATTTATTTACTGAAATTTTGTTTAATCGCAGCCTTTAGATTTCATTTCCAATCTACAGTTAAGTAACCGTCTATTCAGTAGTTTACTAATTACAGTCTTAAAGTTACCCTCTATTAATTCAAGTTTGTAATGAAATGGCAAGCGGTGAAAACGTACATTCGCCAAACAAACAAATGAAAATGAAAAGTGTTTATTTAAAAATAGGCAAAATTCATTACAGTTTTTTGATGTCACTTTTTTGATCTAAAACTACTGCCGATTCACTACCTGTATAGCCGAGAGGAAAAAAACGGCAAGAAACCTTCGGCAAAGGGCCCTATGTTATGTCCAATATATCTTTTTTTGAAATGAACTTTTTTAAATGAACCAAAGAAGCTCTTTGATAAAAATCGTAACACTAACACAAGTTGCGTAAATCGACACTGAAACCGCACAATAATAAAGACTATGTACACAGTATACCTACCACAGGATGTCCGCAAACGTTTACCAATTAATTTGTGTGTTGAAGCAAATCCTAAACGCTTTGTGTTCTAGGTTTATTCATTTTTTACGCGACGACGGAATGCGAACAAAATTGCCCGTGATTAGAGGAAAAATGTAAACTTAGCAATTCATTTAAGTAGTTAATGGACATAATCGAGATAATCGATGCGAGTCTATCGGTTATAACCGACGAACGGTATTCGGTATTATTATTTAGATATAATTACCGTTTATAACCGATAACTACGTAAAAAGAGGTTCAAAATTACATTTTACTTCAAGATCGCGGAACGTGTTTCGAATAAGGATTTATTTTTAGTTAGTTATCTGATTTATTTGATAGCTTCTTGTATTTTAGTAGTAACTAAAAGGGTCTCTCTTGTATGATATTTAAGCTCTTGTCCCTGTAGTGGGGACATTAAAAAGACTAATAAGGAAAAATAGGAAGTGTTTTATTTTATTAAAATACTTTTATACGACTCTCCTACCTAAGCGTATACAATTCAAAACACCCATTTTAATATTCAATCCGGTACAAAAATAAAAACACAAAGTCATTGAATACTAACCGTAGAGCCCCGATCTAATAGTGTTCAACAGAATGATTTGACTGTCAGTGTGTCAGTGCGCATTGTAAATCTTTCATTCATCATACTTATATCGGAAATAAGATCAACAGCTATCCTGTATGAGCTTGGAGATTATTGAATGAAGCTGACAGAGAGGGAAGATAGGATGATACTAGTGAGAAAAGGATGGGGATAAGATTACTGCGCCATTCGATTTCTTTTCAAGATCGATACACAATAAATCTCTAGATGTTTTCTTTTTGTAGGATAAGTGGCGGGCGACGGCGGACAGCTCCCGGCTACCGGGTTTCTGGTTCGATTCCCGGCGTACGCTTATTTATGGAACTTTACCTTTCGATTTATCGTCACTCCGCTTTTATAGCTTTCAATTGTATTAATTTCAATAGAAATGCGTTTTGTTTTAAATCCATGAACTGCGCTTTCGGGTTTATGGTTTCTCTGAATGTTATTAAGTTGGTCAAGAATTATAGTTGGGTTCCGAGTAATCGTAGACCTAAAGTTTGATAGTATTTTATCTCTATTCCAATTTCAAATTGAATTTAATACAATATACCATTTAGTCCAAGAACTATGGTGTTGTTTGGCAAAAACCACCAAAGGGTGATTTTGTTTGTCTACCTAGTTATCTCTATTTTGAAATAATTAACTAAAATTCGCGTGTAAACAAACTTTTGTTCGTGTTCTGTTTTTATCAATTAAATACAGACTGCTTAAACTTTGTCTATGCTTTAAACATACATTTTTGTATCTTCTCGGTCGAAACGTGATATTTTTTCAAATTTAGAAGTACTTTATATTCGTTTTAGTACATTTAGGAAGATATGTCAAAAATATAATTACTTATATTATTACTTGGCTCTACAAATACGTAAGTAGAGTAATAATGACTTCAACATTGTAAAACTTCGATGTCATTTCGACAAATGAAGTGATATAAATCAATTCCAGACTCTACATCACTTCTCCAATCGAAACTGAGTAATTAAATACACGTTACAACCGCACGTAACTCATTTTTATAGCCGCGATCATTTCGGATATCGATTTTATTGAAAATATCGATATCCCGTATCGATTCTGTATCGATTTACGCGACGCAGATCGCGGCAATATCTGTCGCTATAAATTTTGCTACCTTTTGAACTACCACATACATATAGGATTTTTACAAGTTTTATTTTACAAAGATTCTCTCGATTATACTCTCTCGATTATTTGATCGGTTATAGTCGAGATTTCGGAGATTATCTAAAAAAATATGGCTATTAGCATATATTATAAATATAAAATCCTCGTTTGGTCGAAATAATGATGTTTTGCAGTTTTTTTTTCTCTGTAGGTCACTATTTTTGATCTTTGATCTTGACGGATATTTATCACAGAGAAAAAGGAGTTTCAAAGAATGCCTATATCACATTTTCATATTACCAATATCGGAACTGATTTTTAGATATGAACATATACCTACTACTTCGCAAAAAGAAGGGACATGATTTTCACATAACACGAAACAATTTTCCCTTGCTAAAATAGGTTTAAACTAAATATGATATATGTTTTTACTTTTAATATACCTACATAATACAATTTCCGGTCACCTGCTAGCTTAGCAATACTTAGCATGCACTCCGTGACAAGACGTTGTCATGGGTTTGTCACGCTTACGTCTCTTTCCATAGTTTTAAATGTAATAAGGACAGCATGATGTGAGATAATTGTCGCGGCACGTATGATAAGCCTCCTGATCAACGTTAGAATGAGAACCTGATTATGTTTGCCTGATCCATGTCTCTCAATAAAAGTTCTACTTATCAATGAACAAATTACGTTTTTAATTTTCATAAGGTATGTAACAACATGTTAAAATTACTCGGATATACAGGCTGATTTCAATAATGCAGTAACAGTAATACAGGGTGCTTAATCATTTTTTAATTCGTCAATGCGCATGCCTGTCACGGTCGTGACGCGATATATCAGAGGCAATTAAAGGTCTCGGTAATTGCAAATTGCAGGAGTCGAACCCCCTACCATTATAAAGGTAATCAGAAGGTGATCAACGACTATCAATCATCGAAACTTTCTTTAACAATTACCCAATTTCTGAAGGATTGTTGTGCTGAAGAAAGATGTATGAAGTTATGATGAGAATAATGTGACAAGTTTGTCTTATAAGAAAATGGAAATGGGGATTTTGAAAAAGATCGATTTATTTTTAGTGGGTATCTTAATTATTATGTCTTAATAATTATGTTCCTATTCTTATTTCCAAAACTACAAATGAGTTTACTTCCAATTGAAAATATAAATATTGGTGCATAATATATATTTTATTAATTTTCTAAAAATCTGCTAAATTAAACAATAATCAATTTCATTTCTTTACTCTTTAAAAATGAAATATAAACAACAATACAACAATAATTTTGACAATAATTAAATGTTTATGCGTTGTTTTTCTTATAAAATTGCAGTTTCATTTATTTACACGCTTTAAAATCCTTAATTGTGTTCACCTTAGTTACCTATACGCAAGCTATAAATAAATATAATAACTCAAAACAGCTATGAACCATGAAAAATCGATAAATAACTAGGAAATTCCTTATTAAGCGCGACTATAAAGTAAATCAACAAGATATGGTATGGTACAAATTAGGCGGTGGAGGCGCACGCGCCGGCTTACAAACGATCGAGGAACACAATGGGATGCGTACACCCTGTATCTATAAATACTGTCACTTTGGAACAGCCTGTATTCATAAATAGAACCAATATGTACAGGTAAGTACACATCAAGCTTTACAGAGGGGTACATTATTTCGTTGTTTCATAAGAATGAATATTTGAATTTCATTGTAAAGTTTGCTCTGCCTTTGACTGTATATTGATTGTAGTCTCTTCTTTAATAAGATACATTGTCTATGTAATGTTCAAAGTGACGACGGCCAAATGGATTCCAGAATAAGTATTAGTTACTTTGTTATATTTCTATCTGAGCAAATCAATTTCATTTTTAATTACCTTTGTAGTATCGCGTGATGTAGAAATTAATAAAAAATCTCAAATTTTTAATTTAAGATCCCAACGTTAAGGTTAATTCGCATTAACCGCATTATACCGCGAAATGCGCGTACGCATGCTCCTTCCATTTAGCGCCATTAAACTTCCATTTATGAAATTAATGATTTACTAATTTATTGGTAAGTGACTTACTTTTTAAAAGCCGTGTGAAGACATTAAGATGTTTAACGAATTATGCAGGAAGCTTGAAATGAAAGCATTATTAGTACTTCAATCCTTGATTATATAAGTTCGATGATTGCATTAACACAATGCATACTACAGAGGTGGCCTATCGACTATATGATTTTCGTAAAAGTAAAAATACTGGTAGGTACTTTCATCTAAGACTGTATGGCTTTGGATTTTTTATCTCAGTATAATTTTATAAATATTATAAAAATCAAAACAAAACCTCCAACTATTCATTTAATTAAAACTCTTCAAAGTAAAGGTATAATCTAAGGACTAGGAACATCGAAAAGGGATCATGTTAACATAAGACCAGCAGAAGCAGTTATTACGCTCATAGCTAGAGGCGTGACCAGGCGCGCAGACTTGCAAGGAGCCTACATCGCTACTGTAATGACTTGGTCAATGTAGCATTGTGCTTGTGAATCTATAGATATGTTTACACTTTTGTTTAATAGTTACATGCAATGTTTTGCAACAAGTCTAGTGATTTCTGGGCCCTGACTGTAAATTCATAATTCTTGAACATAATGATGAAAAAGCAACAAAAGTGCATTCACGCGTAAACGACGTCATATCTACAGGCTTAGAAACATCGACCGATAGCATCACAGAAAATGCTCGTTCGAAACAAAAAGTAATCGATAGTAATCATCGAGACTCGATCGATAACGTCGATAGATCTTATTTCTAGATTGCAAAGTCAGGTAAAGCGATTATCGGGCGAGCTGTCGTGTAACAACGTTTTAAAATGCGCTACTGTATA
Organism: Anarsia innoxiella; assembly: GCA_947563765.1. Taxonomy (NCBI): domain Eukaryota; kingdom Metazoa; phylum Arthropoda; class Insecta; order Lepidoptera; family Gelechiidae; genus Anarsia; species Anarsia innoxiella. The sequence continues at coordinate 11,291,508 of OX387398.1, forward strand.
ATGTCTAGAGGGAGGGCTAATGGTGGCTCCCGAGTAATAGCCAGTGATAGCTGCTACCGTTTTGGCTGGAATTGCCTCTAATGCAGACTGGCGAGACTGGTTCCATGCGACAGCTAAGAAAATTAGTGACGAGGGAAGTATTTTACTATAATTCGTTTAAATTATAAAACAAAATGTTACCCTGCAAAATTGGGAAGGTACAGCTTCAACTAATATGCAAAGTCGAGGGCTAACTTCGTAATTTGGCGAGATAATATCCCAGACGACCTTAAACCCTTGGCATGTTAAAACGCCAAAGCTGCCGATGAAATCTTTGTAGAAGACACCCAGTTTCCAATAGAAGTTTTTGTGCAAATCAATACCACAGTGGCAAGCAATAACTAGTAACAATTTTGAACGAAGATCACGTTTTACAACAAAAAAAGGCAAAGCAACACATCCTCTCAAGACGCAAGAATACTCCTGTCAGTCTCACAGTTTGTAGAGTCAGAGAATCGTTCTCGTTTTTATTGATAAAATAACATGTTCCATATACGTCGTATTCCAAATACCAATAAATCACGAACGTGAATGAAACGTCCGCACCCACCGTTTAACCACATTCCTTAGTTGTTGTACCTTGTTCTTGAGAGATAGAATGCAGAATTGCCTGGCAATGGCTGGGCTGGCACCAGGTATGGACCATCTTGATGGCTACACAAACAACACAAATATAGTAGCTGCAGTACCTGTATTGGTAAAACAACGTCTTAGAGATGCAAGAGATAATTTCTGGGTAATTCGGAAGTGGATAAGACCACGTATAGCTTTACTTACTAAGAGCATTATTATGGTTAGCATTATGGTATTTGTAATATTTTCCATCATTGAGTAATTTTGTTCCCAATTACATAACTGAATGAGTTTAGATCCCGTTTAAATCAAATATAGTAATTATTGGGCTTTGGCAAAACAGGTTTGAAGATATATTTGAATAAACTGAAGAGAGATTTTGAAGTTTCATTCTTTCGTACCTACTTATATATGCTAGCAGTGAAGTCGCAGGTAGAAGTCTAGCAAGAGCATGAAAAAAAAACAAAAGTAAAACTGAGTATCTCGATGTGAGCTACCAGGCGCGCAGAACCGCGGAGGTGGCCGGTAGCGAGCGACCGGTCCAGTAATGATACCACTACCTTTTAGGGCGCCTGTTATGATGGCTGATTGGAATAGCATGGACACGGCTTAATCGATTTTATAGCAATTATTTTTTATTTTATTACACTACTGGGCATTCTTTTGATATTGAGTACACATTCCTTTCTTATCATAATTTCTTAACGTGCAAAACAATAAGTATGACATTTGGTAACCAAAAGATATTAAAAATACAGAATTTATTAAAAGAAATATCCATACTAAATTCATCTTAAAAGCCCTTCAACGGCCAGTTTGTCCACTCTCATTAAGATCGCGCGTCCACTGCGTTTTTCCGCGCGTCGTCACGTCGTCAAGACAACCTTCTCATACATTCTGCTCGCCTGGTACTTCGGCTTTGTCTAGGAGCTGCCTATGATCATAGATAAGCTGCATATGTCTAGTTTTTGCTTCTGTATGTACCACACAACTAGTCATTTAAGGCCTGTTGCTACCACACAGGTACCAGAATAAGTATGTACTAGGTTTCTTTTCTTAGATGCTAGTTGGATCGATTGCCACAGATAATCTTCTTGGTAGTTGCATTTCTTATCTGTTTGCGAGAGTGTATTCAACTCGATGAAGTCTTTAAAATAATGTGTTAAGTTTTTCGAAGACAGTTGTTGCTCTTAAAATCTTATTGATATTCAATGTAGATTAATTTAATTCTGCTAAACCGATGTAAAAAACTTTTTATTAGCTTCTAGTTTACACCTATCAAATTAGTTTTAGAATTAGTTCTCTCTGCCAAAACCGAAACCGTAGCTACCAAACTTTACCGTTTCAAAATCTCGTTTTACCTTAAGCAATACCAAAAGACATATATTGGTGGTCATTCTAACTAGTTTCCAAAGAAGATTCACCTACGTATATGTTCCATTTAGATAATTGTTGAGTAAACCTTTTGAAATTGGATTGAGAATGTCGAAGCGAGTATGGCGACACCCGCCCACCTGCTTATCTCCTGGTATCTCGCGATTGGGAGTCGAACCCACTATCTCGGACGCGGCTACCGGCCACAAATGCGTTTCCCATGTACGCTTAATAAGACACTGGAATCTAACTGACCTTGAATTCCTATTCGATTGGTAACCAACTGGAATATTTTCTAAAAGATAAGATTGTGCAATAAATTTTAGTTTGTTAGAGAAAGACTTTGGATTTATGTAGATCATATGTGAATATTTAAAATTAGGAGAATGTCTGTATTTGAAAAACTTTAAATCGATTTTGTTTATTGAAAATACATACACATACATAACCGTCACGCCTCTCTCCCATTGGGGTAGGCAGAGACCACTTCCTTCCACTTGCTACAATCCAAACACACTTCTTTCGCTTTATCCACGTTCATCAGTCAGTAGGTATTGAAAATATAAAAGTAATTAAAACTTATAAAAAAACTTGACAACCTAAGATTATCAAATTACCAAACAGTATATTAAAACAATATAACAAATAACTATGATTGACAGTTGAAAGATGCGATAGCAAATGTCGTGCGCAAACGCAGGATAACGAGTGCAGCCGATAATAGCCGATAATTGACGAGCAATTGTGACCATTACCTCTGTTTGCTTTACCAATCATTTGCAGGTTACCACTTCATACTTCACGTCGCATATTTTAAAATAGGGCTTTTTTATGGATACGTATTTATTGTTTTGTTTTTATTGGAAAAAAAATGTTTTAAGGAAGGTGGTCGTTGATACCAATATGAAATGAAATGAAATGAAATGAAATGAAATGAAATGTTTATTTATTTAATCTTGTAGGACGAGTTTGACATCACATAAGACGGGTCATTTTTTTAAAGTTAATGCTAGATTCGCAAGAGTGCAGTTTTCCCCAGAGAAGAATCTAGCAAGAAACTCTGTTGGGTTGCTCTTTTCAAATTTGGTTTACAAATTTTAAGATAAAAACACTTAGATAAACATTAAAATTAACTTTACAATAATTATTCTACATAGAGACAGCTTGACAGAAGAGCAGGTCAATCCCATGGATTTGAGTCATCTAGATAATCGTTGATTTTATAATAACCTTTTTTACTAAGTTTTTGTTTAACAATAATCTTAAATTTTTTGGGGCTTAGTTCACGTATGCTAGCAGGGATCTTGTTGTAAAAGCGTATACATTGACTCACAAACGATTTGTTTACTTTGTTTAGTCGACTGGCATGAGGCACTAATTTATCCCTATTTCTAGTATTAACAGTATGTATATCACTTAATTGTTTAAATTGATTTAGATTTTTTTGTGTATACATTATATTTGAGAAGATGTATTGTGATGCTAGTGTTAATATGTCAATATTCTTAAAAACATCCCTTAGAGATTCCCTGGGACCTAGTTTATAAATAGATCGAATAGCTCGCTTCTGCAGAATAAAGATGCGCTCAGAATCAGCGGCATGCCCCCACAGCAGAATGCCGTAGGACATCAGACTATGGAAGTAACTGAAGTAAACTAGCCTGGCAGTTTGAACATCTGTCAGGTTTCTTATTTTTTTTACTGCAAAAGCTGCAGAACTGAGCTTATCCGCTAACTTGTCAATATGGGAGCCCCATTGTAATTTGGAATCGAGAGTAATACCAAGAAATACGGTTGTTTCCACAAGGCACAAGCTCTGTCCCTTCATCCTAATATCTGTATTTACTTGTCTAACATTGGGCAAAGTAAATTTAATACATTTGGTTTTCTTTTCATTAAGCACTAGATTATTGGCAGTAAACCACTCGACTACTTTATTGATAGCATTGTTTACATCGTCATATACATCTTGTTGTCGTCTAACTTTAAAAAGTAAAGAAGTATCATCAGCAAACAATACTATATCATGACAGTTATTTACAAGACTTGGCAGATCATTTATATATATTAGGAAGAGAAAAGGACCAAGAATTGAGCCCTGTGGGACACCCATGCTAACCACAGATGGGCATTTTTACTTTTTTGCCCCCCCGTTGGAAATTTTAGCATTATTTTTAGACATGCGTTTTTTGAAAGATTTTTCATGTTAAAATATTCTTAAAAGCCCTATAAATTAGAAAATATAGCTTGTTCCAGAGATATTACTGGATTTTTATGTAAAAAACATGAATAAAGTGGACAGTATAGTGAAACAGTGGTCAGTTTGATGACTTTTCAAAAGTGCTTTAATTTGAGAATTAAAAGCATTTTGAGTTAATTTTTAGTTTTACGAGATTCTAAATTAATGAAATTATTTAAAAAAGACACAATAATAAGCTATAATAATGTATTTTAAGCTAAAAATCACGTTTTACTTTCAGTTTGGTGACAAGTGATGCTATTGCTATATCAATTTTCTCTTTTTTTATAGTTTTGAAAGCAGTTAATCAATGTTATTTATTAAATTATTAAATGAGTGTCTAATACAAGCAATATAGGGAATAACTACTAAACAGAAAACTGGAAACAAATGAATAAATGAGTAAAATATACCCAAAAAAAGTGTGACAGTCACCAAACTGACACAGCAAAAATTCTTAAGGTAGGGACACATGATCAAAAAAAATCCATTTTCTGTTAACGAATTATTATTTATTAAATTGACTTACTTTGACAAATAATTATTATGAAAACACGATTCATCCTACAAAATAATCAGTCTCAATGATTTACTCTTTTGTAAACATGCAAATATTAAAAAAATAATAGTATCAACTGTAAAATAATAAACATAGGTTACAATTTAAACCTGTTTTAAGTTTACCATTCAAATACAAATGTTAACTTATAATTTTAAGTGACTTTTCATAAACTTAACTATTAGACTCGATCAGTCTTAAATAAGGAACATCGTTGTTTAAACTACGACTTAACATGATCAGACTTAGTCTCAATTATCTAACGGCACTTCCGTAATTAAGTACTTTTTGACATAGTTTATAAAATAAAATAACAAATTGAAGATACCTACTTACTAAGTACCTACTTGAAGTATGGTGAACAAAAAAAAACATCAAAAAAAAACAAAAATAAAATAGTATCAAACACAAAATCGTAAAACTTCCAAATTAGTAATAAAAAAAGTTTAAATCGACTTAACTCTCACAGTAATAACATTCTTCTTCGGGAAAATGATCATATATAGAAAAATCACAAAAGTTGCACCAAAAGTAGGAGCTTTGCAACAAATTCCTGAAATCAGTGCTATTCATTTGCAAAGTTAAATGTTTTAATCTTCTTGAATTATTTACCACTCGTCGACAGCCAAAACATTTGTCCATTAAAACGAAATGAGTGATTGACAAAGGCCATATGGCCTTTTCAATGGAAAAGCGTTCAAAGTCTTCCCTTGTGAGTATTTTGTCTATATCATGAAATATCACCATGTTTAGGACGTTAAATTATCAGGTATCGGTCAGTCAATAGCAAATATGTAGATAGTTTTAGTGAATTAATCTGTAACAAAAAGAAACACGTTAGTAAAACTGTTGCGAATCGTAAAAGATAAAAGATAATTTAGCTATCAATAATTATCTAATAAAACAATATCCTTTAATAAAGGTACATAAAATTAACTTACCGCTTATTAATGGAAGACAGTCGTCTATGAAGATATGTGATAGTATTTAACGTAATCCTAAAAATAAAAATATATGTGTGTCAGAACCGTATTATTAAACTCATTTTAAATAACAAAATTACTAAAAGTCATATCATACTATGTAGACCTAGCCTTAGGCGTCAGTTTGGTGACTTTGGTGGTCAGACCTATATGTGACGAACTAAAAGTCACTAAACTGACGTCACATTTTCACACCAAATTTTACTTTTATTTAAATTATAACCAAATGTATTAATAATTGTGTGAACTAAATACAAAAAACGTTAGCTAAATAATGTATGAATCGATTTAAAAAAGTTTTATGTCAAGATGTATACAACAAAATAAGATAACATGATTCAAACCTGACCTCAAAAAACGTAACCTGGGACTAGCACTAACAAAATTTGCTTCTCCCATGGCAATGGACAACAAACTAACGATTTCAAAATGGCAGATGGGATCCTTTGTAGATAATGTTGCCATTTTTAACAACATAAATCGATTTAGTATAAAATTTAATACCATTTCGGTCGTCACTGTACTGACTTGTCAGTCCGACTCGATTTTGAGGACAAAATTAAAATCTATTTTACGCTTAAATGAATAGAGTTACATTTATAATTTTGATTTGATGAGATAGAAGGCATTTTCTTCTACACGTAGACATAAACATTAGCAGGTATGTGGAAGATTTTTTTTTTGTAAATTCAATAGTTTTGATGCTGGGTAGCCGTGTGACCTGTCAAAAACAGCTGTCTTTTTTATTTCAAATGATCATAATTCTTAAATTAAGTTAATTACGTAAGGTTTATTGATTTAAAGTTAAGGTTAAATAATGTAAAAATACTATGTAATCCTCAAAATATCAATAGGTGTTTAAATAAATTCACAATTCACCTTCAAACTCGTGGACACGGTCTAAAACCAGGGGGGGCACTTTTTTTGAAAATGCCCAGATCCACCCGACACTTTACCGTTTACATCAACCCTCTGTACACGTCCACATAAGTAAGACTTTAAAAGGCTGAGTGCGCTGTTCTTTACACCGTAATGATGAAGCTTCCTGACCAATGTGCAGTGATCAACGCAATCGAAAGCCTTGGACAAATCGCAAAAGACACCCAAAGCGTCGTGCGACTTCTCCCAGGCATCAAATATACACTTTATTAATTCAACACCTGCGTCGGTTGTTGAACGACCCCTGGTGAAACCAAATTGTTTCAGATGCATTAGTTTATTGGAGTAGAAGTGAAATTGTAGTTGATCTAAAATTAGTTTTTCAAATATTTTACTTAGGGTTGGCAGTATAGATATTGGTCTAAAATTGGTGGGGTCAGACTTACTGCCTGCTTTAAACAAAGGTATGACTTTACTGTGCTTCATTAGGTCAGGAAAACTTCCCTCATCTATACATTTATTAAAAACCATAGCTAGATGGGGTGCTATGCAGTCTATGATGGAGTTAACTATTGTAACGGAAAGGCCGTGCAGATCAGCGGTTTTTTTAATAGTTAAAGATTTAAAGGCCTTTATTATTGAATAAGCACTGACGTAACGAAATGCAAAGACTTGATTGGACTCCGCCACGTTCTGCTTCAACAAAACTTCAGCAAGCGCGGGAGAAGAATCAAGGTCTTTGGTGGTCGAGACTGGAATGTCAGAGAAGAATTTAACAAAAGCTTCGGCAACCTCGGCGTCTGTACTGATACAGTTACCGTCAATATTCAATTTAAAATCGAGGTTGCGTGGTTTGACTCTTCCAGTCTCGTGGTTGATAACTTGCCAAGTAGACTTTACAATATTCTTACTGTTGACAATCTTATTTTTTATGAATCTAGATTTGGCCACATTACATATACGCTTAAATAATTTCGAATAATTACGTACATATTCAACGAAAGACTCACTATTATTCACCGTTTTTTCATCATAAAGGCTGTATAGTTTATTCCTACTAATTAGTATTCCTGTCGTTGCCCAATCACTAAATTTAAGACAATCGTGAACCTTCAATATTTTGGGTTTAAAAATATTATCGTATTCTATTTTAGTGGCATTAAATACCCTACTGTATAACATATTTGAATCATCACAAAGTTCCAGATTTGAGATTTTTGAGGTAACATTATTATTAAATTTATTTAATCTAGCCTCAGTAACTGGAATGTATTTAATATTTTTTTTAGTTTTGTTTATATTAATATTAAAATCTGCCCTCAAGCCGCAATGGTCAGACCTTAACTTATTAATTACACTCAAATTTGAGGATTCTATGTTTGTAAATATATTATCAATACAGGTCTTCGAACTATCAGTAATTCTAGTAGGTTCTAAGAAAAGATTTATTAAATTATAACATTTGAAGAATGTTAAAATCTTTTTTGAAAGGGTCGACATCACCAAAAGATCAATATTATAGTCTCCACAGACAATAATACCTTTATTAGTGTTATTTAATTTTTGGAGTACAGTCTCCATAATTTCCTCAAAAGTATCATAAGAACCGTTAGGATTTCTATACACGCTTATTACAACAAGCCGCTCCAATTCTATACAAGCTATCTCAATGGTACGTTCAACCGATAGATTTACAATATCAGTGCGTTCCTTGTATTTTAAAGAATTTTTAATAATAATTAAAGAACCTCCAGAGTCTCTAATCGCACTGTTTCTTATGAAAGAACTGCAAACATGGTGATTGTCAAAACTAAACATGAGTTGGTTGTTGTTGAGCCAATGTTCAGTAATGCAAATAATGTCAATTTTGTCACAGCTCAAGAGAAGTTCCAACTCATGCATTTTACTTAACATGCCCTGAATATTTTGTGAAATAAGTTTTAAATTACAATTATGTTTCTTAGTATTTATGGATTTAGAATTCAAAATTGGCATGTTAATGGCAACCTTGCTAGAGACAACAGTCTCTGTTGTCTGATCAATTAGTTTAAATGCTCTATAGGAGCAGTCAAATCCACCAAAAGAGCGGATGAACGGTGTTGACTAGAATAGGACTGACTAGAATAATTATGACTAGAATCGCATGGTTGTATATAAATAATGTCATTACTGCTACTCTGCTCAATAGAAGCAGTCGTCAAGTTTACCAACAGATTGGCAGAATCTAAATAGTAGGACAGCGACAACACTATCTGTCTTCGAATGAATCGATTAAGATAAAATCTACCTCTTGTCGAATGATATTTCTTAATAATTGAATTAAAGTCTATGCAATGGAACTTATTATTATAACATGTCATATTGTATAGCATCATGTTCAGATTATGTCTCATATTATTATTGCTAGAATTAATGCAAAATGGAAATGTAAACAAAATAATTTTTTTAACGTTAGAAATCGCATTTAATTTTGAAATATATGTCGCTAGGTCCTCTCTGTTTACATTTCCAGGTTTGCCTATTAAAATTACCAGAACCGAACTACTCTCGAATCTTGATGACAAAATTGTCTCAAAAATTCGAGAGCAATCCGCCCCAGGTATACAATTGTTCATAACCCTATTTTTATTATAACGTTGGCTTAGATGGCAACCCAAATTTTTACCTATCTCATCAGTATATATAATTAAGTTTGTACTATGATTATTTTTATCAGTATGTGAAACTAAATAACGAGAGTAACGAGAGGGGGAAGACGGAATTGACGAGACAGCGGTGGCAGCGGCCGGTCTCGTAGAATCATTCGACGATCCAGAGCGGGCTGTGGCGGCGGGGACGGGGGGCGGCCTCTTGACCGCGCACGCATACGACATCCTGGTCGGTCGCACGACAGTGGGTACAGGAGCAACCGCTGGTTTCATGCATTCAGCTGGACCCGAGGTGGTGACGGGTATCTTCGCTGCTATTGGTCTTCTGCCTGGAGCTGATGTCGTGGCTGATGCTGAACCTCTGGTACCCCTGGTTGCTGCAGGTGCGCTGGATACGACTGGTCTCGCAGCGGCGGCAGGTCCTGGGGCAACCACAGCTCTGGTGTTGTTGGCTGGTGTTTTAGTTACTGTTGCTGGAGGCGTGCGCACTTTAGCCGTGGCTGGTCTCCGCACGGGCAGCACCGGGCTCATTGTAGTGGATTTTTTGCAGGTGTCGGCGACAACAGGAGTATCCGAATCCTCCAACAGCACATTCGCAAGCTCTTCGTCATCAGCCAGAATAACTCTTATGAGTCGACGATACTCTGCTGCCTCTTTCTGTAAGGTAATGATTTCAGCTCGAGATCGTATGACTTCTTGGTGGCACACTAGGTATTCTTTTCTCATAGCCTCATAGTTTGTTGTGATGTTGTTAATACCTAGCTGAAGGTCATGAGCTCTCTTCATTAGCATAACTCGTCTTACCCTCTTGGAATGACCTTTTAGATATAATTTAAATACTTTTAAATTCTTGCGTGATTTCTTCATTATCTTCTTCATTCTGCAGTATTTAATAACATTCTTTGAAGTAGCTGGCAACTTCTTCTGTGTATGAGTGTTAAACAGCTCCTCGTGCAGTGAGACTGCATGGACTTTATGGGCACTTTCTATCTCACGTTGGACAAATGAGATTTGACCTCGTGCTTCCATAAGCAGATCTTCCAGGTGTCTAATCCTGTCCTGTGCTCCGTCCAACTCCAGGTATTGGGACTCTAAGGAGTCGACTTGGTGTTGTAGTCGCTCAATTTCCAATTGGTCCTCATCTCTGGTTGTTCTGAGTAATGAGATTTTTTTATCTTGCAGTGCCAGTTTAGCCTTTAGATTTCTTATTTCAATCTCATTCTCATCTCTGTCGCAAAGAAGGCGGTTGTTGAGCTCATCGGCCTTCCTCAGGTCATCCTGGGTCTTTTGGAGCTTCTGCTGTAATGCCATGCTGCTACGAGTATTCATTTTGTTTGATAAGGCTGAAAAAGACAAATAGAAAAGCTAAATATATGTACAAACGAAAAGTAATTATAATTAGGAACTTAAAAAATTAAATTGTAATTGTAAGTATATAGGTAATTAAAATGAATATGTATATAGAACAAGTCAACTGATGCAAATTAAGCTAAAGACAAATGAAATAGGCACTAAAGTTAAATAATTATGTAATTAAAGGTCACCTATCTATGTAGGTACAGAGTATATCTGAATTTTGAAATCAGGTAGATATGTATAGGTATGATATGAACACAGAGAAATTAAAAAAAAAAACAAGTTAAATATGTATATCAGATACAGTTAATAGATGTTACTTGTATACAGATACCTACACAGGTCAGTAATTAATAGTATGTGATTATGTATGAGTCACTAGAATTACTTGTAAAATCAATTTTACTCTAAATCTGTAATTGAATTCAGAAATATAATTTCCTTAAGAATTAGTCCTCAATATTTGCTTCCACAGGTATGTCAAGCAAACAGAGACCAGATTAGGTTAGGTCTAAACAGGCAACTAATGTAAGTCAGCTGTTAGTCTTCAAATTCGCTTCCACAGTTCGTCAAGCAAACCGAGACAAAGGCGACCTTGACCATCAACTTTCTCGAGGAAACTATGACAGAAGTTTACCAAGTTATATACTTTAAGTACTGACACTAATTATATAGTGTTTGTTAAAAAGATAGTATATAAATATAGGTGGTAAATTAGGTAAAACAAAAGAAATACTCCCCCGGTTTATCCGTTAGAATTCAATTCTATTGTTCAGTTGACAGCTGAGCCGGCCGGTGCGAAGCGAAGATTGTCGAGTTGTTTTTTGTAGCTAATATTTTATAGCTGTAGTTTTTTTAGTGATCTTCATTTATTTTACATTTTATAAAAGCTTAACTAGGCTATACTATGTCCAGTTTTGTGAGTCAGTTATTTGCATAGTCTTCTTTTGTTTAATAACGAAACTGTCAGCAATTGAATAAAGACTTTTTTACTCACATAATATAAAACATTAATGAATCTTTCTACAACTTACCTATGTACTTAAACATATCTAACACCTTATTCCCATGAACCTAAACGAAGTCCCAACCTAACTCCAATAAAGAAACTTTCTCTCCCAGATAACCCGTGATCCGATCGCGGTTAAAGTATCGCGTATCGCGCGGTGGTATGCGCCGGCGGCGGCGCAGCTAATTACCGCGTGACGTCTTCATAGCGCGGGATCGCGTCGTGACCGATGCGGGGTTCGATTCCAGGTGCGGACACGATTTTAAAACTAACACTTTTTTTGTTTGTGTTTCACACGTGGGAAGTGCTTGATATTTTACACGAAGGTAATTAGCAAGTTGTATTTATAAGAACCACTTTAAGTAAGTAATTTTTATGATTTTTGTAATGGAAATATTAATTTTAGCTTGCCAATCTACTAATTTAATGAATATCCTTAAAGTCTTGGTCTATTAAATCAAACCCTACTCATCATCATAAATTTAAGAACGTCGCTCTTGTCGGTGGAGTCTGCGCCACTCTTCTCTATTCTCTGCCGTCCGTTTGAGCACCATAAACGACACAACTTCTATTCCCTCTTTTATTTGGTCTACTATAACCCCAAAAATCACCCCTATGAAAACTTATAAGAAATCTAGCAGTCATAATAAGATTCCATCACATAAGTCCATCCTAGTGTGATCGTGGCACAATTGGCCCCATCCGCCGGTAATTGGAGCCATAAATCGCCACACGTCTCGTCCCACGCCGGATTATCGCCATTTGGTAAAAAACACTTAAATTATGACCACTGTACATGCCACTAACGAGATTGAACGGTAGCGCCACGGATATCTTGCTTTTGAGTCTACTTTGTTAAGTAAGTAGGGTTCTGTAGGATTTCAAAGTTACTGTAGTTTTGTAGTGTACCTAGGTACTATATTTAAAATTAAATTAACTTTGATAAAATGTGCATATTTTTATTTTGATGATCAATCAGTTGTAGTTAAGTTATAAGAATAGTTAGTTTCTTATTGGACAATAATGTACCTAGTATTTGAGTGGATAAAGCTATATTGATTTTATAAAAATACAATGTTTTTTGGATTAATCTAAGTAACATAAAAAAAAATATTACATTTAGAAAAAACCTTAGAAACTTTAAAGGCATTTGTATTCACAAAATGACGTCATCACCCCTTCCAATCAAACAACATAATTTATCAAACTCGTGACATCTCAGGACATTCGTGATAACCTGAAAATATCCTCAAGACAAACAAAAATAAAGCACGTGGCTGACTGCCGTATTAAGTCCAGTAGCTTAATTTATTCCATGTCGTATGTCCGAGGATTGGGTCGCGGCCGAAAAAAGAGTAAAAAGAACAGAAATAAAAAGTAATAAAAGAAATAAAAGTAAGTGGAGAACGTATGAATACACTTATCGCAAAGAAGCCGCCCCGGCTCCAAGACTTTGTACATGATACTGATGGAAGTACTTGAAAGATGGACTCTATCGGTTAATTAAAATGTTTATTTTGATTGAAGAAATAAATTTATAGAAAGCAATGCTGTTATTTAGTATATTATGCGAAAATTTTGTTTCGTTTTTTCTTTCAAACATTTTATCTCTTTTGTTCGCCCCGTGTAGAAATTTTTAGAAAATTCTAAAGTTATCTACTTAGCTACTCTCGGCTTTACAACTATTCTTTATTGCACAAAAAGATATAAGGTACAGACACAAACAAGAATATAAGAAGCAACAGGCGGCCTTATTGTTAGGTAGCAATATCTTCCAGGTAACCTTAGGTTAAGAAATAGCGAGAAATAGGTAATAACCAGCCATACGACCATACCCATGACGTCCCATACCAAATGTCAAACCACGGCTATAGTTCAATCACTAGCCTTCACGTGTACTTTTATGCAATAGTATTCTAATGCTAGAGACAGATTAGTCCCACGTATGCAACGGACAAAACATAAGCATTGCATTGTTACATCAGCTGTTCTGTAGAAATAATAATATGATTAGAAGTAAACTTGTCACACGCAACGTGGGACAGCGTTGTTGAGATTTCTATGGAGCAGATATCATACATCCAAAGTCTAACGAACAGTCTGTTTCTACCTTAATAAAGTAGCCTACAATGTGCGTATAACCAAAATCTTTTAACTCATTACATAGTATCGTTGTGGTATCGTATCGCTGAAGTATAGATTACCTCGCACACGCACTGCCCTATGATCTCCTAGTACCTCACGCCCACTGCACTTGTTTCTCCTAAATCACTACAAGCAGCCCCATAAAGATGCTACTTTGTACCAGTGGGCGCTAACCACTAATGAACTAGCTAATTAGTTGTATACTGTCTATGGAACTTATCTGGATTAAATCTCGACCATTTAGGGCCTGTATCACCTTCTGCAGATGAAATTTATCTGATAGATATTTTATACCTGTCTCTGTTTAAAACATCATGTTTTATGAAATAGACATAGGTTTATCTATCAGTTAAATTTTATCTTTAGATGTTGAAACGGGTACTTAATGTAGTACTTAGAGATTTTGAAGAAAAAGCTGATCTATGTTTTATCTTAGTTTGTTGCTCAATATGATGAATGTTTATGGTCTAATGCACCATTTCCTACGCATTACAATTAGAAGATTGTAAATTATTGTCATCAGCAAGTCATTAAGGTTTCTCCCATTGCTGGTCACTATACCAACTGCAAAGTTCCGTAGCAAATAGTATCAAATTAGCTCGTTACCTTATATAAAAAGTTTATCTTAATCCCTTGTAATTTTGTCTAATCTAGCCTTTGTGTCTCACTGCTGAGCAAAGGTCTCTCTCCTCATCCGCCTTGACTTTCATGATATAAGATGTGTCCTTCTCTTCTTTTTCATCAGCTCTACAGGGGCACGAGTCTACTACGAGTCCTTCTACTTAATAGAAAATTACCATCGTATTAAAAACTCCATTGACTTATAAAAGTGATAACAGAATTTCAAATCTCATTCAATATTCCAAATTGACTCTACAATATTTATAATTTCCTGGTACACTGCTATAACATTACCACTCCGATTCCGAACGTGTAAACGTATTTCCCGATAATTCCGATACAATTTGAATGAATCGGAATGCTTTTAGAAGCAACTGGTTTTCTAATTAGACAGATAGCTATCTTACTTTTAAAAATATGGCTCGCAACGTAATTGGGGAGCGTATTTTAATTTTACGCTACTTCGTGTAGCGAGTTATTAAAAATGTACTCATTAGCAGTTGGATGCGAGTGGGAAGGTTTTGACTTCAATTTCCACAAAACACAAACACTATATTTGTTACTGTTTAATGTTGATAGCACATTTCATGCTGATCAAAGTCTATAGGTACCTACTTTTAAGTGGTAGATATTTAAAAAGGATACATATGTGTAGGTTTATACTTATATTTATCGTTTATTGTAGTGACTATCCTGCCTTCTTGCTATCACTTCTCTCTCTGTGGGGTCTGCAGGAAGAAAGAAGAACAGTCAAAGTCCATAGAACAAATACCCAGACCCTACAGTCACGTGACCTATGTCAGTTTTTTTATTATCATTTATATAGTCATATTCTTTTTATTCAATTTCACTGGCTAACACCAAAATATTGCCTTATGTTTTTGTTCACGCTCCATACAAAAAAACTCAAAAAATGCCATTGAAACTCTGCCGACCATCAACTGAGGCTATTTCAAATTAGCAGACTAGGGCCCTAGGTAAATTGCAAACTAAATTATATTAATGCTACAATAAAACATTCGCGCGTATTTTTACCTCGCTCGCTACTCATATTCAAGTTGGTCCAAAATTTTACGACCGTCGAATGGGGCAGTAAAATCACAACAAGTCTTTATTAATACTTTGCACTTTATTGTTATTTCCACACGTCATTTGCGCCTTTAAAAGATGCGTAAGAGTCGAATTAGTGGTACTTAGTTGACATGAAATGAAAAATGGTAATCGTAAATTAAAGGACACTTTGTTTTTAAAACGCATTTAATGTCTACAAATTTTTGTAAATATTCTTATTAGTGATTTTAATGTGTATTATAAGAATTTTATAGCGAGGGAAGGTATCAACTTTATTAAGCAGTAGTAATTATGACAATTGTAATTAACTTATTTCTTTTGCGAGAATGTGTATTATTCAAAGTCAAAGTCAAAGATATATTTATTTCATAGGCACAAAAAATGCTCTTGAAACCGTTACATTATTATAATATACATTTTTTTAAAGCTAGTGCTAGATTTTACCTTGCACTTTAGCTAACTAAGCTTATCGTGAAGAGTTTGAAAATCCCTATAACATTTTTTTACAAAGATATATAAAAGATGTACCTAGGAGTACCTAGAATAGATAGTAATCTATTTTAATAAGCAGTACATCTACGTACTTAAATTCGTTTTCAAAATCGAACCTAGGCATTCCAAGGTAATGAAAGAATTTCCAGTAGGTACCTAATTCCATCGAACCAGCAAATTATATCCAGATCGCGGTTCCCAGCCACTACTTTAGACTTGGGAACTGCCAATTTGCATAATATAAGACATTTTTTATAATTCCAAAAGCAAATTATCCAATTTAATTTGGCAGCCATCCTGAAATACGCCCATCAAGTGTAGAACGGATTAGCGTAAACTGATTTCAATAAGTATTGAAATTGTAAAATATGGTCGATTTTGATACTTGAAAAGCTTACGAACTGGATTAAATATATAAGATTGTATTGTAATTAACTGCTAATTTTAGATATTGGTTTTTAAAGAATCCAATTTTCTCAAATTACGTCAAGAGAGTTCGAAATTCTAAAAGAGTACGACAAACTAACATCCAATTGGAGTTAAAGAGACTAAGTGCCCGTTTCAACATCTATAGAAAATTTAACTGCCAGATAAACCTGTCTATTTCATAGAACATGACGTTTTAGACAGAGACAGGTATAAAACATCTGTAAGATTTTTATCTGTAGATGATAAAACAGGCACTAAAAATAATTTAAATATCGAATAAGGAACTTGCGATCTTCTTTCGTTTTGACAACAAACTTCAAAAATGTCTGCTTCAAAGTTGTGCATCGTGGTTCGAATGATAAATGATGATCAAAAATACACAAATAACAGGTTTACATTCGGCTTATATTTATACAACTCAGAAATATAAATATAATATGTAGTTTTCCCAAAATAAGAGAAAAAACGTGTGAGTGAGACGTGAAGACGTTCAAGTGATGAATTGATATGTTCCAGCAGCCATTAACGAAGAGATAAGGAGCCATTTAACTCGGGCAAGTGACCGCCTCTCATGTACAGGATGCGTAAAGTGCGAACAATAGAAATAAAGGTAACTTCTGGATTAAAAGGGAAGTGATTAAAAATAACCTTTCTAGAACTCATCCTATAAGATTAACTATTTAGTTATCTGTGATGTAGTCTTACTTTTACTTATGATACTTGCACTAGTTTTTTTTTTAATAATTTTATTACAACAAACTTAATAGAAGATATATCAATCATACGTTTATTACCTAAAGAACCACAAAGAAGTCCTTAAAACGGAATTTGATTCTCGTAATATTACACAGCAGCCAATAACAGGAGTCTTTGGAGAGGCATGAGAGAGGCTTTTGCCCAGCATTGGGACGAAATAAGCTAATAAAAAAAAAAATCACACTACTCGTGATTCATAGCAAGATGCACTCAATATCCTGCTCTGCATCCTTCGTGCAATAAAAATGTTAGTTTTAAATTATTTTATACACATCCTGTATATATTGAGAGTAGTGCGTGATATTGAGAGTCGCCCGGTAGCGTAAAGGTAGCTAATGAGCAACAGGCTACCACTCATTACGATATTAGAAGTACCTACTACATCACTGCACGCTACCTGTGCTGTACATACCTATTCTAATAAGAATGATTTTGAATCTTACTTAAGCATGTAGGTGCTCAACACGAACGTAGAATGTCATTTGTTTAAAAAAAATGCCAGTTAACAAATGTTACATAATATAAGTTTTTTTACAAGACGGTTGGTTCAGAATTTAAAAGTGCGAACAATTTCTATATTGATAATTGAGAATGTTTGGATGCTCGAACATTTCAATACAAGCGTATCTATTTAAAGTTTCTCAACTGTAATAGAAGGAGAGCAAATCTTAATAGTAATAAATCCATATTTTGCCGATGTGTTAACTATTAGTACTATAAATATTCACCTCAGACTAAATGATAACAAACCCATTTCCAAACAAAATAAAGCTACGAAAATCAATAGGCCTTCTATCAGTGGGATAACCAAAGAATTGTGTGATCCTCCGTATCAGCCGGATAAACAGAAGTCCGGCCACTGGTTTCACTCAAACCCACGACTAAAAAGTAAAAAGACATGGAGCGGAAGCCTCTAAGCTCCGATAAGGGAAGCCGACAAAGCCACTAATACATTTAGAAGGCTTTATAAATCAAGAGCGTGGTTATCGCACACAATTAAGACGTCGAACGAACGTTTTTATCCCACCAAATAAAGGTGTCACCGATTTTTATTTAAAGTTTATTAGGAATGTGCACCAATTAAAATGGGTTGTGTATTATTGGGGTTTGATGACCTTTTGTTTTGTAATTGAAATTATTGTTGTGAGAGAAGTATACTATTGAAGTTCTTATTAGATCGTAATACATATTCTAATAGATGTGAACAGCCTGTTCAATACTCAATACTCAATCATGTATTGCACTCCACAGCTTTTTATATGTCGGAGAACAGCTGAGATTACGTTCGTGAAGGCTATTTTAGAAACATTTGCAAACTCTTTACTGCTAAAATGCAAGAACTGGCTTGTTTTTGACTGGTTGTCAGTTTGGCGCTTTCATATTTGAGATGCTGTCATGTATGATGGATTCTGTTTGATTATTGTTTTGATGTCGGTCATGAAGAGACATCGGAAGACATCACGTACATCTTGTTATTTTCTAACGTGAATGGAAACGATGCAATAAAGCTAGTTTGTTCAGTACACGCCTACTGTCTTATTTTACAAAACTCCTTGTTATGGACGAGCATCACTCTTCATTAACACCCCTTTCTGATGACTTGTCGTCATATAGATCTTATAAACAACTTAAAGTACCAAATGTGAACCCTGATTAGGGCACGGCAATTTGTGTAGCGAAGCTACGAACTTCAAACTAATAATTAACTAATTAATTATCTAATTCAAATAATAGTATTTATAAAAACTACTAAAAATAAAAAAGGAATTGGTTTTGAATAGATTTTCAATCTGTTTTGTTTCGTTTTACGTGCCTGTACAATGGAATACGTATACAATTATATAATACTAGCTGTCCCGGCGAACTTCGTCCCGCCTTAGAATGAACTTTATTGTGTAGAAGTAAAGTTCAAATTGAGTCTACATTTTAGTAAGAAAACATTTGTATGGGAAAAAGAAAAGGTCTGTTTTAGGGCTTTTCCGGCAATTATTCGAATTTTTCTCACCGTAAGAACCATCCTTGGACTTCAATGAACATTTAAAAAAAATAATTAGCGAAATCGGTCCAGCCGTTCAGGCGTGATGCCGTGACAACGGAAAACGGGTTTCATTTTTATATATATAGATTCGCTGAATTTAAGACTCTACAGTCTTCTTAAACTAGTCCGATTTCAAAGTTGTCTGGAAGAGATTACTTTTAGTGACAAGGCCGCCTTTGCGCACAATATTATAGTTTTAGGTTTTGTCTGTGTCTCTTTGTGTGCAATAAAGTGTTTCTATCTATTTCCTCGATACTTAGATAAATGTAGTACTATTACTTTACATGTACCTACTTGGAAACATGTTGAAAACATCGCATACTTTTATTCCTCATGCTACCCTAGTAATGTGAATGCAGATGTGATAGGTTCTTATAAAGAGGTAAGTTATGATCCGTTGGCATCGTATCGCCAATCTGTAGATATTTAACCGCCGACATTCCGCTAATTGCCAAGTTATTAGGCGGGACCGGTCGCTAGGAAAGTTTTGCTGTTTTGCAGCTCTATGAGTGTCCAGTAGAGGTACTTGTCCCAGGTCTATGAGTATCCTTCATGTAATTAGTGCTATGCATATCGGCATTAAGGCTAACTTTTTTTTTTTTTATATTGTTCGAACAGGGCTGAATTCTATACAGGGTGTAACAGAAAGGGGGTATAATACCGAAACACAGCGATAATCCTCATGAAACTTAACAACTTTTCCCAAGAAACATGGGTCGTACGTAACTCGAAAACAAAATTTCGCCTCCCATACAAAATATCTGATCAGCTGATCGAGTAAGTATGGGCGATCCAAAAAGTTTTTTTGAGTTACAACCCATGTTCATTGGGGAAAGTTGTTCAGTTTCATGAGGATTATCGGCTGTGTTTCGGCATTATACCCCCTTTTCGTTACACCCAATCAGTGGCGTAGCGTGGGTGGGGCGGAGGGGGCGGCCCGCCCCGGGCGGCAGCCCGCGGGGGCGGCAAAATGTCGCCGGTGAAGCGGGTTGAGATCTGATCTATGATTCATTCATTACATGTGTCAGACACACTATAATTTTCAAGACAGCAAGGAGGACAGCAAGTAGTGTGATCTTTCCCATGTATTAGAAGACATCGACAAGGACGAGTTTCAGATGGTGCGGAAGCGTCTCCAGCAATTTGTTGCCTGTTCTGAATCAGAGGAAGATATAAGTGGTAAAGGACCACTGGAGCTCCTCCAGTTCATTCAAAAACTGAATCTCGGAATTTCGGTTCCAAATATAGTCATCTTGATTCGTATATAATAGGTATTTACCTATGAAATTGCCGTTTTACAGTACTGGCCATTTCAATTAAAAATATTTTTTGTTTAGCTAAGAATTCTAATTTCAAATTAATTTCATTTTAAAAATATAGAATTCTTTTTCCAAAAACAGTCATTTGTTTATTGGTTAGTGTTACATTTTCATTGCATTTCAATCATTTTCGTCAACATGGATACGTTAAAAATTCGAGTAATAATGGAATATGAGTTCCGTCGTGGCAGCAACGCGGCACAAGCGGCTCGCAACATCAACGACGTGTACGGAGCTAACACTACAAAGCAACGAACCACTAGTTATTGGTGTGCTCGCTTCCGTTCTGGAAATTTCGACCTGAAAAATGAACCCCGCGGTCGTCCGAAGACTTTGGTCGATGCAGACGAATTGAAGGCGATCGTGGAAGCTGATGATACTCAATCTACGGCTGAATTAGCAGCAGCTTTCGACGTTAGCATCAAAACAATATTGGTCCATTTGCGTCAAATTGGCAAGGTAAAAAAGCTTGACAAATGGGTGCCCCACGAACTCAATGATCGCCAGCGCCAAGTACGCGTCGAGACGTGCCGTGCATTGCTCAACAGACACACAAATGAAGGAATTTTGAACCGCATTGTCACCTGTGATGAAAAATGGATTCTGTTTGATAACCGTAAGCGCTCAGCAAGTTGGTTGGATCCTGGTTCAGCACCTAAACAATGCCCTAAACGAAAACTTACCCCTAAAAAGGTGATGGTTACTGTTTGGTGGTCTAGCACCGGTGTGATTCATCACAGCTTCTTACCAAATGGGGAGAGTATTACTGCAGATGTGTACTGTGAAGAATTGAACACAATGATGGAGAAGCTGGCACGTCTCCGACCAGCATTGGTCAATCGCTCGTCTCCGCTGCTCCTGCACGACAACGCGCGACCTCATACCGCACAAATGATGAAGCTCTCCCTCATCCACCGTACTCACCGGACCTTGCCCCTACAGACTACTACTTTTTCCAGAATTTGGATAACTTCTTGACTGGAAAAAAATTCAATAACCAAGAGGCAGTTCAAAACGCCTTTGAAGAATTTGTTGCCTCTCGTCCAGCTGATTTCTTTAAGAAGGGCATTAATGAACTGCCACTGCGTTGGCAAAGATGCATTGATTGTATGGGTAATTACTTCACTTAATACAAATAACAATTATATGAAAAAAAATCGTTTGAATTTTTTCATACAAAACGGCAATTTCATAGGTAAAGACTAGCGGTGGGCGTTATTAGCGATAGACGCTTTTGAAACCTGCTATTTGTTCTGACAACGAAAACCTGCTATCTAGCTATCCCACAACTATCTATCCGTCTATTGGATATAACCTGACGTTGGCACTTGACACATCGTTGTGACCGTTGTGACATTGCCGCCGTTGTGACGTTGCCGCCCGTTGTGACGTTCCCCGCCGTTGTGACGTTGCCGCCGTTGGCCCGTTGCTGACGTTGACAGCTAGTGAATAGTGATTCGTTCTTCGTGTTCGTTCCGTTCCCGCTCTTTCGCTCGTTGTCTTTGGTTCTTTGGCGCCTTGTAAATAGTTGGCAAGTTTTTTTTATTGTTTTAAAAAGTAAGAAAGAGACCCAAAACAGTTTATTATGAGGAATATTCATTTATGTCTGACTATTTTGAATAAATACGTTAAGTATGTTAAATACACGAAAACGTTAAGACTCAATTTTTATAGCCAATACAATGTGATACAAAATAAAATGTATTTCATAACTGCTGTTGCGGAAATAGATAGTTGTTGAAAATAGACGGTTTTGACAACGATATTTGCTGAGGAATAACGTTGCCGTTGCGTTATTTGAAAAACCGATAACGACACATCACTAGTAAAGACCTAATATTTGACTTTGGCGATTAGTGTTGCAAGTTGTGAGAGAAGTTTTTCTAAGTTGAAGCTAATAAAAAAATTCCTCAGATCTACTATGAGCTCCGCTAGATTATCAAACTTGGCTATATTATCGATTGAACAAGAATTGGCTACTAATATTGATTTTGACAAAGTTATTTCTGACTTCGCTGCTCATAAGGCCCGTAGAATCCGCTTGTAAAACCGCTCATCCTATTTTACCTTCAATAAAAAGTATCTCATTGCCTGTGAAATTTAATTTTAATTAAGCACCTATAGAATGGGGGCGGCAAAGTGGGTCTCCCGCCCCAGGCGCCGAGATGGCACGCTACGCCACTGCACCCAATATACCTACCTGTAAAAATAAATCAAAAGTGACTTGTTTTTTCTATAGAAAAAGATAACAAAGAAAGTGTACCTGGTACCTTCAATAGCACTTTATAAGATACCTACAAGAGTAACAAAATGTTGTAATTATAAAGCTATAAAACTATTAAAATATACCATAACTGCCTTAATTATAAGTGTTTTGATTCACTAAACTTAAAAATATACCTATGTAAGAAGATGTCTGGATGGGCTGGACATGTTTGCCGTATGCACCCGGATCGATGGGCCAAGATTTCTACCAACTGGTTGCCGCTCGACGGCCACAGAGGTAGAGGTCGGCCTAAGAGGAGATGGCAACTGGCCAGAGGCGGCCGGAGATAGGGAGGCATGGAAGAATTTGGGGGAGGCCTTTGCCCAGCAGTGGGACACAATAGGCTACTAAAAAAAAAGAAGATATACCGACATCTCACATAAAATAAACCAAAAACTCTACATATTCCTAAAACATACGAGATGAAGTAACAGGTGTGCGACAAACATTTCACAGGCATATTCTAATTGGATTAGTACCGAAAGTTGCACGCCATAAACCGAGACTCACTCGTGACGGGATTCAGCAAAAACTAATTGAAACCAACCAACAGCTCTCCAATGGGGATGATGACTACATTCAAAAATTCAAAAAATAATTAGTCTGTCTTTTAGGCTATTGAAAAATATTTGAAACACATTTTTTACTTGATCAAATACATAAATAAATACAAAGATACAGGGCATCAAAGTTACGGAGTGGGGGGTATTGACGTCACTCCTAGGTTAAAATCGTACTGAGGAGTGACGTCACGAGCAACTTCAACCTAGTGTATCTTTGTCATTTTTAGTTTAAGAGAAAAAAGAAAAAATACGTGTCGAATATTTTAAAATAATCTATGTGATGGACTTAAAAAAAGGTTTTTTAGTCATCATGCCTATTCTAGATACTTTAGCTAGCCAGTCCGCTTAGTGATCAGGTATACCTACGTATTGAAAGTTAGAAGTTCTGGAACTAGCGCTAGTGGAAGAGATTAGAATTGGCTTCCAAGGTGTGTCGATCTGTGGTTATACGTTTGTAGTATATACGTAGGTATCTATGTTTTAAAACAAACACACGATAAAACTTTTTGTAACATACGCTTTGAATGTCTCAGTTTTTAAATATTTATGAATTCTGTAAAAAATATTTACTTCAATCAGTGTTTACATTACAGTCTAGTAAGAGTGATTTCTCATAAGAAGAGAGTGACTGATAGTAATGTAGCTCACGTAGCTTTAAATAAGTAAAAATACTGTTAAATTATTTATTTGGAAAGAAACTTAAACCCAAGCTACCAATCAACAACACTCACTCTCTTACTCCTTAGCATGCATCCCTTTCATTCATCTGTAACTTCCGTTTCCTTCTCCCGTCTCCTTACCTCAGTAATGTTCTTATTATTGGAGCTCTTTCCAATCCAGAACCTTCCTTTTTAAATAGATACGACTTCTGAATTTTATCACAAGTTTTCCAGGAGGCTTAGCATACGTGCCGCGACAATTATCTCACGTCATGCTGTCCTTATCACATTTAAAACTATGGACAGAGACGTAAGCGTGACAAACCCATGACAACGTCTTGTCACGGAGTGTATGCTAAGCTAGCATTAGTAGCGAAACGTTGCAAATTCACTGCTTATTACTTAAGATGTGGAATATCAGATAAAGTTGTAAGAAGCCGTCAAAGTCCTCTGATGTGCACAGAGTCTTACACGCGAGCCGCGCCGACTATTGCACTCGCCGAAAAAGGGAACAAATAACTCCGCTCTCGATAACAACACTCGAGAATCGATTTGGAGAGTAACCATTTAATTATTTTATCGATAATCTCGCATCGAGGGCCAGCAACAAAATAAGAGGAGTGCAGAGTAATCGTCGCTTAGCCGATGCCCGGTAGCCGCCGGCGGTGGAGCCGATTTTATCGTCTCATAACAGACTCGATTTATAAGTATCGATTATATGTATCGATCCCCGATACGCCGCTCGCGGTCGTTTGGCGCGTTTTTTCGCTCGAGAACATGTTTTCTAAATAACAATTTTGTTCGATAACTAATTAATAGCAGTTTTTATGGTAAGTACATACTTTTGTAATAATAACTTGGTGCTTTGATATGATGGAGTCGTGTGTCAATAATAGTCTTCACTTATTTTGGTGTGGGCCAAAAATCTGGTAAAAATGTTATCTAACTAAAAAGAACACAAATCTTCCGGTTTATACAAAGTCTGCTAAGGTAAATTATTCGGCAAACATTGGGCCATCTTCTTCAGACATTGGATATAGACAGTGTTAAGTTTTATGGAATAACTACAATCATCGTGCCGTTTACTTCTAAAATTGGAGTATCTAAAGGATTAACCCTATCCTATCCACAACTGGATGACAGGACTAAATGCACAAATAAATGTTCAATTTTTTCTAGTACCAATCCACAACGTTTCTTCTCTGAATAAAGTTGTTTTTCATTGAAAATTTTATTAAAACAACAACATTATAACGTCCTATAAAAACTCTACATATCTAACATTCCCACTTGAACTAGCTAAAAAAACAATGGTCTATGCCTTTTTCCCACAACAAATACTTCCAACATAGTAACAAACATTCTATTTATAAATAAATGGTGGACACACTCCCCTCAAGGTATGGAAAGAAAAAAAAAGAGAGGTCATTGTCCGATGTTAGTCATATTGCGAATTGAACACGTGGCATGGACAAGGCTTCGTAAGAAAAGGGTTTGCTTAAGTCTTATTCAATTGTCGTTATTTGTATAACTGTATGGACATAAGTGTAAAGGGTCACCTGTAGTCATAGTTAACAATAACTACAATTGACAGTATACAATATCTATGATAGTTTTTTTATTACCTGCGGTATTCACTAATAGCACCCAAATTTCATTTTGCGATACGTAAAAAGTACGATATAAGTTGCATTAAAATTGACGTCTTTTTACGAATTCGTAAAATGAAATTTATAGAGCACAGGCACAGATTACTAAATAGTTACTAACGTAACGTTAGTTGTCCTTCACAATTAT
Organism: Anarsia innoxiella; assembly: GCA_947563765.1. NCBI lineage: Eukaryota > Metazoa > Arthropoda > Insecta > Lepidoptera > Gelechiidae > Anarsia > Anarsia innoxiella. The sequence continues at coordinate 11,317,323 of OX387398.1, forward strand.
CTGCAAGGAAAAGATATAGGTAAATAGGTATTGTTCCCGCAAGAGATCAATAAAGTTACATATTCTGACTTTTGTAAACGAAAATGATAGCCATAACTTTAATGAATTGAAAAATTTAATAACTTTTTCTGCAACTTGCGTTTAATCTTATAATTTCAAAATCCCCTTTTCCTGTAACCTCCTTAGTATTTCTGTGCTCCTGGTACCGACAGCGGCCAGTAACTTATAATATTTTATTGTCTTGGATAAGGCGGCTCGAGTTCTGTGATGACGGCAATGTCGCTACGTCTTCATATTACGAGAATTATCTTATCTGGGTGATAATTTTTACATTCCAGTTGGAATCTTGCGTGAAGAATATTGGAGAAATTACTTTTTAGACTTTTTAGTGAATTTCTAAATAATTAGGTCTTGATTATTGTAGTTCAATGATGGCGTGATGACTTTGATATTTAGTCATACCTTAAAACTAAAGAAAATAGATGGATAGTGAATTGCTGTAATATTACCTATGTGATAAATTAAGTATCTATTATATAATCAACGGGACGAAAAATTTGAGAGTTTATATCAAAAGAATCGACAACCATAAACTTTTTGTCGAACAAAGTCAATTTCATCGCAAAAAAGCCTACATGTGCCACCGTCCGTCAAAGACCAGCAATATCTTGGACACGCCTGTCTTTAAAAAATAAAAACAAAATTGTTCGCTGCTCACAATAAGAGCACAATAACTACCAGGATCCAGTGGAAACACCCTCGAACACTTTATGAAAGAGACGAGATGCGAGCACTTTGTTTATGAACAAATTTGCATAATTTAACCCTTCGGCCTGTGACGGACTGCACGACGCTTTATTGGGGCAAAAAATGTCCAAACAGCCAGCCATTAAATGAAAAGTCTCCAAGTTTGGAGAAAGCCGGAACGAACTAGTGCAATCACAGCGTGATCAAAATTTTTATCACCCAAAAATATGCAGATCAATTAAAATCATCAATTCGTATTCAAAACTTTTAACTAATCATCTAGATTAAACGATATTTTAATTTATTTACATTAAAGTGGCCCATTACGCTACCTGTGAATTCAAATAAGGGCCCAGATATGATAATATTATGTAAAACAAAACTACATCTTCATTATGATCTACTTGGTTAGCGTTACCATATTGAATTTGTTATAATTTTTACATTAATTTAAATGAAGTTGGTTCAGGTGAAATTGAGCGTTGACGTGTTATTTGGTTCTATTTAAATATCATTAAATATTTGCATTTATATTTAATTCATATATACAGGGCATTGATTCAAAATCAACTCAATTAGCTTTAAATGTAACACAGTTTTATTGTCCCATTTGATTGGAAACTGATTTTACTAATCATTTATTTCAATAAAAACAAACATCCTGTATCTATAAAACGCAACTTTAAAAAGTAATGACATCTATTTCAAGATAACTTTTTGCTAAAATCTTTCCTATTGTCCTATTGGTTGGTTGCGTCACAAACAACTGACGATCGCCGGGACCTCAACTCCGTTTGTTACAAAACAAATAATCAGCAAAAACTGGAGCAAATTGTCCTATTTAAGAAAAAATGCCGAAATGTTTAGCCAAAGTATGTTAAAGGGTTAAGTAGGTAGAGAAGTAACTGTTTACAAGTTTGTGTTTTGTTTTTCTACATTTAAAAAAAATGATGGATATTTTTAGGTAAACTGTCTAAAAGTATGTAAGTAAAGTAACTAGGAATTCTTTTGGGTTTTACAAAAAGAAGTCGTAACACTTATCTAGATGTTTTCGACCATATGTACCTATTACGGAATTTTTGTGAATTTCCGCGGTTTTTACTTCGGCAAAATGACAGGTGTCAAGAGCACAGTTCAAATGAATAATTTACTATAAATAGCAACAGTGTATTCTAAATATAAAAATAACTACCAATACAATGCATTTCTTTAAAAAACATGAAACAATAACTTATATGACAACGCTATGAAACACCAAAATACACACAAAACAGTTAGGCAACTTAAAAAAACGAAGGACAGAAGTGGACAGTAGTTGAACAGTTAAAAACTGTAACGGTCTCATTTTTTAACGATCACTTTTTCAAATCAACCCTTTATAGGAAAATACCGTTAGGAGTAACAAAGCCGACGACGCTCCACGGTCACAAACTAATAGATTATGCAAAAACCCTGGGTCTTCCTTTTCACTGTATCAATTCCCAGGCTCCTATAAAAGGATCCAACGGCAATCGATATTCACAAAGATGACACCTTGTTTGAATATTCACATCTTTCCCATGAAGTCTTTACAATCGATCTAAAGGGTTCAGTCGCGACCTAGGGTGCGCATAGGCAAATTCGATTATCTCGCAGCATTCTCACGCACATCCCGCGGAGCTACAATAAATCTTTGCATACGATGCATAATAAAAAAACGCTATTAAAAAACAGCTATCTATGCGCGACCCCCAACCTTATATGCATAAGAAAGGTCCCGTACACTCCCAAATTATACGCCAAGGTGACAAGTGCTGGCGCCCATCAAGAACCCTAATTCCTCGGAACCCTTGCGCTCGCAATAAACTCCATACTTCTGCACACCCGATACGGTTGCGATTTTTTCTCTATACCTGTGACCCTTTGCAGACGTGGGGACAGTTTATTTGCATTTTTTTGTATTATTCCATTCAAATAGTATCTTAACCCTATTCAATAATGTCAGGGGTTAGGTTGCACTTAACATTCAAAAAGGGCAGGTACATTTCTCTTAATATTCTCGCATAAATTATACACAGGTACATTTTGGCTTATTGTGCATCGCGGCGGGGTCGTGCGCGAAATGACGTAGCCCTATTTCGGTAGCTGTGCCAATTTTATTTCTATTGTCCTCGATTAAAGTTCATATTGCCGATGTACTCCGCTTGCACTTTGACTTCCAAATCAAAACGCAAGCGGATCTACGACATTTTACTTCCTGAATGGTTTAACCCGTTTCCTTTGTAAAAATTTATGCAAAAAAGCTCTACCCATCCTATTTTTTTATTCAATAAAATTTAGGGGCTATGCACATTATGCAAATGCGATGCATGCATTTTTATGCAGCACACGAGAAGGTTGCTGTTGTAAAATATACTCTACGTATATGAGATAAGGCGGGAAATATGTTTTCGGTTAACTGTTGTTTTTGTGGATTAGGAGTAAGTATGCAATTTTTTAGGTACGACACCGCGTTAAGAAATGCGGTTCACGATGATTTTTTTTCTCAGGATGCCGAAGAAAGAGTAACCGTTAGAAGGAGGTCGTGTGTTGTTACCTTTTTTTATTGTGGTAGAGTGACATATGAACCGGGAGTCGAGATTTGGATTAGAATATGTAATTACTTCCTTTACGGTTTTCGGAAACGGTTACGCGACCGGTGCAGGCCCCCCGCGCGCCCCGCACCTACCTCGCGGATGCTATTGTCATGTAAACGTGCTTTTTGTACACTAATGAACGTATTTTCACGAACAAAACATGCGTTTTTCATCGGATTTCAAGTCATGCACAATTACCCCGCATACGTTATGTGCTGGCTGTCAGTCGCTTGTTACAGAAATGATGATACCTTCTTGCAACACTGACTATCTAGCTGGATGACTACAATGTTTTACTCATCCACTAATTGCATCCTTTCTCCACAAAAAATGTTTCGAAATGTCAACAGTTCTTTGTGGCCGTTCACATTGTATAACATTTTATGAGTGGTTCAATTTTTTTAATAAAGCCCATTACCAATAATATCGCTTAGCCGACAAAAATAAACAAACCGCGGGTCCGTTATTGAAAAAAGCATCCGAGGGCGGCGCGCGGTACACTGATTGTTGTCGAAGCGGCCCCTTTGCAAAAAACCACACTTTTTTCAAGAAAAAAGTCCTGGCCCCTTTTTGCGCCTGCCCATTGTCTTCGTTCTATTGTTTCGCCGATTTGAAATATTTTTATGCTTTCCGGATGACGATAATGTTTTTGACTTATTTTTCGATAACTATTATTTAGCGAATTTATTGATTTCGGTAGCGCGGCGAGGCAGCCATTGTTTTTGAGCGGCGATCGTGTGAGCGCGGGTCGGGGCTACGGCGATGGTATCGGCTTTAAACAGTAATTTGTACACGGACGCCGCTGCTAGCCGTGCTATAAAATCTACTAATTGTTTATTTCGCTGACAGTTTTGTAGTTTCCTTGTAAACCCAACATTAGCTGCAACTAATAAAGTAACGGTACGAAGTATCTCATACAGAACCGAAACGATGTAAAAAATATGTAGCGTCGCAGATGACTGTCATTTGTTTAGGTTTAGCGTGTTTTGTATTAGCATGATTGCGCGTGTGATGATTTATGTAGTAATTATTCAAATGATTGGAATGCGTTGACTTTTGATGCGTTTTTGTTACATTGCAGATTTGCATTATAATGTCCTCTATAACTATACCTAGATGAATGTGTATGAATATCGATGCACAATGATTAATGTCACAGACATGTGTGCCATTAATTTATGGGATAGCGCAGCTGCCACCAGTTAGTGGATACCTACTCGTATGTCCTTTGCTTGTATAATGTTGAGATGTCGTGTAGTAATTTAATTTACAACTCATTATTGACACCTTTGTGAACATATTTACAACTAAACTTCTTGTCCTGTTCCAAAATAGGAAGAAATTCAAAAGTAGAACTAGTTAGTTAACTAGTAGTGGACAGGTTTAAGTTTGAAAGAAGATACTTATCTTAAACGAGTACTTACCTACTCCCTTGATAATATCCCTGTCATATCATCAAACAATGAAATAATCATGTTTATGTGGGAATTTCTGACGTGATAGTGACTGGGGTTTAACAAGAAATCCAAGACAGCCACATTAAATTTGCATACATACTAGAAGTAATAGAATAATCTAGAAACATATTGTGGAGAAGGCAGCTGCGTGAAAAAATCCATTATCCACACAATTTAACTGTAACCAAGTCATCGTATGCAAATGTTCAGGCGACCCATAAATAAGGCCCGTTTGATTCTATCAATAGTTTGGAAATCAGTCGGTATTTATATGTTAATATGGTAACCCGTGGGGTGAGGTGTACCTACGTTGACATTGAAGGAGTGCGACCTAATTTGCAATGCTGATGTGTTTCCGGCGTATTGGTTGTCGATTCGATGATTAACTGTTGGTTTGTGATATTTTTGTGTGAGCAGATGTCAGTGCAATTCTTTATGTGCACTTTTTTGTCGCGAGATGGCTCTTGTAGTTACAGGCGCCTGCGCAGATGAGAAATACTCCTCAACTCTAACTGTGCGCTGGAGTATCACATCTTAACAACTTTGTAAAACTTAAACTATTCATACTGTGATATTGATGTAAATTACTGTGATAACAAATTAAGTACCTACATGTAACTGTATAAGTCTGTTCATTAAAAAAAAAGATATATTGGACGTAACGTAGGGCCCTGTGCCGAAGGTTTCTTGCCGTCTTCTTCCTCTCGGCTATACAGGTAGTGAATCGGCAGTAGTTTTAGATCAAAAAAGTGACATCAAAAAAGTGTAATGAATTTTGCCTATTTTTGAATAAACACTTTTTCATTTTTAACACTGGAAAAAAGCATTTTATTTGAATAACTACCGTGATAGGTTATTTTGCTATCCCTATTAGACCATCTAAGTTTAATGCAATATTTTAAGTTCACCCACGATGCAATGCTAACGGCCAGTTTTACCATATAGTATAGATAAAATTCATCAGACAGATATTTTATACCTGTCTTTGTCTAAAACACATGGCCCCTTATTACAAAACAAGGTTTAAAGATAGTCCGACGTTAGTTCGTTTAGCTTGACGTTTTGTCCATAGCCGAAACGTCAAAAGAAACGAACTAACATCGGACTATCTTTAAACCTCGTTTTGTAATAAAGAGGATGAGGTTTTAGAGATAGGTAGATTTATCTGGCAGTTTAATTTTATCTACAGGTGGTGGAACGGACACTAAGTATTTTTAAATTCTATTCTATTAAACATATTTGGAAAATATTGATTCTACTTACTTCTAGTCTAACTCCAAAGTATCCGTAATATAATTTTTCACATCCTATTGAAGTAGGTAATTACAACAATAATTTTAGATTTTAAGCTAGACTATTTTCTTAGAAAACCAATCAGGTTTGTTCGTATGAGTCACCAGTTTTCTTACATATTAGTATTAGTTAGACATAGTGTAATAGTAAAACCTATAGCGTGAGTAATGTAAAGATTAGTCACAGTGATATGCGCGTGAGTCGGTTATGTCATCCGTCGTGACGTTGACATTCCTGCGTAGGTAACTAAGGCTTCTAATTCACATTCCTTATACTTAGGTATATAATGTAACAAGAACATAGAAAAATTAACTAAGAAAACCGGCCAAGTGCGATTCGGACTCGCTCAGGAAGGGTTGCGTACCGTTCACTATTGATATCGAGCAAAAAAGGCAAAAAATAATCACGTGTCACACGCGTCCCGTTTCATCCTTTGGGTGCGGAACCCTAAAAGTAAGTTTATAATGAAAGAAATCGTTGCCTACCCCGATGAGAAAGAGGCGTGTCAGATAGGTATGTATGTAGATTCTCACATAGATGAACTTAAAGATATTTCCTATAAAATTTCCCCATTAAACTATTCTCATACCTATTTATATAACTCTCATGTACAAAGAGCTATATGACCGCATACAGTGCGTGTCGCCGACGTGTTATTTTTGTCACATTGTCATTACAAGACGTACCGGCCAAATTGCAGCGGCGCGATGCCACCATGCATATTCATCGCAGCTATTGTCTCAACTGTATTGTGGCCCACCTGAAAACCACCAGCGTTACTTGACCCACGCTCTCCGAACCTTACCCCTTCAGGTGTCATTTGTAATCTAAATGAGAGCGGGAGGTAAGAGACCAAGTTATGTTGGATATGTGACACAAAAGAGCGTTCATAAAATGTCAAGTGAGATCCGTCAGTGAAAGAGCGAGGTCCCAATGAGCGGTTAAAGTTAATCATAGTTTACGGCTGAGTGCGAGGTGTGTCGCTATGTCGAATCACGTCTTTAACTCGCTGATTTTATGATACATTGCTTTTTGTAAATCTTATGAGGAAACAAAGATGTAGCTAAAGGTATGAAAATGATATTAACAGGCGTTCATTTGAAAAGTAGGGTTTAAAGTTCTCGCACAATATCATCAGGTTTTTTATCGGACGATAATTTATATAATAATAAATAGATGTAAATATGTCGCTTTTGTGTGATATATGGTAAAGTGACTATCCTGCCTTTATGCTATCACTTCTCTCTCTGCGGGGTCTGCAGGAAGAAATTTCTTTTAGAAATATGCTGTACCTTTTGTATAACTTCTCTTTTTTTCTGTCTTTATGTACTATCATCTTACAATAAACTGTTACATAAATAGCTCCATACAATATTATGTTCTGTTACTGAAGATAACGATAAAATCCATGGCAAGTGGGAACAGTGTCTTCTTCCTTTATTTTAAATACTGGAAGTGCCAGCCAACTTCACGAAGAATTCAATATATATTTAGTTACATAAAAAGTAAATGTTATTCCATATTTTAATGACATAAGAAGTTACAATAGACGTTCATGTTTTTTGATAAGTCCTTGAGTAATATTTCAGAGGCTAAAACACGTAGAACTTAAATCTTAGCCAGTATTTTTGTTAATTAAGAAATCAAAACTCAAAACCCAGCAATAAGTCAATAAAAAGAAACAGTATTAAAAGTGACAGGTAAACTTATTCAACTATTAATCTTAGTTACGGAGTGTTTGCAAAAACTGGTCAAACGCGAGCTGTCATTAAACATATTTACCGCAAACCGTCATCGATAGAAAACGCATAAATTAAATGTAATTGATGATTTTGCACCATAAAGATATACTCTCTAATTCGATGGATAACTTTCGCAAACAAATGTTTGGCAAATGTTTGGCACACGTGACCTCTGACTTTGTTAATGATAGTATTTATAACTCACCCTCAATTGCATAAAGGTCAATTTAAATGACTAGTCCATTAATAATCATGATGTCTTATTTCTCGATCATGACAGAGTCAAAAATACCAAATCACTACTAATAAAATATATATACTTGCTTTTTACATTAAAGAGTAAATATATTTTACTTTCGTGTAAAAAATGTTATTAGTTCCTAAAATATTTCCTTCAAAAACTATCTAACTTTATAAATAGCTGTAATAACTAATCTGAAAATGTCCAGGTCTTTGGGCTAATGTGTCTGGCTTTTGACTTTTATTTTTATACCAAAAGAATAAATCAATACAAACAAGATTCATTACTAACAATCCATAAATATGTTCAGAAATTCTGAAATTGGAGAATTTCTTTTTAATATCGACGTAGGAAATGTTTTATTTTAATAACGAAGTGTACAATATTAGAGGTAGATACGTAATAAATTATGTATGTAAGTATTTAAAAAAAAATTACATAAAAAAAATTTGTAAAATTGTATTTTTTTTAAATTGTATTTTTAATAATTAGGTACGTATTATTTATTGTCTTTTTTTTTTTTTTTTTTAATTAAGCATTCCTTTTTCGTTTACCTATATTTTAATGGCAAAACAGTCACCTATAGTTACCTAAACATAATATCCTTCACGACGGCACCACCTGCCTCGCTTCGGCGACTCTACGTAATTTCTCCAAGTTTTTCTATCGCATTTACCACTTTCTTCGTTAATTGACCTCGAAAATGCCAACTACAGCCCCCAGCTACATGTTAGACTTCACTGAAGCATTTCAAGGTTACGTTATACAAGGTGACTTTAAATTAGTGAACGATAGAAAAGGATACGCATGTACTCGTGATAACAAACAACTTTTACTATGGGAGCAAGGTCGAAATCGTTCAAAAATTTTTGAACTCCTCAAAAATGCACCAGCTAATAATATGGGGGAACAATTTTTTTTTTATGATTTCGACCTTGGTCCCATAGTAAAAGTTGTTTGTTATCACGAGTACATGCATATCCTTTTCTATCGTTCACTAATTTAAAGTCACCCTATATACATACATACATATCAGACACGCCTCTCTCCCATTGGGGTAGTCTCAGACCACTTTATTCCACTTGCTACGATCCAAACATACTTCTTTCACTTCATCCACATTCATCAATCACCTCATACATGCCCGTCGGTTACGTTATTATATTTGTATTTAGCTTTATATGACCGATATTAATATCTTTTTCATTTTCTGTCTTTTGTAATGAGCGGTACAAAAGTTAACTTATTAAATTATCTTTGTTTCGTAGTCAGGATGGCGGGTGTATGTTAACCTATGAAAAGAGCAACCAACTTGGTATAGTAAAAATTTTCGGTATGACTTACACTCAACATCCCCTATTCTAGCTAGTATGGAGAAAAAAAAGTTAGCGGCCACTGATGAAACTTACGTCAATCGATAGAGATACATATTATAAAACGATAGTATTTTGGACAAATATCGAAAGTGATATACTTTCGGAGATATAGAACTTTGAAAATGAAAGAACTTTGAAAATTGTTACATGTGAACAGTACTAGTTCAACAATACTAGCTCGAATAGGGGATGCTGAGTCTAATTGATACCTTTTTTTTTTTACTATACCAGGCTCCATAGAAATATGTTCGATACTATTTAATAATGTTTGGACTTAATACATCATTCTCGTGTAAAAGTAGGCTCGTGCCCCTATAAGGGCTCATGATTATGTTATTTGTTGCACATAGTGTACCTGCTACGGTACTTAAATAATTACCAACATAATAGTGTGTTCATTTTAATCACTAATTCTCAATAATATATACGACTAATAATTGAAAAAACACACATTAAATATGTTTCTCTTTGCCAGCATCAAAATCCTGTATTTAGGCTGTCAAACGCAATCCTTCACACGCAAGATCATGAATTCGGTGCCAAGTATTTGGTGGATCTGAGTTTTTTTGGCGTCCGATAAGCGTTCGGAAGGCCGACCCAATTGTGGGGTAATTACACGCGCGTGTGTTCAGCCTCTAATTACGCTAATTAAGACGCCGGTCTGCGTCCGCGCACATCGCTCTTTCTGAACGCATTACTTCGGTTTGGCCTTAGCAATTTGAGTTTAGTTAACTTCAACCTAAAAGACTACACATATCGGGCCTGTATCACTACTTAAAGATGAAATTTAAATAACAGATAACAATATCTATTTCACAAACCTTGACGTTTTTTACAGTGACAGGTATAAAATATCTGTCAGTTAAATTTTATCTGTACTTAAATGGTGAAACGAGCCCATAGTGTAAAAGAAGCTTAAAATATATTTAATGCACAACATACATAAAGCATATTAGTCTTATCCTAGAATCACTCAAAGCAAATATTTGCTTATTTCTTCTAATTAATAATGACAAGTTTTACAGAGATAACAAGTTGGGATAAAAACGGTAATAAATCATTTTTTACCATAATCAAATTAAAAACCATCATTAAATACAAAATTGCAGTTTACAAGTAGCGTTATTTTGATTCATTGTCACGACAATTTATCATTTAAGTGACTAATTATGAGCAGGCGACATTTTATAAATCTAGTTGTTGAGTAACTCTTAAACCAAAGCATAAAATAAAGTATATTTATCGAAAAAGATTCTGTCTGGACGCGGGGCCCAAGTCTGCTTATTTAAAATAGCCTCAGTTGTGTGTCGGCAGAGTATCAATAGCATTTTTTGACACATTTGGTGTTCTGCTAAAGAATGATTTACACTGATTGTAACCAAATCTGTCAAAAATGCCATTGACACTCAGCCGACACACAACTGAGAGAGAAAATTGTAAATTAGCATAATTGGGCCCTAGTATAAGTATCGTTGATTTTCTTCAAAAAACTTCAATTATGAAACGACTAAGATAGGTTGAACTTAGTCATTTCTTAATACCCCATATGAAAGCTAACAGTATGTGATCCCGCCGCAATCACACAAATGAATCTGAGCGATGCGCGCGCGCCTCTGAGCTATGTCGTAATGGGAATAGGTAATTAATAGTGGCAATTATCGCCTGTTTTTTGTTTTATTGTCCACGTAAATCTTCGTGCGACCTCCTGCCGTGTCTTCTTATACTCATATTATCACAAAGTTGCCATACTGATTGTATTTTAGGTTATAACTATAAGTGTTACCGTACTACGAAATGTTGAGATGGTAATGAAACTAAGAACAAATAAAAAGTACGTACCAACAATTATTTTTTACGAACCTTTATGCTATTAATATTGAAATTGCATCAGTACGAATACTTAGTTACTAGAATATGGATTAATCACAAACATACTTAGCTTTATTTTTTCCACTTAAAAAGTAAAAGAGCATCATAAATAAACAGTTTAAATTGCGGTAAGTACCTAAGTCTCATAGCACGCAAAAATATAGTTTTATAATAAGCGTGTTGACAGAAAAATGTTAATAAATTCCTTACCTATTTCCATTATTGTAAATAATCGGTTTATTCGAATACAATCTCTAATTATATTGTTTTTTCTTAATTACAGTTGTTATAAAGGGAACGAGATGGCGTGCAGTGTCCATACCTCGGAAACATCTCACGATATACTCGAATCGACGTTTTTCTCGTGACGCGCAAAAAGCTTGCGCGGTCACACCGCAGTGCGCACAGCCCCGCGCAGTTTTTGCGCAGTCACCACCGCGTCGCTGCGCCAACTTTCCTCAGCCACAAACAAACTTATCTAGCTCATCTACAATATTATAAAAGTGTATTTTTCTAAGTGCGTAATTAACAAACCATGAAAATAATTTAATTGTTGTGATTTTAGGCGACTTCTTAATTATGAGGGAAAAAATGTTTAGAATATAATAATAAAGATAAGAAAGATATAAAAATATTTTTGGAGCGAGGTAATGAAGTTACCTACCTACATGGACGTGTCGTCCTAGATTTGGTAAATAGCAAATGTATGTTTTATTTAAATCTAGACGGAAACCGCCATATTATTCAGTAGAAAGCTAGTAGTCTTAAAAATATGTGATATTAGCTTCAACCGACAATTTCTTGTGAGTGGTCGCTAGTCACCTTCCGTGACGGGATTATTATAACTGATTTAATTAAGTGTAATAATTAATTTTAGTGAAAAAACTTAATTTTAGTAAAGATTAACTATTTTCTTTTTTTTTTATATATATAATGTAACCTACATGAATGTGTAGAGGTACTTTGCTAGAATTTCAAATACCAATTCAAAAATTTTAAAAATAGAACTTTCTCAATGGTGGTTTTCCAACGATTATTGGTCTTCATGGTGATCATTGGCTGGCTGCGCGTGCGCAAACTGCGGCGGTTTTTGGGTCGCTCCTTATACTGCCGATGACGTCATACCTTCGCATTGTTGCTAATGTCTGGACTCGAACTAACAATACTCCAGTCACGGACTCAATGCGATTTATTAGCATTACTGCAGGCTATATCGACTATATAAACCAAATGTAGTTTTGGCATGATGTAATAATCCTTAAGGCTCTATTCGTCCTACTTAATCCTATCCTAATCCTAATGCTAATCCTAATAATATTATAAATGTCAATGTTTGTGCCGATGGATGTTTGTTACTTCATCACGCCAAAACTACTGAACAGATTTTGATGAAACTTGGCAATATTTTAGCTTGCACATCAGAATAACACATAGGCTATATTATTTTGTAATATCATGATTATTTTCAAAGATATGAAGATACGCGTACGAAGTCGCGGGCAGCCACTAGTATTACTATAAATGTCATAGTTTATGCCGATGGATGGATGTGAGATTGTGGGCAGCATAAGACCAGTCGTTGCGAAGAACCTTGGAGGAGGCTGATGTCCAGCATTGGACGTCCATTAGCTGACACAATTATGTTTCTATTTCAAGTATAAACTACTGAACATATTTTGATGAAACTTTACAATATTTTAGCTTGCACATCAGAATAACACATAGACGATAAGATTTTAAGATATCTACCACTAGCTCTCCCGGCGAACTTTGTCCCGCCTTAGAATGAACTTTATTGTGTAGGAATAAAGTTCAAATTGACTCTACATTTTAGTAAGAAAACATTTGTATGGGAAAAAGAAAAGGTCTGTTTTAGGGCTTTCCCGGCAATTATTCGAATTTTTCTCACCGTAAGAACCATCCTTGGACTTCAATGAACATTTAAAAAAAAGAATTAGCGAAATCGGTCCAGCCGTTCAGGCGTGATGTCGTGACAACGGAAAACTGGTTTCATTTTTATATATATAGATTATACATTTTTCGTCATACCACAAATGTGTAGCAAGTCGCGGGCAGCCTCTAGTTTTACAATAAAACAGAAATACCTACCTCAGTACCTAAAATCATTACTCTAAAGCAGTGTTTTCCAAACTGTGGGTCGCGACCCCCAGGGGGGTCGTGATGCTCTACTTGGGGGGTCGCTAGCAAAAAGAAAATGGCAAAATTCTCAGCTAAGTACAATCAAAACACAATTTTTGTGATTAACCAACTGACGTCGTAGTTACTATCAAAACCCTCGCGGTTTTTGCAGGATGAGGATTTTAATCTTAACAAATAATGAATGGATGGACCAATATAGAAAAAAGGGGGTCGTCAAAATTTTTCAACCCGTAAGGGGGTCGCGATAACAAAAAGTTTGAAAACCACTGCTCCAAAGTATACTAATAAACGATAAACATCAAAAACAAAGGAAAATCACTTAGCACAGTATTGTCAAAGTCTATAAAGATTTATATGACGGTAACATGCACACTATTTATAATAACTAATTGTTGCTTGTCGTTAATATATTACATTAATGTGGCATTAATTTGTAACTACCACCAGTAAATCTTATATTTTGTTTCCTTATTTAAATTGTACGTATTACATAAGAAAAGAAGAGAGGAAGAGGAAGACCAAGAAGAACTTATTTCGCTCAAGTGAAGGAAAAAAATAACGTCGTGTCGTATCAGGAAGTCAAATTGTTGGCGGAAGAGAGACAAAGATGGCGATTACTCCACTGACAAGAGCCTGGCTCTTAAATATAATATGATGATAATGACATAAAGTCTTACTAAGTAATAATATAGTGCTTTATTTTGATCATATTTTTAGTGCTGATTTAGTATGTATTACCTAAAAATACCAGGGGCCAGTCTGTTAATTTACAGTATTATTATAGTCTAAGAACCGGCCGCTAAAAACCGTACCTATCGCGTTTTTGCTTGAAACCAAGTCTTTACACTTATTTATGATTAGGAGAAGTCATATTAACTAGGTTGCCTATTAAAATGTGGCCGCAAGTATTTTTTTAAAAGAAAAAGAAACTTCACCTACTTGCTTTTTCAATAAAATGTTATCCACCTTACGGCGATATCCTTAAGGACTCTGAAAAACCATGGATGCCGCTGCTGAGCTGTGTGTGTGTGTGCCGGCAGAGTGTCAATGGCAGACAGTCTGCCGACACACAACTGGGGTTTTTTTAAATTAGCAGACTTGGGCCCCAGTTTTCCCTCTACTTGCTACGATCCAAACATACTTCCTTCACTTCATCCACATTCATCAGTCACCTTATACATGTACATTGCGTCGGTTTAGGGTACTCTTGACTTGGACTTTCTTTAATAACATTTTCAACATGATTTTCAACAACAACTTTTTCTCTGTTTGACACTTTTGTTATAAAAACCAATCGATATGCTAAGCTGCAATTTTATGACAACGTATCCGAGGTATGTACTTTTGTAGAGGATTTTTTAAAACTAATATATACAATATAATGGGCATGATGACAAAAATTTTTTTTTACATAGATTGATTTAAAATATTCGACACGTATTTTTTCTTTTTTCTCTTAAACTAAAAATGACAAAGATACACTGGGTTGAAGTTGCTCGTGACGTCGCGCCTCATTACGATTTTAACCGAGGAGTGACGTCAATACCCCCCACTCCGTAACTTTGATGCTCTGTATCTTTGAATTTATTTATGTATTTGATCAGGTAAAAAATGTGTTTCAAATATTTTTTAATAGCCTAAAAGACGGACTAATATATTTTTTTTAATTTTTGAATGTAGTCATCATCCCCATTACTGTACTCTCATGACCCCTATTTCTAAACAACTTCATTGAACCCAAAGACCTAACAGTACAGCAATTGGCGGGTCGTTCACACTTCGATTGTCACTTGTTCTGTCACGTATCGATCACATATTTGGCAAGTACTGTAATGGTAGGCTGTGTGACGCCTCTTTTGTTTTTAGTACGATGTGATGGAAGATTTTGAGGGTTTGACCGTAAATTATAGACAAGTGTGTTTTTATAGACTGCAGTAGACTTTGCAATATTTCCGTTGTTACTGTTTTATGTATTGTCTGATTAATTTAATCTTTAGTGGAATATTTTAGACATAAATACGTAAAGTTAAAGTCACCTTAGTAAAATATAAATACCTAGCTTTCTTTTAGTTGAGTATAAAAAAGAGGACCTTTTTAGACCAATCCATATACGCTATCTCTAATCTGTTATCTCTCTATGTATATCTCTATACATTTTTATAAAAAAAAACTTTATCACATTTTTTTTTATTTCTTCATGATTCATTACAGAAAACAGAAAGGGCCAATCCATTTAACCACTTACAAAAATATTACATTAAAAGTACTTAAAACGTACTAAAACTACCAACATTGAAGTGAAAGTCTTAAATACAAGTACTGCACTCAGCAAACCTGAGGCCGGTTCAACAGATTAGCGGGCGATTAACGGCTAAGCGCCGATTAGCGCGTCAATCAATGTAATTGCCAGTAATTATATCTTTCAGTGCATTTGCTCGTCACGTGCTGTGTAAGACGTGGCTACTGGATTTAGAAGATTGGTAAATCTCTTAGGATATTACATCATCTTTATCTTATCAATTCTAATATATATATTGAATATATTGAAATGAAAATCATTTAAACCTACAAGATTAAATGATTTTCATTTCATTTCATTTCAATATAATTTGGGTAAGACCTTATCCCCGTTATTACAAAACGAGTTTTTTAAATATAGTACTAGGACTACTGTCATTTTTTTACGTTTTTTCCATAACTAAAACGTCAAAAAATTACTCTAATGTCTTCTCTAATGGTATCTACACACCAAAGTCGCCGGCATGCCGCCGGGCTAGACCGGCAGGCTTACATCATACGAATGGCTGCTGTCAAAAAAGCCGGCGGTTTTGGTGTGTAGACAGTATTATACTCGTTTTTTTATAAAGGGGTATATGATTACCTTTTGATAAAGGTATTTAGTCTAAGAGACCTATGAAATTGTAGCTTTTTATTAAGAATGTTTGTAAATCACTCTATAGTGAACTGTTTAGTATGGCTCGCGGTGGTGTATAGTAATTTATGAATGTAAAATTATTGGTTTCGTAAAAGACTGTTCCATATTGTCTATTGAAAACATCAAACGTCTACAATTGCTTCTAATTATATTATGTTGAAAAATATCTTAATAGAAAACAATTTATTTTACAAAAAGCACAAACATTAATCTAAAAAAATTCTAATCCAAAATCTCTTGATAGCAAAAACTCTCACTAAATGTAAAATTAAAATAAAACAGTGAGACAAAGCTAACTAGCGAAAAATAGTTGTTTTCACCGCTCACTGATATATGAGATCTGAAATAAGTGATAGTTAGACGTATAGTGTGTAATTTGGGTGCGCCCACGCAGCCGGCCCGCGACCCCGATGATCATGCGCAGAACATCCCGCGGTTTCACGCAGCTTGAGTGTAAGGGTTTGTTCACAGTTTGCTGTTTCAATATTGGTATAATTTTAGTCCCGGATAGTTGTATATCCAAATACAATAATCCGGGACTTGTTTTACTAAAGAATATAGTTATACGAAATTGATAATGTAGGGCGTAAAATTATTTCAGTAATTCTTTACTCATTGTACAATATTATGCATGTGTTATGTAGTACATAGCGCAAAATACTTTTTTGCAGTTTTCCCTTATTGATTTCTTCTATCTCTAGCACTTTCTACTTAAACAGCTGGGATGATGGGCACGTTTGCACCAGGAGAGACCAGGGGTGAATTATTCCCGGATTAGTGTTAGTTAGGTAAAGTTTAGTTTAGTTTAGTTTAGTTTAGTGTTTATATTTTATTTATTAGAGTGTAGTATTTTTAATAATATATTCCCATGTATAGTATGACTTAATGTACCAAAATATACTTACAAATTAAAACGTCAACCTATATGAAAAATAAGTTTGCTAAAGTCACAAAATTTCTAAGCCACCAACCAAAACTTATCTTTTCCAAACAGTAAAAGTGTAAACAAGTCTTTACCCCACTACAACACCCCCCTCTAATTACTTCCAAGCGATGTATTTCGGATTCAACGGTACAAATAAAGTACAGTTGACCATCTGATAGCCATCTACATCAAACTCAACTTATTACTAACCTAGCTCTTAAAACATCATAATAGAAAGTTCTCTGTTATTTTCTATGCGCATTTGAATAGGTAACGTACCGTGGACATATTAACTGGTCATTTAGGCATTTTTTTGATATTTTTCATCTATGTAATAAAGTTAAGGTTTACTCAATGAAATCCGACTTTTTATTATATAAATATATGAATAAATCTTTATTGAATTGAATTGAATAATTATCTGCGTGCAAAATCTCATCAAAATCAGTTATGTGGTTTTTAATAAATAGAGTAATTATACATCTAGGTACATAGAACTAATCTTGCGAATAAAATCTTGCGATAAACTCAAAAACTTGAATCCAAAATGATCGCGATTAGCTAAAGTTTTTATATAAGCAATAAATTATAAACATGAACAAAGTCACGGTCAGAAGCTAGTTAAAACACAAACCAGTAACTTTATCCATTGACAATGAAAACAACGTAATAAATAACATACACCGACTTACATAATGCAATTAAACAGAATCGATTTAAATAAACGTATGTTTCGCTAATGTTCGCATTCATTGAAGATATTTATCTGCGCGTAATGAGAGGCAATGAGCCAAAGACGGTAATGTATGCAGATAACATCTATAATAACACTAGAAGCTAAGCGCGTGTCATTCATATACATAAATGTATGATAACGTATAATTATAAATAACTAGAGGCTGCCCGCGACTTCGTACGCATTAATTGTCATATCTTGGGAAATAATCATGATATCGTTAAATAATATAGCCTATGTGTTATTCTGATGTCCAAGCTAAGTTATTGTAAAATTTCATTAAAATCTATTCAGTAGTTTTTACATGATGAAGTAACAAACATCCATCCATCGGCACAAACATTGACATTTATAATATTATTAGGATGTTAATAAAACTAGTACATTTCAAACGATGATTGTCTAAGTTTTTGCTTGAGTATTTTTTAACCCCCGACGCCAAAAGAGGGGTGTTATAAGTTTGGACCCTCTGTCTGTGTGTCTGTGTGTCTGTGTGTCTGTGTGTCTGTGTGTCTGTGTGTCTGTGTGTCTGTGTGTCTGTGTGTCTGTCTGTCTGTGGCACTGTAGCTCCCAAACGCGTGGACGGATTTGGATGCGTTTTTTTTTAATTTAAAGCTGGTATTCCTGGGAGTGTTCTTAGATATATTATATGAAAATCGGTTCAGCCCTTTCAAGGTCATCAGCTCTTTTGTCGGCTGTGGTAGAGTTATAGATCCAATTTAACAGCAGATATGTCGTGTTTGGATTCATTTTAATCAGTGTTTAATTCTTAACATAGTGCAATGGTGACAACAGACGAGGGGCTGATGATGGAGTCAGAATTTCCAGCATTCCATCCATTCTTGAAAAATGTAACAGCAGATACGTCGTGTTTGGATTCATTTTTATCAGTGTTTAATTCTTAATATAATGCAATGGTGACAACAGGTGAGGAGCTAATGATGGAGTCAGAATTTTCAGCATTCCATCCATTCTTGAAAAATGTAACAGCAGATATGTCGTGTTTGGATTCTTTTTGAACAGTGTTTAATTCTTAACATAATGCAATGTTGACAACAGGATGAGCTTATAATAGTAATTTAAAAAGGTTTAAAAACTTCAAAATAAAAATTAAATTAAAAATTTAAAAAACCCCCGACTATAAAAAGTAACAAATAAAATAAGTACTTAGTATTTTGTCAACTGAACAGCGCTTAATATTTCATACAAACTGACAACTTTCATACAAACTTCATTCTGTCGGGGGACCGCTAAGTAGCTATAGCTTGGTCTACAAGGTAGGTACGCCTATCATAAATAATCATAATGTGATGTCAAAATTTAAAAAATACCTATGAAATGTTTAAATTGAATCGATAAGTACGAGTATAATTTAAAATATTCGTAAAGAAAATAGAATGCGGTCCCCCGACGAAATGAAGTTTGTATGAAAGTTGTCAATTTGTATAAAATATTAAGCAAAATGACAAAATACTAAGTACTTATTTTATTTGTTACTTTTTATAGTCGGGGGTTTTTTAATTATTAATAATAATTACAATTTAATTAGGCAGGTTAAGTTAATTAGTAAATTGCATTCTTTGTTTGTTTCTTTGATGGGGTGAATAAACTTTTGTTTTGTTTAAGGTCATTTGAAGTCAGGAGTGTCTCAGGTCTCAAGACAGACTTTTTGTACATACAAAAGACATTTGGTTTTCCTCTAATTAATATTAGTTTTATTCTAAGAGGAGATGGCGTGACGATCTGGATGTATACTTGGCAGACTGGCCAGAGGTTGCCGGAGATAGGGAGGCGTGAAAGAATGCAGGGGAGGCCTTTGCCCAGCAGTGGAACACATTAGGTTAGTAAAAAAAAAGTTTCATTCTGTCTTTACATTTGCAAACTACTACCGCCATTATGCCTCAAAGATCTTAGCGCTACAATTAGTATTGCTATTAAATCTATATCAATTTCATTTATTTGTCCTTCATATAAACCAAAAGGTAGGAAGAAGAAGGAAAGTGGTCTCTGTCTACACTGATGGGAAGGAAGCGTGACAGTTACCTATGTATGTATGTAGGTATGTAGGTGTCTATATCAACCAAAATATTTAATAAACATAAATAAAAAAAAAAACTTCAATACAAAAAAAATATTTCATTTTAGTGAGCTAGTAAAAATTCGTAGTAGAGCTACGAGATCCCGCTCGTAGCCGCAACGTCCCCTACGATAGACATCAACGGGATACTCTGATCAAATGGCTCATTGATTTTTGTACTACGAAAGATTAATTAATGTATTGAGTACATTTTCTTTTATTTTTAATAACACAAGTAGATAGATATTATTAACTATTCTTATATACATACATATCTGTCATGCCTGTCTCCCATCGAGCTAGGTAGAGACCACTTCCCCCACTTGCTACGATCCAAACACACTTCCTTCGCTTCGTCCACATTCATCAGTGACCTCATACATGCTCACTTAGGTTAGTATAATTAACAGAAAATTATTTATCAATGAGTATTAAGATTTTTTAAAACAATATTAAAGAATATCACAGAGATTATATGCTTATGTATGTGTATTTATCGAATATATATGTGTAGGTTTATACTTATATATTTATTGTTTATTGTAGTGACTATCCTGCCTTCATGCTATCACTTCTCTCTTTGTGGGGTCTGCAGTAAGAAATTTCTTTTAGAAATATGCTGTACCTTTTGTATAACTTCTCTTTTTTTTCTGTCTCTATGTACTATCATCTTACAATAAACTGTTAAATAAATAAATAAATAACTTTTATCAATATAGAGTCGTATTATTTCTATGTTAAAAGAAACAATTACTGTAATAGTAGAAAAACCTTATTATTACTAAAACAAAGTACAATTTCAAACAACAGCTTAACATCACCAGTTAAATGACAGAAGTGGCATTGAACTGGTATTACTGACAGACAAGTATGGCATGTAGTTTCAAAGTAAGTAAGCGGATGTATGGACATTTCATTGCTCTTCCTGGATTGCTCATTGAATCATACTAGTTTTCTTAAATAGTAATTTTATAGTCATCTTGTATAGAGATCCTATAGACTTTATCATCATATATTTAAGAGCCAGGCTCTTGTCGATGGAGTAATCGCCATCTTTGCCTCTCTTCTGCCAACAATTTGACTTCCTCGTTCGACACGACGTCAATTATGATATAAAAATAAAAGAAAAACCAACGTGGATTCAGTCACAAGACAGACTAAATAAATTTTCTTCTTTCCATAAACCAAAGTATAAACAAACATAAAAAAATATTTTGATATGATAAAACCTTAAATTATAACAAATTTGACAGACTAGATAGACTTACAGATTCAAATTATCCCACAGCTGGGCAAAGGCCTCTTACTTTCCTTCTTCCACTTGTTACGACCCAAACACACTTCCTTCACTTCATCCACATACATCAGTCACATCATACATGCACGTAAGTCTAGATTAGAGTTTTCTTTAACAAGTCCCTGGTTTGATCGAGCAATATTTCAATTCTCTAAATGAATGTTACGGAACCCAATGATGTAAACACAACTACCTCAATAGCAACATTTCATCTTCACGGTTACCCTTTACAAATACACAGTAAAGCGAATAATTATAATTTATTGGCCACGTTCCACTTGTACTACATTAAATCAAAATTGTGTCGTATTTATAGCCGTAGTCTAATACGAATTGACCTAGTGACAAGTGTTTCAACTATAGCACAACTATAGATAGTATTCACAAACACTACAAATGGAAATGCATAATATTTTATTTAAAGCTTTTATCTACAATGATTGCAGCATCTTAATCGCTAACTTAGTCATAAACTAACTTTATGTAGGAACGTGTTTTTTTCCTACACACAATTTGTGTCTTTTGTCAGTTATATTATTTCTTCGTACCAATATCTATCTTAATACATGTCGCAACATTTACAATATTAAGGCCCTGTTCCACCACCTACAGAAAAAAAAATATCTGGCAGATAAATATATACCTGTCTCCGTCTGAAACTTTATGTTTTATGAAATAGACATAGGTTTATCTGTCAGTAAAATTTTATCCATAGATGGTGAATCGACTTAAATTGAAAATCTTTTGGTTAAAGAAATAAACAAAGCACTTTCATTGTCACGTTTAACCGAAATGACATCTAGATCTAAAGATTGTCAAATCTAGTCGAACCACTTAAAGACAGTTGTGACAGCAACCTGTAGCGGCTGGAGTGTAGCTGGTGCCTTTCTAAGCGCGACCTTGGACCGTCATCGGATTAGCGGCGACTCGCGACAGATCGCAGTCCGATACCACCGACTGGTTGTAGGTTCGGATCCTAGAAATTGTACAAGGATTTTGTTATTTTAGTATAATGGTTGGTAAGACACCAAAAACTCAAAATTTCGTCTCATCCTTAGTTGAAGGAATACACAGTAGATTTTTTCTAGGAAAAACTACTACCATGCGAATTTAACATTAGCTTAAAAAAGTGACATAATTCAAAATAAAGATTACTTATTTATTTACTTATAAAATAAGTATCTTTTGTGATAATTAACAATGGTATTGACATAAATATGTATACTGAAGCGTTAGTTTAATTCATCTTTCGTGAAATTGACCACTAAACCATTATAAAAAAAACGCTAAGCATAGACTCAAAATAATCGATGAAGAAATAATTGGCGTTTACAAAATGGGGCGAAGTAGTCCAAAGAAAATTGAAGAACAAACAAGATTATTACTGTTATTCTGAAATATTGTCGATGTCTAGTTTTACTTTATGATCCTAGACTACCTATACCTTCCGCACACCAGTGCATACCTCACCGCAACACGGTCAATTAGCTAGAAGGGCAGCTTCTTACTTACAGAGACCCGTCACTTATCTGCCTCACTCATTACTTTCAATCTTCATATGTAAATCAACTCTACAATTTTTTAAATTAAAATTACAATACAATTTTTAATGCACATTGTTTTTTCTTTATGTATGAAATTATTGACTAATTTATAAAAGATTTAAGTGTGTTTGGATTATAGCAAGTGAAGGGAAGTGGTCGCTGTCTACCTCGATGGGAGAAAGGTGTGACAAGTATGTATGTAAGTTTGTATGTACTTTGTAAAAGTCTTATATGTATTGAGTTTTACTCGGTTGTTCATAACATATAAATAGACTTTGAAAAACCTTTATTTGTTTACAAAATTAACTCTCTTATAATCAATTTTCATAATAATATACATTTTATGATAATTCATATAATTATACAAGAATATTAAAACCTGATTTGTACAGTAAGATAAAATATTAAGACTAGTGTTATCACCAGATTATCCTTTGCAAGATAAAATCAAGTCGCCTTTAATTATCCTTGGAAGTAAATGTAGGACTACCCACTGATTGTAACTCGTACTCGTAGGTAGCGAGTGACAAGACGCTTTAGAATAATGTTGTCTTGCTATTTCTAGCAATGAGGAACGAATATAAGGAGTGGCCCCATTTTTTTTCATATACAAATGAGTTTATGACAGCGTGCCTAGGTTGGCGCAAGTTTTTCATAGTTTTCTTAAAACGATAAGAAATTCTATACAAAAAGGTAGCCATTTTGCGCCAGACCAGGCTCGCAGATACAGACGGTATGGCACCTCCTTAATTCTATACTCAAAGATTTCTAAATACACATAGGTAATACCACCATCTAAATTCTAAAATGACGTAAGTGACAATGTTCTTATTTCAAATTCAAATATACTTTTCAAAAGACAAAAGAAAATCGAATCTAATGAAGTATTGAATTTAAAATTGGAAAATTTTGTCGGTTAGGACGTTTTGTCTAAGAAAGGAAATGATAAGTATTTATAGATATTTATAGATAGATATCTGCAGGTGCGGCAGAGTTTATCTAGCAATTAATATCGAGGAAAAACGACTGTCTAGACACGTCAATATTTCTAAACGATTAGTACGAGTAGTTTGCAATCGTTAATGTTTACGTAACATTTAGCTGGTAAGTACTGGCTGAGTATTGACTTTGCAGTTTTATATTTAGTTTTTAATCCTGGATATAATATCAATCTGAATTCAAAAATTCTAAAATATTACGAGCTGGATGCGAGTAGCCGAAGATATCACAGTGCGCAGTGGCGTGAAATAGGAGAGGCTTATGTCCAGCAGTGGACTGCAATAGGCTGATAATGATGAAAATATAACGAAGCTTTAGATCTTTATACACCAATACGAGCGTACAAAATATTTGACACTTGGCAGAATAGTAAGATTTAATCATTCACATCCCAGAAAAAAAAAGAACAATAGAAAATCTATTGTGTCTGGGTTAATAATGGGTCAGTGGGATGTGAGTGGTTAAGACCATTCGAAAAAGTATATTTTATTTATAAAAAAGCGAACAACAATCGAGAGTGACCAAAGTCAAATCCCTTAAATTCTAAAACAAGACATCTAACACAAAAAATATATATATATATATATATTTTACAATAATAAAAGGATTTTCCCTAATCACCGTTCCCCTAACAATAGTGTTACAATGGGCGATAAAGCTGCGATTTTCTGTCACACAATGAGGCGATTCATCAAAGTTAGGGTCGTTCGACGATCGATCTCGTCACGTAAAGATATTTGACAGTTAGCCACCGCAGTGAGGCGCTGTTGCCCTTTTCTACCGCCCACTAGTGCTCGCTTTATCACTTTTTAATTACATCTAGTGATTCGTTACTGTAACGTCTGTGACGACCCTCTTTGGCTTCGTGATGTATTGATGGTTGTTATTATATCTGTGTGATTATGTGTGCCTGGTATGTAACTTTCTACTTAGACTTTATGCACTAACAACGTACCCCCTTCTTACAAAACGAGTTTTAAAGATAGTCCTAGGACTAATGTCATTTTTTGACATTTCGGTTATGGACAAAACGTCAAAAATGACACTATCTCTAAAACTCGTTTTGTAATATGGAGGGTCTTTGAGTTTTGAAAGGAAACGTGTTTTTTTATTTTTTGACGTAAGGATGCAATAGGTAAAACTAGAAACAGATTGATCCCATGTTACGCAACGTACACAATACGTTGCGTGTGACAAATGTGCTTATAATAATACTAGAGGTTACGCACAACTTCGTACGCGTTTATTGTTATAAGTCCGAAAAAACACAAAATATCTACAAATAATATAGCCTATCTGTTTTTCTGATGTTTAAGCTACAATGTTGCCAAGTTTCATCAAAAAATGTTCAGTAGTTTTTACTTGAAAGAGTAACAAACAGCCATCCATCAATTGGCACAAACATTGACATAGTATTAGTAGGATTTCTATGGAGTAGATTGCACTACGTACATTGCTCACGTGGGATCAGTCTGTCTCTAGTAAGCCGCTAGTGCGTAATACATATATCATAGAATAGGCATGATGATAAAAAAAAAATTTAGTCCATCACATAGATTACTTTAAAATATTCGACACGTATTTTTTCTTTTTCTCCTAAACTAAAAATGACAAAGATACACTGGATTAAAGTTGCTCGTGACGTCTCGCCTAGGTACGATTTTTACCTAGGAGTGTCGTCAACAGCATCCGTTACTTTGATGCTCTGTATCTTTGTATTTATTTATGTATTTGATCAGGTAAAAATGTGTTTCAAATATTTTTTAATAGACTAGAAGACGGACTAATTAGTTTTTGAATTTTTGAATGTAGTCATCATCCCTATTTGAGCACCTTTGTTGACATAGAATCACAATAAGGTAGTTAAAATAACAAAATCATGAGTAAACAAAAACATCCTCATACAGATAAATATCAGTAATCATCACGAAGTTACTGTGCTACCACTCAAAGGTTACCCAGACTCATACATTTGTGTATGATTCATACTGTTCGTAGTCAGTAACATGTTACTGAGCAACTTGTTACTAGGTAGAAAAACAATATGCTCATTTGAGTACATACTAACTGAGTTAAGTAGTAATAATTTACTTTGATCTTATGGTAAATTAGTCGTATCGTATGTACAAATGTTTTAAGTATACAAGATTCCACGTAGTATGTAGAAAATATCAAATATGTATGGTCGTATATTGTTATAGTAAGTAAAATATGACTATCTAAGTACGAAACTGTTGATTTTCTTTTAGTTTTTCATCATTTTGAGGTATTACCGCATTTTGAGGGATTTGAATTTTTAAATACTTAAAGGTATAAGTAGGTATATATATTTAACTGTAAGTAAATAGTTGTGTCAGATCCTTAATATGCTTGAAAAGTATATAACTATGATTTGACAATCTCAAGGATATTTTACAACCATGTTTACAACCACTAAAAATGACAAAGATACACTGGGTTAAAGTTGCTCGTGACGTCACGCCTAGGTATGATTTTTACCTAGGAGTGACGTCAACGGCATCCGTAACTTTGATGCTCTGTATCTTTGTATTTATTTATGTATTTGATCTACTGATACCTATAGAAAACCATAAAATATAATAACTACAGCATACGTACGTCACAATAACAATAATAATTAACTATCGGTAAGTTTCCGCCCACTATGACAGAACGAGTCTCGTATTTTATATTATTTATATTTTATAGTGTCGCCATCTTGACTGCAATTACAACATTATAAATTAATCCTCCGTATATATTTAGCAATAATAATATAAAATAAACTTGTCGCCTCAATGTTTATATTAATTGTTATTTATTTCTGTTTGTTTTTAATTGAGTACCTCAATACCTACTTAAGGAAAAAATTGCATAAATAATTGTATGTAGAAGAAATTTAGAGTGTATCTTTCTCAGTAGTCATAGGCAGACCTTTTACGTAAGTTCAAGTTTATTGAAAAAATAATAAAATCATTCAAATCTAACAAGACAGACGTGTTTATGTAATTAATACAAGTAAACAAAGCTTTATTTTCTTTTGAGTTATTTTTACATTAGATATAATGAGATATAATTCAGTTTTTTTTAAATCAATATAAACCTACCTTTTTGACGTAGGAAAAAACTTTTTTCGCAAGCCCTTGCCTTACAGCGGAATATCTATGGACTATAAACGTAAGTAAGTACCTAAACTTAGTAAACAGTAAAGAGGTATCTCATAATACCTACTCGCCTCATGCTAGTAGAAGCCGTTGGCCGGTAAAACATTGTATAGAGTATAGAGGGTGATTCTATTGTAAGGAGATTAATGATGGGATTACTGTATTCAAAGTGTAGCTTGTGACGTCACGGGGCGCGAGGAAGGGTGGACATTTTATGGGTGATTTGGTACGCATAAAACCTTTGTAGGTATATAGCCGAATGATAGGTATACAATATTAACAACACTGTCCCAAATATCGTCATGTTAAAATGAAATAAGGTGTGTCAAGTTTGATGTGCTCTTGGCTGTACGTACATCATATGAAGTCAAAGTAAAGTAAATTACTTGTAATCATACTCATATTCTATAGGATTAAGTAAAGTAGGTATAAAGTTTTAAAATAACTTTGAATGAAGTACGAATTACGTATATAAAGATAATGAAATATGTTACATCTTGAATCACAAGTAAACAAAAATAAAAGAGTAACTATTTTTTTCAATGTAAAAAGTAAAAAAATCTTATCTGCTTACTCTCTCTGTTTGATGGTCTGGCAACACGTCACTAGATACATACCCCCTTATTACAAAACGAGGTTTAAAGATAGTCAGACGTTAGTTCGTTTCTTTTGACGTTTCGGCTATGGACAAAACGTCAAACTAAACGAGCTAACGTCGGACTATCTTTAAACCTCGTTTTGTAATAAGGGGGATAAAGTTCAGTTAAATATCATTTCAGCTTGACATCATACAAACTTGATACCCGAATATCTATTTAATCGAAAATAGGACTCCACTCTAACGCACTGACTTCTTTGTGCAACTTGTCCTAATTAACTGACAACAAAACTGCATTAAACTGCTATTTCAAGCAATAAACATATACATTTTATAAACTACCTACTAGCTTGCAACTTAAAGTTGAGAATGTAATGTCAACGCGTCACGCGATCGCTCCGTAACGTAACGTTTGACACTGACATTTGTACATTGTTCAACTACTTTTCATGTTGGATTTATACCGCGTTTTATAATACGTGACAGTTGCCATAACTCGTTATTGTCATAACTGTCGCATTAACTACGACATGACATTAACTACTTTATTATTTTATTACGTATTCCTTTAGATAGAGTTTTCTAGTTGCAAGTATATATAACTTAAATACATGTATAAGGTGACTTTAAATTAGTGATAGAAAAGGATATCCAGGTACTCGTGATAACAAACAACTTTTACTATGGGACCAAGTTCGAAATCATAAAAAAATTGTTCCCCCATACTATCAGCTGATGCATTTTGTATGGGGAGTTCAAAACTTTTTAAATGATTTCGACCTTAGTTTCATAGTAAAAGTTGTTTGTTATCACGAGTACATATATCCTTTTCTATCGTTCACTAATTTAAAGTCACCCCGTATACCCACTTAGGTATATCAATGACGTTAAAATGGTCGATTATGTTGAAATTTTGAAATTAAAGTTATTTTTTTATATACCTTTTCAATATCATGTATCAGGGGTACAAAACCATTTTGCTACGTTACAAAACTATACACTTGCTTAGGTAGTGTTATTAAGAATTAAATTCAATTGTAAAAAGTAAGTGTTTTATAAAATAAAGTGTGTTCATAAACCAAATCCAAAATAACATGAAGCAAGGTTGAGAAACACGTCAAGAGCATCCTTTAATAAATTAGACAATAATTTTATCTTCACACGACGTCGCAGTCGTACAATAAATTTAATTAACTACTTATTTAACCGAAAATTGTGGTTTTGGTGTAAACAACCTGTTTGATAAGCCGAGTCTTTGTTTCGATGAAAATTTTTGTTTGTTTCCAACCAAATGTAGTTACGTACATGGTCGGCTTGTCACGTGAAAATTAAAAAACATTTAATGGGCATGATGACTAAAAAATTTGTTTTAGTCCATCACATAGATTATTTTAAAATATTTGACACGTATTTTTTCTTTTTTCTCCTAAACTAAAAATGACAAAGATACATTGGGTTAAAGTTGCTCATGACATCACACCTTAGTACGATTTTTACGAAAGAGTGACGTCAAAACCGCCACTCCGTAACTTTGATGCTCTGTATCTTTGTATTTATTTATGTATTTTATCAGGTAAAAAACGTGTTTCAAATATTTTCAATAGCCTAAAAGACGGACTAATTATTTTTTGCATTTTCGAGTGTAGTCATCTTCCCCATTGTATCTGGAAATCAACTCGCAACATTTGTGCGGATATTAACTAAAGGTAAATTTTATGAGTTCTATTTATAAAATATAAGCAATTTAATTTCTATGTAACTTGAGTAAGTCCTCGAAAATAATTATAGCTGAAATTATGAAGAGAAAAGGGAAATCCTACTAATATTATAAATGTCAATGTGTGCCGATAAATGGATGTATGGATGTTTGTTACTCTTTCACGCAAAAACTACTTAATAGATTTTGATGAAACTTGGCAATATTATAGCTAATACATCAGAATAACACAAAGGCTATATTAATTTGAAATATCATGTTTTTTTTTCAAGATATAAAGATAAATGCGTACGAAATCGCGGGCAGCCTCTAGTATATCTGGAATTCTCCACATGATTCAATTTAATTGATTTTATTATATCATTTTATTGGCAATTTAAATCACTTTTCATTAGTTATAAATTAATAATTAGTTTCTTTACATTTATTACACCTTTAAAACTGGCCACTAACTAGTATGCATTTCTATTTTATATCAGTTCATTGAGACTACTAACTTGTTTAGACTTGGTAGCTAATTGTACCAATTACTACCTTTCAATATATATAATTGGTTATAAATTCAGAATATTTTTAAATATTGAATGAACTCTCGTAGAGAAGCTGTGAAGGAAAAATCCACCTTAACGAATATGTATTGCAATTTGTTGTCAAACATATCCAGCAAGAAATGATTGGCTCGAATAAATTTACGAGATATTTACAGATTTATTTCAATTTGTCTCTTTATTACAATAAATAATACAAACATAGAATTAATTATTTACAGGAAAAATATGTCTTCCAACGCGTCCCCACTAGCCAAAGTACCTAACAATCTGGCAGCATTACCTCGGATTTGGATTGCAATGCTTACAGATTAATTAAAAGTAAAAAAAAACTTGTCATTTATAGGAACTGTTTCCATCTAGATCTAGGCTTTATTTCCATATTTAAAAAATACAATTCGTTATACGGTGAACCGAAACTCAAATATCAATTCATGTATCAAATACTCAAGTTCCAATTTACTTTACTACAATATTTTCATTATCTACCACGATCACAAACAAAACCTCTATTCTCACATAAGTTCGCTATCTAAGCGATGTCCTTGCGCGCGCGCAGTGACGTCACACGACGGCAGCGGCGGCGCGGGCGCCAAGGCGTTTCCTCAACACTACGGAACAAAGGAAGATCGATACACCCGCGATAAGAATACCTTCCTGGTACAATGGTTTATTACCTACACCTATTATTATGGTGGCAAGTTGAAACGCTAAAATTGAACCGGGAAAAACACGGTAGTTATCGATAAGGAAGGAAATTGATTTTAGTGTTGAAGGAAAATTAAAAATAAATTTACTTGTTGCTAGGTTGTTAACAAAAGCATTACAATATTGATAATCGAATATTATTGACAATAAAAAAAGTATGAAAAGGGAATGTCGTTGACATGTCGGTATCGCAGAGATAAAAAACACCGAATTTCCACCTGAACAACAACACAATACTTCTTATTAAGGTATCCGTCACCATCTTAAAACAATCTTTACATCTCGGAGGTCTGTCTGTCCGTCTGTGAGGTCATTACAACCACGTGGGAAGGGGAAACAATAGCCAGATATTAATGAAGATACGAGCAACTTCGGGTGATACGTTATGTAGTGATAAACACTCAATTTACATTACTACTTTATTGTCTAAAAATGTTTATTGTTAACTTTAAAAGTTGGAAATGTGATGATAAGGCAGGTCTAAGTAACTAAAACCTTTTTTAAAGTAGTTTTGTTTTCGTCTTTGTAGTACTAATGTTAACCAAATTCAAAGTCAACATTTTTAAAAATATATTTGCAAAGAATCTTGAATTGCTGTCAAACAAGTATTACTCTGTTTTTAATTAAAGTTTTTAATTTTGGAACTCGTTTCGGCATCAGAAATTTAAAGAAAAAGCAAAAATCACTTGACAGAAAAAGAAAAGGTAGAGTTGATGCCAAAATCAAAGATGAAATACAAGGAAGAGACAAAAGTTTTATATCAAGAGCACTACTTGGGTCAGGGTTCAGATTTGGTACTTTAAGTTTATTTATAAAGCGGGCCACACACGCTAGGTTATGCCTGATGCTTATGCTTGAACAGTTGAACTGTGCAAGCATAACTGAATGTGTGAACCTAAATGTTGCTTGCATAGGCATAAAAATATATCATACACATGTTCAGTTATGCTTGCACAGTTCAACTGTTCAAGCATAACCGTTAGGCATAACCTAGCGTGTGTGGCCCGCTTTAGATCTTTAAAAAACCTGTGGAGTGCAATAAATGATTGAGTATTGAGAGTTGCGGTCAAAATCACCTACCAAAAAAAGACAAAAGTCTTTTATCAACTCAAAAACAACAAGGTATCGTAGAAACAAAACCCAATCTGGGACAGGAAGTGTCAACACGGCAGACCAAACGGCACTAGCTCACTTCACTCGATCGGCCCTCTTATCACCGAATCGAAATCTCATGTCACATTCACCGTACAGGTTTTAATTGCCACAATTATGTAGTGGAGTTTACGGCGACGTGGCATTGTGTGCGTATTCCCACGGCTGGGCCACGTACCGAGTTATCTGATGCTGGTGGTCCGGTCGTGACCTTGGGACGGAGCGTGACCTCCTCGAAACAGGTGCTTCTACTTCCGTTCAAATGCCCTTTTTAGGTTCTTTGGGGGAAATGTGTTAAGTTTAAGTTCTCCTATTACTTTAATGGTTAGGTTTTAAGTCATTATATTACTTAAATAGTATGTAGGGCTTTCGGTTGTTTGATTGTAAATTTTGACGATATCTGAAAGATTGCATTAGACTAGGAAAGTCTCGTAGGTAGTCGATGCAGAAGAGTATAGGAGAGTCTCTTGCCATTACAATGTTGATCATATCAGCAATCATTGTTATCACTTCTTTTGTTTGGATAATTACTAAAATTGCATTAACTGGACAAAGAATGAGTGGTTAATGTAATACATAAGCAAAATAGCAATTTTGGAACCAGATTGATTGTGGAAATAGTGTATTTCCATATTCTTGAAAACTCTGTGTTTCTATGAACTTATTGCTTCACTAAACTAAACATGAACTCACAACAACATCCAATGATAAATAGATTATTGTGCATCAAGTACATTTCCTCTTCACCTTTCCGGTTCTAAATACAAAACCCTACCAAATTGTTATCAATAGGTACCTACACAATTTCCTGGGTCCAATAAAAAAACCACCTCAATCAGAAATGTCGTCATCACGCTCATATATTTACTGCGTGGTGATCGACACGATACGATAGGACCTACATTGTCCACGGATCCACGAGCATTATCGTATTTGACCTAATCGGATCTTAAAACTTTACCAACTTTTTAATGCAGGTGGTTTTTCAAATTGTCATCCATAAGGCCATAAAAGAGGAGAAAAATGAAGTGTTTTTATAATGTTGTATCGTGTCAAGTGACACAAGGATTTGTCTCGCGCGTTTAGAAATAAACGAGACGCTGATTGTGTTATGTAAGATGACGGATTTAGATGTAGAGGTCTGGGGTTCGAGTCTCGGGTGTGGATTACTAAAACTCGTCTTGTTTTTGCGCTGCCGTGTACAAAACGAATGACTTTGTTGAACAGGAATCTGATAAATTGAGATTGTTTGTGTTTGAAACTTTACCTGTTGCAGGGTTGAACATTGTGACTCTTTTTGTTAGCTGTTATCAAGATTGACGATTATCTTAATGCGAATACAATGAAAAATGAAGGTTTTATTTTGTTCAAATGTTAAAATGTTCAAGTTTCGAATTAACTCCTGAATATATCGTTGACTGGAATATGATTGAAGCAATTAAAGTTTTAAATGAATCGCTAATAAATAAAAGAGAATCTAGGTCTGAGTGTTGATCTACACTGAATGGTATATAAACAAAAATGTATGAAGTCCCGTTCATTCCCATACGTTGCCATATGAAGAAATAAGTACCGTACCTCCAAAAACAGCTACAATAAGCATCACAGTTTAAAACTAAGCAATTTAAATGCAATCACAGTTTCGTAGGCCTTTTTATACACCGCGTCAACCCACCAGAGGTCAAAGGTAGTCAACTCTGGAGTCAATAGGGGTTTATAGGAGTTATACTGAATCCGTAGTCTAGCCACGTTTGAGGCCCGATGGCGGCGGCGGCGACGGCCCTAATACGGCGCATGCGCACAAAGGGAGTAATGTCGCGCGTCGCTTTGTGAGGCACGTACGCGCATCCTTCCTTTTGTCGTTACAGTCTGAGCTGCGTCACGCAACCCGTACGTCCCATACTGTGGGAGCCGGCGACCAACGTCGTCACAACACTTTTGTTTTGCTTGAAACAATCGCTTGCATATTAATGAGTTGTGTTCTTGGTTGGGATTTTGACTTTTGTGATGTCCCACTTGTAAGGAGTTAAATGATCAGGAGGTCAACGCAAACGCAAATATAGACGAATATATTGCAAAACAAATAAAGGATCACCATCATGTTAAACTTCAATCCAAAGCAGCAAAGAAAATAAATGTATTATTAGCATCACCTGAACAATAATTCCAATATAATTTATTACTGACAGCCATAAAATCATTGTCGATATTATGAAACAATAAACTCTCGAGGTATAAATATAGCTCTACAACATCAACTCTCATTCAAAGATGTGTTTCCCATCGGTTTTTGTAAGTTTTATAAGAAAACACCTGCGACGGAGGTAAAGAATGAATCATGGCGTGTTATAGCCGAGACGTCCTCAATGAGCGATGCGTTTTTGTTTATCAGGGATACGCGCGTGATCCCACAAACCACGACGACACACGAAGATTCCCGAATGAACCCGAACTCTCAGGTGGTTAATTAAATTTTACTAGTTCCACAACTCGTTGACAAAGAGTAGTTAACAACTGAAAAACATATTCCAAGTGCAACTAAAGTTTTTGTTCGTCTGATTGATTGATAGCATTTGTACCTACGACAATATCGTTCCAAAAGTTTTTACTGCCTTACTTTTTAAATGTAAACGCTTATTGTTGATCCGATCTTACAGAAGCTGTTTAAAACTTCAAACCCCGCTGAGTTTACTACTTCGAAGACAACCGATAATATACAATAAGCAAGTGTAAAAAGTATTATGTTTGAAGTTGATAAGGTAATTGCAAACAAGAAAACAAGAGCGATAGGATCTAGTGGCGCTAACGAGCGCGATATCGGCGATCTATTCAAACGATCCCATAAATATTAATATAAACCATTGAGCTGCATTACGTATTCACGAATTTGTTTAATGAAAACAGCCCGATTGTTGTCTTGTTTTTATTCTCGCTGCGGACGCGTGTGATTTGCCGCGGGTCATGAGAATTACGGAGCACAGGGTGTCTCTGTTTTGAACTAGGTATCACTTTTTTTATTAGACGTCGTTAAGTTAATCTTTTTAGAAATAGTTTATTGATTACTTACCAATATTTATTTAAGTATAAAGCTTATATTTTTGATTTTACCTAAGCAAAACACGTTTTTACAATATGTGACAAGGACGAAAGTGATGCAAACATAAAAGGGATAAAAGGTATCTGCCAAGTATTGTACCAAGAATAGACAGACAATGAACGAGCAACGACTTCAAGGAAACAATGTGGCACGCAACCAAAATAGAGATGTTATAGGTGTCAACGGTTGCGTAACGCGATTTCTATACGGCGATAAGAGGCATTGTTCTGTTCCCTGCGCCCGCGCAGTGACGTCACGCGGCGTGGGCGCGCCGCCCGTCGCCCGACCTGCTAGCCTTGAGCCTAGCTCTATCCACCACGAATGTCACTGCGAATTCACTACACGGTTTTGAAAGCTATGGTATTTGCGTACTTAGTAATAATACAGCAAGTAGAATAACGCAAAACGCGGAAAGTGTAGTTGCCACCCCCCTCTCCCTACCGCAAGGTGGTGGGTAGCGACCAGTACCTCCCCGCCTCGTCGCGGAGCGTGTACAACTCGAAACACCCTGTGTTACTATGCGCCGTACGAGTATTTGTTTTAGTAATGAACATTCCGAGTTTTAAATAATAAAATTTATTCATAAGCCGGCACTTACCATATTTGAGTGTGCGAGCGGCTGTCCATATGTATGAGTGGTTAAGATATTCTTATTTATGGGTCTATGCCAAGGTCGGCGGCGGTTAAGTGCGGTATCATCACTTTGCATAATATCAAATTATTTATTCGCTCCGCGCTAAAACTGTCTGGTGTACGTTTAATTTGTAATTCAAATAAATTGTCGGCATTATTCTCGTCGGCGGGCTGTCATAATTGTAACGTGCGAGATTTTTTCTTGTTTGTATAGCGTTTGGTGTAATTAACATGGCACGCGCCACTATCTCGGCGACTCATTCTATTGAGCAATTGATATGTTGATTTTGTAGAATGCGGTCTATGCGTTATAATTTAATCATTACCTGTGATTTGGTTTTTATCTCTTATGATTGTTTGATGATGTGGTCGTTAGCCTTCGGTAATTTAGTTATGATTACAATGAATCTTGAGTGGAAAAGTGAACGTAAGGGCTACATTTTCCTTACGCAATACACATCTAGTAGTAGGTATATACTTCTGTAGATAATACTGAAAAATTTTAGATAAGTATCATTCTCTATCTTTATTGCATACTTGTGACCTTTGTGCTTACACAAATCTACTAAACTTATCGGTCGATTTTATTTTCCTAGGACAAAGAACGAAATAAGTCGCGTGAGTGAAACTGCGTGCTTCCAAGTAATTCGAGCACCTAATGAACTTGTCAACGGACATATTTGGTCAACTTAATGCCTACTCATATTCAGGAAATGTTATTTTTCCACAGTCGCTTTAATATCGACTACATTTTCTGGAAATCTTAATTACCTATTGGAACTAAACTGGGAAATGATTCAGGGGCCAAGTCTTCTAATTTAAAATAGCCTCAGTTTTATGTCCGCAGAGTGTCAATGGCATTTTGTGACACATTAACACCCGTTATTAATAACCTATCCTGATCCGTTTTTACCAAATCGAGATTGAAAAAACAAAACACAATTGTCACTTGTGTACCAAAAACATGTCAAGAACACAATTGTGTTTTGTTTTTTCAATCTCGATTTGGTAAAAAACGGATCAGGATAGGTTATTAATAACGGGCGTTAGTGTTCTGCTAAACAATGGCTTACAGTAATTTCGACCAAATCTGTCAAAATTTTTGTCAAAAATGCCATTGACAGACGACTAAGAATATTGACAGTTAGTACTTAGACTTGTGCCCTAATGTATTAGAAGTAAATAAGGGATTCGAAAAGGTTTAGACTCAAGCGGTTGCAATGTCACCCCTATCATAAACCACAATAATAAATAAATAAAAAGAACCTGAAGAGTTCGACTTCTAAGGTCAGCCTTTACTATGTATACCAAAACAAAATCTAAGGAGTTCGGCTTCTTAGGTCAGCCTTAACCAACTAGACCAAGTTACAATTAAAGTCAAGTTGTATTCAAAAAAGTGCTCTTAAATCGACACTTAAGTTATGTACAGTAAAGATTTATAACTTTAAGTAGCAGTTGTTTTTGCAACTGGTTTTCGACGCAATTAAAAATAAGTCAATAGAATTTTCACACCAGTGCCAATTAATAGGTAGAGCTGTAGCCAAGTAGAGTTAAGGAAGTTGTGTTACTTCGGAGTTATTCTGTTGGGGTTTTTTTAATAAGTGATTTCATCTGTTTTCTCCTCTAAATGATATTTCAAACGGTTATTTTTACAGAAGCATTACTACTTGCACGCCTAAAAAATAATATAAAATGCGTTACTTAGAAAAGTCGATGCAATGTAATTCTACGTGATTCTACCAGTAAAATTATTTTAGCGCTCTTATTACGGGCTAGTATAATTAATTTAATAAAAAATAAATATAAAAATAGATTAAGAAAATGCCTCATTTAATACATACATACCTATTTATCACGCCTCTTTCCCATCGGGGTAGGCAGAGACCACTTCCCTCCACCACGATCCAAACACACTTCTCTTCTTCTAAAAGGTCTATCTACACAGATCCGGGCGTCATGACGACGAATTGTTTTCCGTCCTGACGGGCTACGGCCCGACCAAGTCCCGGGTACGGCCCGGTTATGTGTAGACAGACATTATGCTTAAAACAACCTAGACTTTTCACAATTAAACTAAATAAGCAACTATAACCCGACTTACTGGGCCGCCTCTCCTACACTCATATACTCAGACAGGTCTCAAGTACAGTCGAAATCATTGGAGCGTGCTTCCTGCAGCCAATTACACCCCGCACACCGCACCTCAACACTACACCTGATAACTTGTATGTAGAGATAATACGTAGGTACGTATAGGTATGTATGTATATATACGCCTATA
This sequence comes from Anarsia innoxiella, assembly GCA_947563765.1. NCBI lineage: Eukaryota > Metazoa > Arthropoda > Insecta > Lepidoptera > Gelechiidae > Anarsia > Anarsia innoxiella. Next base: position 11,355,234 of record OX387398.1, read on the forward strand.
GTATGACTTTAAACTAAATGAATGAGTGTTTGGATACTTTCGGCAAAGTCAATTGTGCTGAATGACCAGGGACCCAAATCTGCTAATTTTAAATACCCTCAGTTGTGTGTCGGCAGTGTCAATGGCATTTTTTTACACATTTGGTATTCTACTAAACAATGGCTTACACTGATTGCGACCAAATCTGTCATATATGCCTCTCTGCCGATACAACTGAGGCTACTTTAAATGAACAGATTTAGGCCCCTAAGCTATAATTCAATGTTTTTTTATGAAACACGAGTGTTGATATCCAAAATAATAATTTAAACCAAATAATCTTGAATGTTCTAACCGCTCGCGCTGGAAAATCACTGGAGAGACTCAGCAGTGGGCAGCTATAGGCTGAAATGATAATTATGATGATGTTCTAACACAAGTAAACGTCACTAAACGGAATATCAAACAACAATTCAGTTAAAAAACAAAGAAATTCCACAACAAGTCAACAATAATGTAACATCTTATCCGTGGGAACATGTCTAACTTCATATCGCATAACCCCATTTATCAACTGTCGATATTACATAAATGGCCGACAAAAAGTCGCAGACGTTTTCAACACGCAAAAAGTTGAAACGCCAAACGCCAACATATCGTGGAGACAAGGTTGAATTGAAGACAGTGCCCTTCCAACTGACAGAAACTACTAAAAAACTATGCCTGAGTTATCTTGAAACCTACTCTTTATATGTTGTTGTAGGAATCAAGTGTCAATTCAAATGTTGAGAGGTACGAGTGTCACGCTATCAATTGAAATTTAAAGTTTATCTCTAATTGGGTTTTCATTAGGCTCTATTTATTTGGATTTTGAAGAAGAGTCCTTCTACAATATAAGTAAGATCTGTATTTGCATGTCGCAGGGGAGGTCTCAAGTAGACGCTTACAGTGATATCTAGTTTTATCCGCTGCGACATTGTAAGCCAATTCCAAGATTTTCTTAGATCATCCCACTCAAATAGCAAGTAACTCTTCATTAACGTCTCGTACAATATCCATATCTATACTAGACTGACATTCGCTCAATCCTAACCTCAAAGGCAACATGATCATTGGCTCTAGCGGACAGTGGGCAGAAATACTCACCTGTAATCTTTATCTGCGGCAATAGGCTTTTAACATTTTAGCGTTTATCTGTTGGCGGGGTATAAAGATGTGGTTTCATTGGGCTGGTAATTACGCGGGTGTGCGCGGGCGCAGCGGAGGGGGAACGCTCATAATACTGACATGTTTACGAGACAACGCGGCGGCGGCGGTTTTTGCCACCATTGCGTGGGGTACACGGGCGGTTGTTTAGGTTTAAGCAGTTTTGTTTTGCTCAAAGATGAATAAGGTTACAACTACTTCTACATAATTAGTAGTAGTAGTCCTTATTCTTGAATAAAGAAGAGTGTATCCATGATCTTATTACTTGGCCGTCCAAATTCATCAGCTAATTTTATAAGCATTTAATGATATAGCTTTGCGTCTAACTCGAGTGCTACAAGAAAAGTTTTCAAGACTTTGTTATTTAAATGACTTTATATTTTATTTAAAAAAAAAGTTTTCAAGTCGTTGTGTGTGTACAAAAACTCGGCGTCTATACTGCTACTTCCACCCGCTCGTGTGTTCAGCCACAAATACCGTTGAGAGCGTATCTAGTGCGTAGGATCGTCTATTGCGATATCAGATGTGTTTATTGGTCGCATCCAATAACTTAGATATAAAAATTGTGAAATCCACTCGCGACCCACCCAACAGGTTCTCTTTGACAATCACTATAAATAACACACCGCCTGTAACACTACCATATCCAACGACAAAATTAAAATAGTTTATATGGGTTTGACATGGTTTCCATAAACTTGTCCGCCACATAATTTACTTGTAACATCGAATTCCTTGTCTAAAAACCAGTTTCTTGAACTAAATGCCTCAAACAGGTGAAGGCAAAAAACTGCGTTCGTTTTGAAATTCTAATTCTTGTAAAACGTCTAGATGTTAAAACGATAACGAGAATCGAATTAAATAGGTAAATACATTTATGCAAGGATTTGTAATCGATGCGGATAATTTTCCGCGATGATCCGAGAGAGGTCCCAGCAAGAAACTGATTACAAACTATCAACAACGAAATTACAATCCATCATTTATGTAGTTTAAATATTCATTAGAGATCGGCTCGCGTGACTCGATATTTCACCGTCGCTTGCTGTTTTTGTACCCGACGCGTAGAGAGGCAATCTGAGCAAATAGGTAATGGAACAGATCGCTTTTTGTTAAATGACTATTCGAGCGTTGGACATTACACTGTCGTAAAATAAAATAGTAATTATATGAGTATGACGGGGGACCGGAGGGTAAAAACTATAGGGAATCATCGTAATTATCTCTCGAACAGCGAAAAAAGTATAAACCAACTACCAATGGATTCATTATTAACATTTCTACATAGCTGCATGTAGATTTTGATATAAGTATTAATAAACAGGTATTTATAGTACATGCAATAATAATTGAGTTATTAAGTTGTCTGCGAAAATATAAGTTATAGGTTCTATAAAATAGAAAATAGAAAAAAACAGAGATAATTGTATTAAAAAAACAATTGAAATCCAAAATGACAATTCTATTTTGGCAACAGGTTGGAATAAGTTTATAAAATTTAAGTAATTGGTTTGAGCAGAAATACGAACAGTTTGATTGAAAAAGACAATGTGTTATTATTATAAATTATAGTTTTTTTTAACAAGGCCTTTATCCAAAAGTAACATATCCGTAGCTATAATCATTACATAGCAATTGCTAACTATAACAGCCAGACAATACAGCAGTTAATTCCAAGATTTTTTCTATTCTATTTGTCACAGCAGAGAGCTCGCGTCTACTCGTTCCAATGCGCATACACTTTTTATGATCGATACCTCTCGATACTGCGAACTAATCGATATTCATACTCGGGAAGAAAACGCTCCACACCACGCAGTCTAACAGTAGACTATCATTAATTCTTATATTATTTTATGCTAGTTTATATTGCAGTGTATACCTACTGTTGTTTTATGACAGGAAATTAATTTATGGCGCCTACTTATTCGTTGCTGGTCTTCTAGTTTATTTATGTGTAAATTAAAATGTTTAATAATAGGAAATACGTTGGAATTGTTAAAATGCTGGCTAGATTCTAAAGAGACCCTGTAGTGGTTAATTCATTAATTTATAGTAAAAAATATTGCCTAAGGTAAAGCGTGATAGATTGAAATACATCATTTGTATTAAAATAAGTAAGGAAAACATTGTTGGTCTTATTAAATCCAGTTATTTCACTTTATATAAGTAATCTTAATTCAAATTATTTCATAGAATGAAAGTGTCTTTCTTCTATCAGAGGAAAATAGTGTAGGTAGCTTAAAATGAACCCTATTTATATTTAACTAAACTTTAACAGAAATTATTATACTTCCAGTTGAAACTAGATTCCAATGTATGATCTTTTGTTATTAGATAGTGTATGCCTTTGACCAGCTTGTATACGTTAATCATAAAGACATATTGCATAAGAAATGTTTTGATGTAGGGAAACATTTAGCTCCAAGCGTTAATGATAGGGAAGTGCGTAGTTACAGAACGTGAAATAGTGGTTGTTAATGTAATTTATAGTGCTAGGGTTGTTGTAAAATAAGTAGGTACCTACCTATAGCGGGTGTTTGCAGGAGTGCGAATTTCCCAGCGTCGCCGCCGCGCCGCCGCCGCCCGGCCGTCCGGAACGCTCAGCAAAAACCCACACCGCATCACGGTCAAATGAAGATCTGTAATTAGCTGTTTTTTACTCGCCGATCGTCGTTTTTTACACCCATATATGGCTGCCAGCCAACGCCCGTTTACGTTGGCTGGACTTCAAAATAATAACTCCCCCCTTACTCCCCGGCTGTCCAACCTAAATACAGCTTTTAATTTTCTATTATCATATCTCCGACCGAGATGAACTAACAAGGCTCGTTCGAATACAGCAAATGATTCTAAGAACATTATTGCAGCTGATTCTTCCCAATAAGAGTAAGTACTACTTCGTGACGAGGTAGCTATCTCAGTTGACAGTTACAGCTTGTAAAAATAAATGCTTAAAAGAATTTATACTTTATCACAAAATTCCCATTTTCCTTCAAATCGGCAATAAATTATTTCGCCCGAGGTGCGCGGACGCCGCCGAGCGCGACGCGGCGTGTTAATGGCAAGGGTAAAAAAACGCGATTAAATGAAAATGGTCGGCAATTATTATTATTATATAAGTTGGTTGGACCTTTAGAGACCCTGGGGCGTCGGCGACGGAGCGACAGACAGCGCAATGAGAACAAAACGCTAGGCAACGCGACGCGGCACCCGTCACTGCGCGCGAGCAGCGACGCGACGACGCAATTAGCGCTCGCGGCGATCTACGCGCCGTTCTAACCCATCCCCAGTAATTGATATGAAACCTCGTCAATAATTACGATCAAAATCAGAAAACGGTTTCTTGATGCGAAACACCATGTTAGGAGTTGGTATGACTGAAATAGACTAAAACAGACTTTGAAATATGTCATGAAATAATAATGCGCAAAAATACGAAGATAAAGAAAGTCTTAGAAAGAAATAAAGAAAGTTTTAAAACACCTAAGCTTAAGCAGTTATGCCCAGATACAATGTTTGGTGGAGACCAAACATTGTAGGTAAAACAAACCACCATTACTAGAGACCCTAAAATAGCTAAAGATAAATTAAGAAATTAATATTTGTTTTTTGTCATGAACCTAATATATTGAGAAACTAAAACAGCTAGCTGATTTCAAGGTTTAAGACAATTTTCTTTATACTTCCCTTTAGAATCTCTGTTATAACTTATCCATAAACAATATAAGGTACATTTGTATTTACCTTAAAACAGCCAGACTAATCCTTGACCAGGTCTGGACAAATGCCAGAGCATTTCTTGTAAAGAAACGTTTAAGCGAGGTTTAGAGTGTCGTGCGCGCGCGCATACGTCGGATCTACTCTTAATCCCACACACGATTGACGGTACAGTAAAGCTGTACTTACTGGTTAACACATACAGGGTGGTTTTAGCTTCTTCACGAGGAAAGAAGATTTGATTTATTTATTTCCTTCTAAAGGAAATTCGTCCTTCCTGACATGAAAAACATGAATGAATAAATAAGATATGTCTGCATACAAAATGCCTATCAGCTGATCAAAATTATTATGTGAAGGTAAAAAAATCATTGATCGTTCATAATACTTGATGGCGGAAAAGTTGTTAATTTTTATACCTGTAGCCCTATGTAGACATATAAGTTTCATAGATATGTTCCTACCTACATTACACCCCTTCTTTTTCCCGAATACACCCTATATAGCTAATAAAGTTGTTGATCGTATTTTGTCAGGTCTTGTTTTGAAAGCTTGAAGTTTTGCAAAGGTTAATGTGTGTGAATGCAGCCTTGTTAACGTAAGTTTTGGAAGATGTCATCTTGTCTTGTATGCAGTACCTTCATCCAGTATCTTGTATCCAGTACCAGTGATCATGTATTTTGGAATAAATGAAGTACCTATTAAGAAAATAAATTAGTCAAATATTTGAAAGACGACATTTTAATTAGTACTTATGAATTCATTTCATATGAAATTTTGTTTATAAGTTAACTTCTCAATATTTTCGTGTAAAAAAAATACAAGTAGTGTCCTGAATTATATTACATAGTTTCTTAAGTAATTGATTCCGTTTATTTCTTCTCATGTTTAATTGATATACCGCTACTTTAGTAGCAAATACGGAATTCCTTTAAACCTATTTTATAGTACATAACGTAGAGGATTTCGTGATAGGAACGAAGTAGCCGCAAGCGCACCGTACTTCAGCTCCCGTGGGTCGCCATAAACGCGATCTGCTCCGGCGCATGCTTTATGGCCGATATAAATAAAATAGCCTGGAACGAAGTGGAAATTACTAGAAGTGGTCCTATTAGGTACGTAACGCGGGAGCTCTCGGACCAGTATTACCATAGACCAGCATGGACCGCGGGCTACTTTATGCCCTCGATTCCAATTTATGTTCGATTTGCAAGTGAATTTTATCGAAGCTCGTATTAATGGAAAGCATTTTGTTATCCGCCGGGATGTAATTGAGACCGTGTCGTGTTGACGGCCAATAAACGCACTACAAGCATTTTGTTTTAAAGCGCCATGACTAAATGTACGTATATAAAGGTTTTAATATATTATGAACTTAATAAAAACCTGTCGCGGAATTTTATAATTTCGTTAGGTACTAAAATTTTTGGTTACTACAATATTTGACGACTCTATTTAAAATCTAGATTCTTTTCGCTTTTTATTTAAACTCCGTTCTGCTGTTGACAAATTAATTTAATTACAAAAAAAACTAACAAGATAAAGCTCATTCATAAAAAACAACACCAAATAAGGATTGTAATAAAACTACATTTTTGAAATAGTAATGCCTAGAGTTAGCAGTAGCAACCAGCTACCGGTCGCCATGATAAATACTTCAATCGATCATGCGTCAGCGCAGACACTTCACTTTAAATACTCGCTCGATACAATGAATATATGAAAACTAAACGCTGTTACAGATACTAGTTATTTATTATCGAGTACTAGTGACAAGCGGTTACTGGCCAAATCACGCTATTTGACAAGTCGTTTGATTTTTAAACAGTGTAACACCTAGAGTAAATATCGTGCGGTCGTAAAACTTAAATAAATCTATAAAATGTCTGTAGTGTAAAGGTCTATCTATACAGATCCGGGCCGTGGCCGGAACGTGTCCGGGCCGTGGCCGGGACGTGTCCGGGCCGTGGCCCGTCAGGAGGGAAAACAATACATCGTCATGACAACACCTTAAATGTTGGTCTTTCTAGTGGTAATGTTTTCACAATTTAACCGACGAAGTTTTTGCAACAAAAAGAAGGAATAGAGAGGTATTCCTTCTTTTTCTTCCTCTTCTTTTCTTTTCTTTTTTTCTTTAGCTGTCTAAAGTAGAGTCTGTTTTTTTTTAATTCATGAATTCATACGAAGCCGTAAATAAACGTACAAATCATAAAGTAGTATTTAGCCAAGGGGCGTTACCACAAATCATTCAATTACACTCATTTAACACTCACAAACAAAATTAACATGTTCATGAATATTATTAAGTTTTTCTCAATTATGATCATTCGGCCGCAATGCCAAACTTGCCCTAGAATTAAGTCGGGAGCAAAAACCTCGAGATCTTTAGCAAGAATTTGCATACATTACAATACTAATTCATGCGCACGAGTCGCGGGGCACTGAGAAAAAATATGACACCCGGAAAGGAACAGCGCGTGCGCACAGATGAGCCGAACACTCGGAATGACAGTTTATGTAAATCAGACGTATTAACATTTTAAAATAATGAATCACGTTATGACAGACCGACCCGCTGCCGTCGTCCGAGATTTTTCATCATTTGACACACCCTATTGTTTTAAAAGTTAATTATTATGATGAGGAACCCTAGGTAAGTAGGAAATTTAATACGACTAGAGGCTGCCCACGATTCCGTACGCATTTATCTTCATATCTTGGAAAAAAATCATCATATTTCAAAATACTAAAGCCTATGTGTTATTCTGATATAATTATGTATAAGCAACAATATTGCTTTTCATCAAAATCTATAAAAAAAATATGCTGAAATATGCTGTACCTTTTGTATGACTTCTCTTTTTTTTCTGTCTCTATGTACTATCATCTTACAATAAACTGTTAAATAAATAAATCTATTCAGTAGTTTTTGCGTGAAAGACTCATCCATCTATCCATCCATCGGCATAAATATTAACATTTATAATATTAGTAGGATGCTACTATCATAATACGTCTAGTGATCCTTTGCCTCATAAGTTTTCTTATACACCATATTGCGCAAAATTGTTGAATCAAACACAACTCTCATACTATGCCTAAAACTTTAATCAACGCCCGAACTTAAAACCTAATCTAAACAGTGTTATTGTTTTACATTAGATTGGATATACAAGGTCTCCCGTATAAGGTCCGCAGTAAACTATCTAATTTGTCACATGTAGTGATCGGCGGTCTTCGGCCGCGGTCGTGGAATGTCGTCCATTATTTAAACGCCGTGACGTTTCCTCGTGGGTGTGGACACATGCTCTCCTTGGACTCAACTACAGAATCTATTTTATTACTTTACGATTCCTATAATATGTTTGTTTACGGTTAACATACTTACTTATTTAATTATTGATCTAAATTTCAATTGGATGTTAAAATTTTATTAGCAACTAAAGGCTGCCCGCGACTTCGTAGGCATTTATCGTACTCTTATCGTATCTTTCGTATCTTAAAAAAAATGAAGATATCTTAAAATAATGTAGACTGAGTGTTATTATGATGTACAAGCTATAATATTGCCAAGTTTCATCAAAATCTGTTTAGTAGTTTTTGCGTGAAAGAGTAACAAAGATTCATCCGTCCATCGGCACAAACAATGACATTAATAATATTAATAGGATTATTTTTGAAACTAAAATCAGTTGTTGAAAAAGATATAACTATTGATAGAATGGCGTGCGCCGGCGCCTGACCTCATCATTATTTAATTTGATGCGATCATACATTATTTACTCGGTTTAAATATTAATAACGTCATTCGGTTTGCAATGCAATTTATTGCGTGTTTATATACGATGTACCTACATTCCTGTTTGTTTTGTATAAAATGTAGAGTTTTGAATTTTACATAATGAAGACCCTTTTTCGAAGACTCTCTAGTCTTGATAAACATTCTTAATAGAGATTTGACCAAGGTCAATTTCCACAAAATAAAATGATCCATCAACAATAAGTAAATTATTAGTATTCTTTTTAATTTAATTTAATTTATTTTGTTTAATTTATTTAATTCGGTTTGCCAACAGGTAAACACACTTTACATTCTATACAGAACACTATAATAATTAAATTAGAATGTGCTAACCCAATAATAGGCAAACACAACTTGCTTACAAAACTGTGCTTAAGAATAAATAAAAAAGAATATAAAAAAAATAATTTAATATTATAAAAAAACGAAAGACAAAAAAATGTAAACATGGGATGACACCGAGCATCGTGCTTCAATGCAACGTTAGGCAAGATCCAAAACACAGAGCGACCTCGCACTTTCTACGTTACAAAAACTAGACCTATTCGCCTCCTTGATTACCTACATCTAGATAAACAACTAGATTTATTACCCACTCCGTCACATCCGTCATATTACTAAACTTACCAAACTTTTGCCTTGAATAGCTTAAATTAGATGTTTTGAAACTGTAATGAACATTTTGATTAAAGGGTATGTGGTAGTAATTTTTGAATGTTAGAATCAGAATAAAGTTATTAAGACTATTTAGATATGGACATTCCGAGGTAATAATCTAGTTGTCAATGTTTTTGCATCAATGCCATTCATTAAAGAAATCTTCCTACATTTGCTATATTGAAGAATGTGCAGATTCTTCTGAATAAAATGTAAATAATAAAGTTCTTTTTTGGGTTCCGTACCCAAAGGATGAAAACGGGACTCTATTATTGAGACTTGCTTGTCCGTCAGTCTGTCTATTTTAAATTAACACCAAAAACAACACTGAAATACTAAAATTAACGCATGGCAAATAAAGTTATTTTAAACACAACTAAAGTAGGTATTAAGAATGTTAAAACACAATTATACGACAACACTCTTGAGAAAAACAATTAATTTTAATAATTCCCTTTTATGAGCGAGGAAATATTTTATAGTTAGATAAAGCTTATTACGTCAGAGATCTGTCGGTCGAGTAAATATATTGCAGTGCTATAAATGCAAGATTATAATTATGCACATAATCACCGTGATCAACTGAGACAATTATTGTCAAGCTGATAGTCGCTGGAAACCGTTGGATGTAGGCAGCGCAAGACCGGTCGTTGTGGAGATCCTTGGGGAGGCTTTTGTCCAGCAGTGGACATCCTTAAGCTAACATGATCATGATGATGATGGAGGTTTGAGCCCAAATAGAGCATGGTCGTGGAGATATAATTCTTTGTCACAGGTGATTGTGTTGGTTTCTGTTAAAGTATGAATATTTTTTTCTTTAGTTTCATCAGCATTGTCAAAAGAAAAGCCTGTTATTGTCTCCAGGCGTCAAGATTTTCTTATTAATTTAGTAGGTTCTTTGTGAATTTCTGCTAAATCTGCAGTTTAAGATCGTTTAAATACTACATTTCCTTAAGATATACATTTATTAGCTTCTTATTTAAATTCAATAGTGATCATTACGTAAAGCTAACATGTCAACCAAATTCCTAAGTTATTATGACACAGAGAAAGTCTAGACTGTCTAATCTGTATACAAATTAAAATATGAATGCTATAAGTTAAAGGCAGTGCAACTCGTTGGAGTAACCTCTATGAGGACAGGTTTATGCGCAGACGCATGAGGGGTCTGGCTGAGGGGAGGGGAGGGGCAGGCCACACGCGTAATTAAAAACATCGCCGTTACGCCAATTAATTTCTCAAAGCCAAAATTCTTAGCGCTTTCCCAGTAGAGCATGAACTGGCGCACTGTCCGATGTCCGATACTAGCGTCTTAACAAAAAACGGCTTAACTTACTATTTGAAACTTACATTAAATATACGATTGGTATATTAATATTAAACTTTATATTATCATCAAATAATGTAAAAATAATGTAAGCTTTTTATTAAAAAAAACTAGATTGCATTTAAAAAAGGTTTTTTTTTATTTTGATGTACCCAGTGTCACTCTTACCATAATAAACAAATCTAGCGACACCTCTAAAGATAAAATCAATTCAGCCGTTTAGGATGTAGAGCGCGCTTAGAGCATACAACCAAATGATTCCTCTAAGAGAGCGTACCACACAATTATACATATTAACATACATACATACATACATACATATTCTCGAAAAACGTAACCTTTAACTGAAATGAAATGAAAAATCCTTTAGGTTTTGTCAACACTTAGGACGGGTCATTTTTTAAAGTTAATGCTAGATTTGCAAGAGTGCAGTTTTTCCCAGAGAAGAACCTAGAAGAAACTTTGTAGGGTTGCTCTTTTTAATTTAAGTTTTACAAATCTCAGGCATAAACACAGAAACATATAATAAAATTAATATTTCAAAAGAGCTATCCATAAATAAATAAATAAATAAAAAAAACCTACGTCTTTTTGTTTTTCAGAATGCATTCCCCTTTCAGTACCTAAACTCATAAATTTGTACACAGAAATGTAATATTTGGACACTGGATACGGTTTGGAGGCTTTATAGTCGACGAGACGGACAATTAATTCTGACCGAGTAACTGAACGGTTTATATGGGAAGAGTTTCTCTTCAAATGTTCTTTAGAGAGTGTTGCTATGGTAGTTTTTGACAATATCATTTTAGACTTAGCTGCCCGTGACTTCGTACGCATTTATCGTCATATCTTAGAAAAAAATCATGATATCTAAAAATAATATAGCCTATGTGTTAGTCTGATGTGCAAGCTACAATATTGCCAAGTTTCATCAAAATCTGTTCAGTAGTTTTTGCGTGAATGAGCAACAAACCATCCATCGGCACAAACATTGATATTGGTAAAATTAGTAGGATTTAATACAAAATAATGTTCTTTTCCTTTCCTTAACAGTTTTCTTCCATATTTAAATATTTACTGAGTACATAACGGTCGTTAATAGAAGTCACAGGTTGATGGAAAAGTCAAGGTTATAGAAGGATGGACTGGAGACCTGTAGTTGTAATCTTCTTTGATGAAATAAAGAGATAAGGTACTTCTCTAAACTAATATTATAATTATCAAAGATGAATTGTAGTTATTAGCACTAGTTACCTTGTCTCTACATTTTCAATCAAAACCCCGCTGCATGCAAACCTCAAAATAAACGAGTTAACTATATCCATAATAATATAAACAGGTTTTAATTGTTTGCCTTCCGGTAATATAAATTAAACACTTTAATTATAAGTTGTACTACTTTAACGGCTTCATTTCGGTGGCTCAATGTCATCATTTGCGTGGAATGAGAACCTCCAGTGGAATGAAATCTAAACAATTACAACTAAAATTTTTATCAGCGCCATCATCACGCGTTTATCATTTTTAATTGTTATTCTTTTATATTTATTGTTTTCTATTATTTATTACAGGTCTTTTTATAGCACTGTGATTAATATAATTAAATATTTATAGTATTTTTGTTAATAAATTCAGCTAATATCTCCATAGCTTATGCAGTGTAATTAAAGTGTAAATAAAAAGATTCATGAAGTAGCCGAAAATAAAATGCAAGATTACTTAAATGTTGTCATTTAAAAAAAGAAAAAAAAAACTGATTTCAATAAAACACTTGACTCTCATAATCCATATTAGTAAGTATAATCCCACCAAAAACATAAATGTGAAAAAGGGTGGCCAATTCAATATGAAAATTATGTTGAGAGCTTTGCCGTAAAAAGTATGGAGATCTAAATGAGTGCCAATTCATAGGTATGCAAAATAGAAATATGTATTTTTATAGGAAAAAAATAATGCCTATTATGAACAAGTATTAATAAACTCTATTTCTTTGCTTTGTTGGATAACTTAAAACAATTGCTGTTATTTAAAAAAAATAAGATCTTAAAGGAGGTTAGTTTTATTTGGCCAGTTTTCATTAAATCAGTTATTTTTTTTATAAACTTATTCAATATTTTAATTCTGATGAAAACTGGCCAAATAAAACTAACCTCCTTTAAGATCTTATTTTTTTTAAATAACAGCAATTGTTTTAAGTTATCCAACAAAGCAAAGAAATAGAGTTTATTAATACTTGTTCATAATAGGCATTATTTTTTTCCTATAAAAATACATATTTCTATTTTGCATACCTATGAATTGGCACTCATTTAGATCTCCATACTTTTTACGGCAAAGCTCTCAACATAATTTTCATATTGAATTGGCCACCCTTTTTCACATTTATGTTTTTGGTGGGATATCATTACTTTTTGTACAGAGAACTAGGCAAGTAGTAAGATTTAGTTCTTTTTTTTGCTTTTCCGCTGCGTCGTAGAGAGCGTGCGTTTCATAAATATTCTTAAAAACGCACTATACAAGTACAACGTAAGTTTGCTGTTAATGACGTCAGTGTAGCGTTTTCTCACTGGAACTAGGACTGAGTGAGTGAGACAACAGCGGCAAACTTATAGTGAACGGATTGTATAAATACCTAAAGTAAGCAAATGTTTTTTCCTTTGCTTACTCGTAATTATCGAGCTGGATTCCAAAGGGGTTTGAATATAATGTCCTACCTAAACATGTGTATGGTAACTTTTTCCACAAAAATGGCGGCAGTCTAAGAAACCTGCATTAATCGATAGTTCAAGTCAATACAAATCGAAAATATAAGTAGATGAAAAAAAAATTATAAAGCGTCACGTTTCCGAGATATAGTGTGCTTTTCCACCAGAGATGTGCTATGCTACGTTGCTACGAATGCGTTTGAAATCCACCAATCATATTTATTGTTTTGTGGAAATGGATTCAGCTAAGCTATGTTTTTCACATAGAAGGATGCGTGCTATGGATGTGTGCTATGGATTCGTGCTATAGATGCGGGCTATGGATGCGGGCTATGGATGCGTTCTATCGAGCAAAGCTATGTTTTTTTATATTATCGAAATACGTAGCATAGCTCGAGATGCGCATCTTCATCGCACAGCCACGTCCCGCCCTTCAGTACCTACTCCATTTAGCACGTATACAGAGCAGCGCAGTAACAAAATAAACGGTAAGAAGTATTTGAGGGGGCCATGCTTTTGGGAGTTGGTTGACATAGGTTGCTTCAAAAACTCTTATTTTTCAACCACTATAAATTCCCACCATATTTATACCTAAAATAATAAAAATTATAAGTAGTCTGAGCATCTTGGTGGGAGGGAGAGGCGTTGCTAAAATAAGCCAGGATACTTTATTTAACTGCTAGTATCAATTTCCAATACAATATGTGCCATTTAATAACACCAAAACACAGTTTTTCATGTTCCAATAGTTACTGGCGCCACTAGTCTATCTTTGACAGCCTATATCTCGGAAACGTGACGCTTTATCATTTTCTTTTTTCATCTATTTTTTCTATTTGTTTTGACCTGAACTATAGATTAGTGAAGGTTTCATTGACTGCCGCCACTTTCGGAAAATTGAAAAAAAAGTTGTAGAGCACTCTCCACACTAAAATCTTCAAACCCCTTTCATCCTTCTAGGTCATTTCGAAGTAGGTTAAGATTAGCTACTTTAAATAGTCAGTCAATCAATACTAACTAGTTCTAAATTTCAACTCCATGGGCATAGTGTTAGATGGCCTAATGGTAAGCGTCATGGTAAAATGTTTCTTTCGATATTTTTAGGTCCGTGGTTCGATCCCACATGAACGAATTTAATTTTTCAACTTTTTTCTTTTTTTGTTAAATATAAATTGTGTCTCGATAACTGTTAATTTAATGAGTTTTAATTTTTTATTACTTTTCTGATACATTTACCACTATAAATCACTAGGTACCACGTAACGCCATCTATAAAATTTAAATCCGTACCAGTCTACGTTTCTGCGATAATATGTGGCGATATGTTACATAACATACATACAATCAATATACATACACTTCACGTTTATAATTTAGATCAGAGTATCAAATAAGCAGATCTAAATTTCGTAATACTATCAACAGTTATGGTTGGCGCAATAGTTAAGCGCCAAGTAAGAAGATACCTGAGGTCTTCGGGTCGGTGGTTCGATCCTACGTGGATACATTTTACTTCTTATTTTTATTTTATTTTTGTTCATTATAATCTATCTTCAAATAAATCTAATGAAAGACGCAGCATAAAACGCAATCTAATAGGCGAGTTTTTTCTAGACAACCGGGCATAACGAAGACGCTGCTGGCGCGAGTGAGCGCCGCTAAGAGCATACTTTGGTTCGTTCGCATTTTAAATCGTATATAGCTTGTTTTTTGTTTGATTGGCTGGAGTGACAGATTAGATACTTTGAATAAGCAGATCTAAATTTCGTAGTACTATCAACAGTTATGGTTGGCGCAATAGTTATGCGGTAAGTAAGAGGTCTTCGGGTCGGAGGTTCGATCCTACGTGAATACATTTTATATCTTATTTTTATTTTTTTTATTTTTTTTTGTTCATTATAATCTATCTTTATGTATCAAGTCATGTCCTTCTTATTAAATTAAATCTAAAAGAATTGTATAATTTTTTATACCACTTTTAGTGTGTATTGCAAATTTTTTGTACGGGGATAACAAAAAAAAATTGACTTTTTTAAAGTTTTGGATTTTTTCCTACGGTCAAATTTAATTATAGAGCTGAATTCCAAATCTCAACCTTCTAGGTCATCTGGAAGTAGGTTAGGTTTTGCTACTTTAATCAGTCAGTCAATACCCTATTTTGCGATTTTTGGAACTTCATATCTTCATAACCGTTTGAGCTATCTTCATGAAATTTGGGCTTCTTTGTGTCGTTATGGATAAGATTGAACATGCGTAGTTTTATGTCTTTACGTTAAAGAACTTTTGAGTTATGGGAGGGTGAAAAGTAGTACCAAGTGGTTCGTGTAAAGATACACTGTGGCGCTTTGTCTTTGAATTGGCCTGACACGCTGCCGGCGTGTCTCGATGAAAGCAGATTCTTACGCATGCGCCTGCGCCCATCAATCGTGAACGGCGACTACTTACTCGCGTCAAGTCGCCAACTGAAATATGTTATGAGTTTTACGCAGCGTGCGTGATACCTCTAATTAATTTGGCCCGCGGCGCCGCCAGCTACAGCCAACTACTACCAAGTATGGCCAACGCACCAACCTACCATAATACAAATGTAGTAAATTATGCAAGTCAAAATAGACAAGCAGGACTCGCCGGCTCACTGCACACCAATGATTGCTTGCAATTTGTCTTTCATTTAATGATTTTTTTAATAAATTAAATGCGTAATTTATAAATTGTCGACTGAGCTTCTACTTGACCAGATTAATATCATAAAACCTGCTTTTATATAAAAAGACTACATTTTGTAACTTCAAATATAGGTCGCGCCGCGTAAAATGAACTCTAGCTGACAGATGCGCATTAGACGATTTTTGAGTCTGACGTTTAACATTTGTTTTAAAATACCATCGCGCACAAAAGTGTTTAATTACAGTCATGGTTTTACGCACAAAGGAAAGAAAAATATTATTAGTAGTATTAGTAAGGTGGAATATAAATTAAAAAAAAACACAACTACCAATCAATATTGGATTTAATGTAAAATGTGTGAAATAAAAATGTAAAAAAATATTCAAAAAAAAAAACATATTGTTCTTCCATTAAGTCTTCATGGGTGGCGTGAAAACCAGATGAGGACGCAGTTTGATGCCAGAAGTGGCTATTTTAGTATCATCGTCGTCGTCACTTTCATAACCTTTGTAATCAGAATCATCATCCCCTACGTATAGTCTATAAGTCAACATTATGTAACCGCGTGCGAAAGACTTACAAGAATGAAACGATAAATAGCCCTAGTACTTTCGAGCGTAAGTGTACCCATGCGCGAACACGTGATTTTCATTTGTTTCTAAAGTTCTTTTTACGTGGCGCGACCTATACTTGTAGTTAATGAAGCTATCTCTATGTGATGATAGCACAGGTAGCCCCAAATTAGTCTTAAATTTTAAAATTATCAGTTACAAGGTGTCCCCATGTCCATTTATGAAGTAGATTACAGAGCTGTATACTTCTGGTGCATGAAAAGTACAAATAATCGCACAGTATCACGCTGCGCTGTTTCAAAATGAAACTCTGCTCTGTGGAAATAACTTCAGTCGATCGTTTATTTTTTGCCGTCGTCCATTTTTAGCGGCTTGTAATGGACGGGTAATTATTCTCATCAGCCACTACGATATTTACTGCGACAGCGTTTCTAGCCTCTGGTCTTACGGTTATTTTATAAATTAATAAATATTTTACTTCATTATTTTATAGTATCGTCTTGATCCAGGTCATTCTCGATAATATATTTTCTAGGAAACGATGAAAATCGCAGAATTCATTCAAAAATTATAGTTTTCTTAATTGTACAGTTTTGAACCAAATTGATTCGAAAAAAGCGCAAAAAATTCAAATGTATATAATAAACTAGACTTGAATATAAGATTTGACTTGGTAATAGAATGTTTAAAAGGATATTAGTGTCTGTTTTTAAAGAATTAGCGATAGCATCTTTCTGAATTATAATAACATATCATAAAACAGAGTGGGTTAGAATTATGTCGGAGATTTAGAAAGAAAGTACCGGAATCCGAAAGGCTTGGCTAGAGTATCTATAATAAAGTTAGCCCGGACATTAAGCAGGGCATAGTCCGTGACAGGCGAAATCGTAATTAACGCGGTATCTCGATCTACGAGTGAGTTTGGGGCGCGCGGGCGCAGCGGCCAAGTACGCCGACCCCGCGGCCCAATACTACAACACTCTTGTATGTACTTACACTCGCCACTGGACATCCACTTTGAAATACAAACCTGTTTACCGATTTCACTTTTATGACAAATGCAGAGGAAACAAGAAAATTTAAGTTGGCCTAAATAATTGGGTTTGTTAAAATAAGAATCACAGACGTTGCCTTTTTTTAGTTCAAATATAATGAACGTAGTTGTTCAATACGTAATTCTACCAAAGATATTTTAGTAGGTATAAACTTTGAGTAAGCATGTCCAACGATATTCGCTAAATGCTTGACCGTCGTCGTAGGGTCAAGATATGAAGGGTGTACGCCCATAAAAGTCACGCTCGGCACCGTGACGAGACGGTGTAAATGTACCGTTCACTCACATTAAAACAAATGCTAAACTGACTGTAAAGGAATTCGTCGATGCAACCATCAATCTCTACTTGTTTCACCAAGTGAATGTTAGAGATACGGTCACATTATTTTGGGACTTTAAAAGCCCATATCTGATCTAATAAATAGTCTCTTATCAACAACATCGTCTTCTCATCTAAGAAGCGAAATTTTAAAGTATAAGATAGTTAAACGAACATAGAAAATGTTCACGCCGTTACTCGAGTTCGTGAGGTATTAATTGACCATCTCGTATGTCCATAATATGAAGTGTTTAACCGTTTCAACAAGCAGTACTTACCAAACCGCCTCCACGGTCCACAGCTGTGCGATAAGCACGGAAAGGAGATAATGGATCAGCGTAGTGACATTGTAACACATCATTTTCATTCTAGTTTCGTAGATCGCAATCATGCAGACAGCAGAATGAGCGGCCTTTGCGTCACCGTCTCTATTACCGGCTACCGTCCGATCGCGAGTGTCGATAATATCAATTATTGTGAGATAACTACCGCCGTTTTGTTTTCCAATTAGAGCGGGCCCGTAGACTCGAGCGGCCATTTGTTGCGACCGGTCTATGACAGCCCAAACTTTATCATGCACTCCACTGTTATTATCAGGTGCAGACGTAAGGTCTTCTTTTTTAAATAGCGTTCTCAGTTTTATTGATGGTTTTGCATATCTCCCAAGATAGCTGCTATTTGTAGCGCTGCTATCGACATTTTAATTTCTTCGATTAAGGCGACTCGAGTTTCCACATCGTACTAGTTCTTATCAATGTGAAGTTAATACGGAGTTAAAGTGGAGTTGGTTTTACGGTTTAATTTTAGCTATGACGCAAACAACGCCAAGCCAAATATCCATCGCGGCCGAACAATAAAAAAACAGAAACCTGTACCAATGCGAGTGGCAGTGTTTCGTCATACTGGTCCTAGTGTCAACCGGACGACATCGACGAGAGGGAACCAACGCACTTACCTTTGGAATTTATATCCAATTCCATTTATACCATCCAGCTGCGGTAGAGAAATATCTAAACTGTTTTATTATCAGAATCAAAATGCTTTTGCAAGTTATTTACTTTTTATGTTAATAAATTATTATTTTGTTGTAATAACAATGTCTGCATCAGACAATTAACGAATAAAATAACTAACAACTTGGTATTTTGGACATTAAAGTTATACTACTTAGTTCCTTAATGCATTAAATACAGGTGAGGTTATCGCCCGATAGAGTGACAGCGATGCTAGAGCACTCTACATTTAAAGAAATGTATGCAGCAGCTAGAAATATAAAAGTAAATACTACCAAATATGCTAATACTAAAAAGATTTCTAAAACAGTTCTTTATATAATAGATTACATAATTTAAGATCAAGCTTAGTCAAAAAACAATTTCGATTTTATCAAAAGCATGCCAAATAGCTAATCATAAAATTCTATTCAAGTAGTTCAAAATCCCAGAAGCCGTTCAATAAATTAAAGTTAAAATATTAAACGGAAGCACTTACTGCTTTAAACAATGCAAAAATCTTCAATTTGAATAATCCAAATATTATGCTCGCATCTATGAGTCTATGAGCTATAGTTTATATTTTATCGATCAATAACTGTCCGGTCGCTGTTGTTGTCCAAAAAGTCTTCGACAAGTGGATCGCGTACACACACACACACGTAGATCTCGGCAGGTGCGCACGCACACATCCAAAGGCTCACAAGATTGTCAAAGCAAACGGTAGGAGCTAGGTGTGCTAGTACAGAGTATTGTAGGTAGAATGTTTACCCACTCATCGGCTTGAGTTTACTTTCTTTTAGGCTCTGCCAAAATCAACTCATTCCACGTACCCTTGAAGCTAACGGGTCTCTGTCCGTTATACTCTGTGCTAGATGTTCGATCGCCCTATAATTTTAGCCATACGCAATCATCGGTGAATAGATAATTAATTATACGTTATCGAATGTCTAAAACCCATTAATTTGGCAACTGGCAACATACCAGAGACAAAATCGTAAAATTTAATGTCCGCACCGACGAGGTTTAAACGATTCTTTAAGTAATGAATGATTTATGTTATTATCTGCCTAATGATTATTATAAAACTCGGTATTAGAGGAAAGAATAAGCATTTAATTCGTTAAGCTTGATATGTGTGGAATAAAATAGCTGGTGGATTATTTTTGAATAGTTTTAGCGTAGGTAACATTGGTGTGAGTATCTGAGCGGTCCAAGTTCCAGCAATAAATTGTGGTACGAGTTGCCGGTGTTGCACAATGCGGGTATCCCACAGAGATCAATTTTTGTAAGCATTTAATGTGAGTGGAAAAGGGTATGTTATGTTCGTGTTAGAAACAAGCGAGTTGCGCTCGCCCACGCGCTTCCCGTTTGTCTTTCCGTCGACTCGTGCCCTCTCATACACACACCTCACACTCTGCTTTACTACGATCTTTTTTATAGTCCCCAGTTTTATTGGATCTTTATGGTCCTCAATGACATAGCTCAAAAACATTAACAGTGGTTTTGGCGAGGTTTATCTCTTTATAACACTACATTTGATCGCGTCGCGACATAAGTTGACCATTTTATAGCTCAAGTCAATATAGATGTCTTCTTTGTTATTGTCTTCGTAGATGACTGCGAGAACGATATTTCACACTGTTTTGTTAGATGGTGTGTTATTTATGGTAATTTTGCTATCTGGTGCGTCGGTTTTAAATCGATCGGTAATTTCGTAGGTGTCGGAATTTTGGATTTCATTTTCTCTAATAGCGTTTGGATGATGTTGCTGTTTGAGGGAAACTGAAGTGGCTTTCGATGGTTTAATGTTGTGTGATTTCTCTGGCAGTGTCATTGCACTAGGCTGTGTGTATGTACATGGTTGGCCGGTGGCTGGCGCGGACATTACGCGCGCAAATATTAGCCGCCGCGCGGACGCCGCACCAAGGTCGTCCACAGCAAACACTCCACATGGAATGCTTTTACTACAACTGCCTCTTTAGCTCCATTCAGGTTCTGGCCACTTAAGGCCTAAGAGATTTTAGTTTTATGGAGTCGTTTTCTATTCAAGACATTTGTCTAAGCAGATAAGGCAACTACTTTTGGAGTTGATTTAACTTTTTTAGAAACTATCATCATATTGGACATTCACACAATTGTCGTTTTCTTAAACTTGAAGTAGAAACATTTACCTAATATTATACAATTTTTTTTTATTATTTATATTTACATCTTTTTTATTTGTAGCACTTTAACAAACATCTTTATTTTTGTCCATAGGTACCTAGTTCTACCCCAGTACGTATCTCGTCGCGCTCTCAGATATAAATATTGTGTTATCTGGCAGCGGACGCGAGCTTATTACTTGCCCTTTATCCGATTTCATGAGTTAATCTGTCCAACGGCGCGACATGCTTGTATGGATATTACCTCACTGGCTCACTGCATTGCGTTAGTACTCAGCTATTTATGTAGCCAACTTGAACTAGGTTGATTATTACGATTTGCAGAATCAAATAAAATTTATCGAGTAGTCAAGCTACTTTGAATTGACTATTTTGCCAAGAAGTGGAAAACTGCCGAAGACGACTAATATTTATCACAGAGTAAATAAGGACCAAGTGGTATTCAGAGTAGAAAACACATTTCTTACAAATCATTCATCAATCATTTCGAGTACTAAGTCCAGGAATGTCCAATAATGTCCATATTGCTAATAAATTATCACCAAACTAAAAAGAAACATATATATCGAAGTATCCACATTAAGTCTTCAAAGAAATGATTGAAAGTAAGCAGCAATCAGATAAAGGTGTGCGCACACGACCGGATCCAGACGCTCCTTGCTTCCATCGTCGCATCATGACAACGCTGCATGTTTTGAAAGGAAGAAATTGTTCTCTTATTGCCCTTAATACGAATACTTATGCAATTGAAGCTTAAAGTAGCTTGTTTCTTCATTTAGGCTTTAGGATTGAGTCTGCTATTAAAAAAATAGTTTTAAAGACTATCTATAATAAGAGTCTATGGATTAGGTTGGTTCAGGTTGTATTTATCCAAAAAACTATTGATAAACCTGAAATATGGAAAACCTTACCTAAAAGTATCATACTCACCATACCAACATTTTCTCAAAAGCCCAGAATTTGAAGCCCAAAATCTGTGAATTTAAGATACCCAATGGAACTCAAAGATATATTATCTGAGACTACTACTACTGTCACTCTTCCAAGACCAGTTCTTCCATCGAAATCTTCAAAAGCCTCAAGTAACACAAGAGTAAAGCAATATTTAGTATCTGTTGCTCTACTTGCGTTGTTTAAGTTTACTCTAGCAATACTTCGGTTTGTTCCCATGATTATGACGGCGGTGTGTCCGATGACATGTCACAGTGTCGCTGTTGTCACAATGTCGGTATTGTCACAGTTGGGGTGTTTGTCCGCAAACACGCTGCGCCCGCGCCGCTTCGCACCAAACATGTGCTCAGCTTTGAGCTGCCGTGTTTTGTTTTATGAGCAAAGATTAACTGTTTTCAAATGGCTCATTTAAACCTAATATGAAATCGCTTCTTTTTGTTTTTTTTTATTTATTATTTTTGATCTATAAAAATATTTACTTTTTAAGGAACAAATATGAGTACTTATCGCTAATTCATCAACCATAATATCTGTTTACTGATCGATATAGTCATCATTTTATTAGCATACGATAGACCACCTCATTTCTGATTAAAATTTCAAAATGTTAACTTTTTACCATTTGTTATGTGTACAGTATGCACTACCCCTTCTACAATTATAACTCTTTAAGCTCTTTAGTTCACAGTTATAAGAAACAAAGCATGTTTAATTAGCCCGAGTGTGGTGTACCGGCCGCCATGTTGATTCTAGCGCCTACTGCCGCCGCCGACATATCGCTAGCCACTGATAATTCTAAGAACATTACACAATGCTTCAAACCTGCCATTTGATCTATTGAATCAAGAGTATTGCTTGTGGGAAAGCCGGTGTCTGGATTGGGATTGTTTTGATTATATGATGATTCTAGTTTTTAACCGACTTTAAAAAAAGGAAGAGGTTTCTCAATTCGACTGTATATATTTTTTGTTGTGATATCTGTAAAAATCTACCTATCATCATCATCATGTCAACTTATGGACGTCCACTGCTGGACAACAGCCTCCCCCAAGGATCTCCACAACGACCGGTCTTGCGCTGCCCACATCCAACGGTATCCAGCGACTTTAACCAAGACTGACTTGACTTTAATCTGCCTATACTTCTAGCAAATTCATAAAAAGACAAAAAATTTTCTAGTCAAATAGTTTCGTTCTCCAGAGAAACAAACCCAGAAATACTAAATCATCAGTCACCCGATTTCAAATACCTCCAACAAATAAATCGAAATTAACAGTGTAAGTTAATATAGTGCCATCATCTTACAGTAAATCCTTTACCTCCGCCAGCTGATTAAGATGCGTGAGAAGACAATTTGTATTATAATCACGTGATTCACACGCGTGAAATCAAATACGCTTACATAGTGTGGTGACCGGCGTCCACGCCATTTATTTATCACTTCCGACCACAGCTACATCGATAATTGAGCAATCAAGACGAAGCCATAAGTCGCCAATACTATCGAGTTACAAGCCCAACCCTAGCCTATTCACACCTCGGACCATACATTTCTCTCCTTCAACGGTAACTGTTGACCTTCCTTTCTTTTATCTAAGAAGGAAGGGGAGAAAAGAAAACAAAAGATAGTTTGACCGAGCAGGTGGATACTGACCAGCGGTCACTTCGGCTATCAAATTACCAGAGGTGTGCTATACAGGCCGATGGGAAATTTATCGTAGCATCGAACCTTGTAAAGTAACACGGTGGAAGATGTGTAAATAAAAGTAACCGTTGTAGGTATAGAGTGTGACGCCAATCGAATGGTCATTGTCGATCGTGTGAATCGAATTAATTTGAATTGTATCGAGTGATTTAAGTAGGGGCGACGGGGCGACGGGTCACTGCGAAGGGCGTTATAGCCATTGTTTCATTATCTTCCTAGTTTAATTTAAATTAATTACAAATTTTCGTTTATTTTAACCAACCATGAATTATCTGAAATATTTGCCTTGGGTTTCGTTTAAAATTGTCCTGTCAATGATTGATATTGTAATTAGTGTGTTTTCTTTGAGCGACCGGCGGCCGTGAGTCATAGAGCGTCTTGAGTTATGGTATACAGTTAATCGAAGCCCCGGGTATGTTGTAATACGACTGGTGCGAGCTAATTCGGCATAGCAGTGCACTGCCATAAATTGTGACCGCTCGGGGAGGGGGGCGGCGCGGGCGCAGCGTGGTGCCAACTCTCCTTCTCCACTCTAATTGACCAAACTTAGATATTTTAATACCAAACTCGAAGCTACAGCAATACCGCTTCGTGATCGAGGAATCAGCGCGGGAAAGATCACACGCACCTGTCAAACGCACAATAACACTAAAAAACTATAACCTAATGTTTTATTGCTAGCTATTAGATACAATGACAAATACAAATGAAAGACCTAATAAACTATAGGAACGGTTATCTGCGGCCGATCTATCACTGTTAACAATTTTAAGATTTCTAGAATGTATAGGTTGTATATATCTGGTACTAATTTGTTAAAGCCTACGTGAATCGATAGTGATTGCGCAAATCGTATTCAAATCTACTCGGATTGCTTAATACTGATTCCCAATTGGAGTCGGAAATTGAACATTTTGATATCTAAGTAAAGCTGGGAGCGATCATAGACATTGAATGACCGATAACTCAGGCTAAGAACCACCAGTAGCTAAATAACTTGCTTTAATCCGTGTCGAATTTTAAAGATTTTATAAATTTCAATAAAATCACCGATTTGATAATCGGAATCGTTCCATAAAGTGTTCGGTTGGATTTGCCTGTTTTTTTTGTGTGGGAACATTTCGTTTTTCAATCTTCGGTTCGGTTTTTACGGTGTTGGGTGTGACGGGTGATAAATATCGGAGGTTACGGCCGCGGGAGCCTTTGAAGTGTACACACGGAACACGGGGATTTTGGGCCCGATACCAACAACCAGTAGGTTCAATTACTGCATTACACGATATTACATTTTTTTACTCTAATCTAGATAAGTCAGAAAAACTTTCAGGAAAAAACAAAAATCCTTTTTGATTTTCTGGCTCTTTTAATTTGTAAAACTAACCTTCTTCTTCTTAGCATAAAGCTGCTGAGCATAGGCCTCTACAATTTCTGTCCTACTCGTAGCATGTCGTCTTCAATATTATATTCATACTGATTTGTCGCATCAAGTCATCTTTCACAAGAAATATTGTGTTTATTGTGTTGTGTTTCTGTTTTGCAGGGCCGCTATGGGTTAGACTGGCACAGGACCGTAGTGAATGGCGCGAAAAAAGGGAGGCCTATACCCAGCAGTGGGGAGAAACGGGCTGATTTGATTTGATTGATTGTGTTTCAATAACCATATCGTGACATACTAAGAAATATTGTGTTTCAATAACCATATCGTGATTCGTGACATAATTACTACATTGTCCTGTCTATTACACAATTCCAATAAATCTTAAATATACCGAACACATCGCTTTCGCAAAATTAATTCAGATTTTAGCTTTCCTAATCACAGAATAAAATTTCAATATTTTAAAAATCTATAAACCTACTAAATTGCTTAGATGATGTGTTAATTTCTTAGGACATTTTTTTTAATGCTAATTTATTTCTAATTCTAAATGTCGAGGTTTGACATAACTGCGTTTAGTCTTGTAAGTGGTTTGTGTGACGTCACGCGCGCAGGCGCAGCTAGGAAGTGACCTACATTAATGACATATTAGCATCCTTTTCACTTGTCTACCTGTCACTATTGTCTACTAAGAAAAGTAGTCATTGCGTGCTAGAAATACAAGCATTTACTGGGCGCTAGCATAGATTTATTTTAAATGATAATGAACACTAGGTACAGAGTCTGGTTGTTGTTTTGAAAAGTGTGTAGGAAACCAATGACTCTATGAACAGGTTGAGCATGAGCTCAGCAATAAGTAAGTAAGTATGTATGTATGTACAGTGTAGTTGTGGTGGGAGGTGCCGCGGGTGCGCGCGCGCTGCAGCGACGGCACTCGGGTGACTTTTGACTTTGTAGCTAAGCTTCATAATATAATTGAGCCCGAACAAAATCCGGGCGGTATTACCATACAATGGGCAACAGTGCCCGCCCTCCCCGCCTTCCCCGCCCCGCAGCCCGCGGTTCGAGGCAAAAAAACACCTAGTACAATCCCGCGCGATCCACCTTACCTTTGTACCACAATATGGACTTTATCCTGAAGAATTTGGAGCCAAGTTGCGTTGGTGGTATGAAGGGTGTGAGCGGGTAACGGGCGGCGCGCGGGGTACACTGACATGACGACTGCTTGACGAGTGACAAGTGGAAAAAACGCGAGTGTAAGTTATCCAGGAGCGAGCGAGTCGAATCCCCGTTTTGAATTATTGCGATGGTTTTTCCTCGGAGTCCGCGTCCAGCGAGCCTCCATCCAACCAGCGCTGATCGATGTCCTTTGTTTACGTTTCTGTCTCGGATGAGATCCCAGCGTTAAGCTTTTTGACGTTTCCACTCTTTTTCTTGTTAAGTGGAATCCTTAGCGGGGCTAAGAAGTCCTCGCATTAACATTTTATCTCCATTTGCAGTTCAAACTTTTGTTTGTTTGTCCGTTTTGTTAAAGAATGAGGAGATAATAAAAACTAGAGACAGCTTCGGTTGCGACTCGTTTACCGATGTTACTTGTGATTTGAGTTTTTGTCATATTAAGTATTGCGATGTTCTTGAATCATCCTCTTGTTGGACGATCCGGGTAGAAAATATCGCTTTATTCAGTAGACGAGTGCACAAAGAGGTGGTAAGTGAGTAAGTACTTTCTATTGCGACGCACGGCGCATGCGCGTCGCATCCGGGTGCGTACGCGCCGCGCCGGTGCTACTCATGGCTACCTATTGTTCTATCAGGACTAGGCATTTTCTCTTCAATCTGGAAAAGATATTGAGAACATAATTTCACTAGATCTTCTTGATTTTAAATGAATTAAACGAAGTCTAGATAGTTTTAAGCATCCTAAAATATCGCATTATTGAGAAACGATTCTTCCCAATATTTAATTAGATATTGCATGAGGGTCCTCCCGCAACTATTATGCTAATATCAAACGTACTTACATATGACGTACATATTTTAATCACTCAGCAAGTTGGACACTAAAACGTTCACAAAAATATCTGTTTACGCAAAGAATAATTTAGTTTTCGTATATTTGTATGTATAGTTATATGTGTGCACAATTCCGGTAGCTAGATATCGTCTTGATTACTTACGAGTGGGAGCGACGTGACTGCAATACTGATGGCTGACGCCGCCATCGCCGCTTCGCCGCTCATTGATAAAAATACACCACACTTACATACGTATAGTGAAGCTGGTGATATTGATCCGTGGTGATAGAAGCTTGCTGTTGCAGGTTTTTATAAATAGAAGAAAGATGGGACATTTGTGATAAGTTTTTAAACTGTTTTAGGACCTAAAATGTAGAGTTTAAAACAAAAGATAGAGACTCTACAAGCTAGGAAAACTTATATATATTTTTACACAAAAATAATAAAAAACACTAAAATTAACTTAATAAAGAGCTAAGTACAGACTTTTTGCTTACCTATGATATTTTTAGTGGTGAGAAGCTATTATTAGCTGTTGTGTTTTATTTCAAGTAGTTTGTAAGTTTTTGTAAGCTGTTGGTTCTTAAATAAATAAATAAATAAAATAGTAACCTATATTAAAAGTGTCCAAAACAAAATGTCAAAATATTCCACTTGAAGTGAATGTTTAGGTAATTGTTTCACAAGTCACTTTACTCGGTATAAAGTAAACAAAATGCTAATTAATGTCGAAGTACGTCTTTCTTTGAGTAAATACGTCAATTGTGAACTAGTTGGTACTAGAATATCACGTGAAATCACCTTATTTAAAGTCATATCAGGTATTCTGTATTATATATTGAAAATCGTATAAATTCTCCCAGGTAATCAGGTAATACTTCTTCTTCTTCAGCCTCTTTCTACCAACTTGGTGTAGGCTTCCTTCAACTGTTTCCACTCCTCACGGCATTGAGCCTTCTTAATCCAGTTCGAGCCAGCAACCTTTGTCACGTCACTACTAAATGTCAATGTTTGTGCCGATGGATGGATCTTTGTTACTCTTTCACGCAAAAACTACTGAACAGATTTTGATGAAACTTAGCAATATTGTAGCTTGCACATCAGAATAACACATAGGCTATATTACTTTACTATATCATGGATATTTTTTAAGATATGAGGATAAATGCGTACGAAGTCGCGGGCAGCTTCTAGTGATATCTAAATTAACTCTATAAAGAGTTATAAACTAGAAAATAATATTGATACTAATTTAGATACCTTTATTTTAGAACTAGTTCAGTACCATTTATTAAACATCATTAATTTAACAAAATAAATTATAACGCTACCTGTATTTAAATCAGAATAATTTATATTTTTTAAAAGAAGCAATTAAAATAATTTATTAAACAAACAATAATTTAAATGTTTTTAGCGTATTATTTGTAAGCATTAATATGCTAACTGGTTAATTAAGTCGGATAGTATCGTCAATATTTCAAGTGGTAACACCGAGATGAATATTCAGTCTGGTCTAGACCGAATTTAGTACCGCTAGATAAGCAGCTGGAATGCTTCATATAAATTATACACACGCGCACATTCATCATTTCTAGCGCTTTAAGCGTAACTGATACTACGTACTACATGAATACTTTGTACAATTAGTCAAGAATTTTAAGACTTAAATAACTACCTATATAGAATTAAATTTGGCTTAATCGTTTCAGCACCTCTTATTATACGAGTAACTTAATAAAGTTGATAAAAATAATAAAGCTTGGTAAATAAAGTAAGCCACTATTCAAAACAAAATGTAAACTTAAATAATTATAGGAGAGAATTCACTATTGACAAAAGAATAAATGCAAATCCGTCATTAATTATTTCGGGTTTGTTTTGATTTCATACCAAAGAAATCAAAATATAACATTGAATAATAACTCAGAAACTTGAATATATTCACACGTCTTTAATTTTACATCTTACAACCATCATTGCTCTTTGAGCAAAAACTAAAACTACAGGAGTAACCAAACTTGACCAAACGACGAGGAAACCTATTAGAATTCCACATAGAGCTCTCTGATCGTATGATTGACATGATACAGAAGTGACACCAACCACACCACGTTATACGCACTCCAACGTCCTCTACACTGACATCCAAAACATTCGGCTTTTGTTTCCTATCGATTTACCTCTA
This sequence comes from Anarsia innoxiella, assembly GCA_947563765.1. Taxonomy (NCBI): domain Eukaryota; kingdom Metazoa; phylum Arthropoda; class Insecta; order Lepidoptera; family Gelechiidae; genus Anarsia; species Anarsia innoxiella. The sequence goes on from OX387398.1 coordinate 11,384,639, forward strand.
GTTAGTATTCTTTGTACGTCTAGTTTGATGCTGACTGATGCTCTACTTTGTTATAGAGCACCTAATATATCCAAGACGTCCTGGTTGACATTTCCACTCAATTACAGGTAGGAACAAACAGCGCCGTATGCAGGAAAGAACAACATAAGAAAAAGTTATGGAAAATCAATCTATCACAAAATGTAGCCTTTTCTTCTAGTCTGATTTCATACTCAATCATTTGGACAAAACTTGGAATTTACGATTAAAGTAATAAGAAAAATATATCAAATAAATCCTGACACGTCTACTTTTCAGAAGATTTGAGCACGAAGTAGAGCAACATTCCCAGCGCTACCCCACGGACGAGAGAAAATCATTTCCCTGACCGGGTTTCTACACAAGGTCGTCGCCCGCGCCACGGTCGCGTAGCCCCCCTACACCCCCTTAGGATGCCATCTTTTCAAAATATCCCCCTTTTTTCAGTCTCCCCGTTTTTATTTCACATACTACATGGAACATAATAGGTAAGTACCATTTTGTCCTATTTGTCTTTACCAAGGTTAGGTTTACAGGTTATCAATTTCCAGCAACTTTAATTCTAAATCCACTTTTTAAGTATCTTATGCTTACCTATATTGACTTGTTTAGGGTATAGTGACAGGAAATATTTCTTGGCTGATTTTATAATAGACTAAATTCGATGTTATAGCATAATGAAGTTAGGTAGGTTTCCTAGACACAAACAAACAAATGAATCGAGATTATACTTAACTAAAGTTTTCAAAACATTCATGGTGCCTTCGGACCTGAATTATTGCGACATAGTCCACTGCAAGGTTTCAGAACGACCTAGCCCCTTATTGTTACACTAAGCCGAGGCTAAACCTTGGACTCGCTTAAATCTTCCACTTGCAAAACACATTTGTTTCGCCAACAGCAATTTCTGTTTTCTACCTACAGAACAGAAATGGTTCAAATGATTCACAGTTCATAGATTAATTGTACTCAGTCAATGTATGATTAAGTGGGTAAAAGAAACGTAGACTGTAAATTGAACGAATAAAAAAATTACGCTCATTATGTTTTGTCTAAAAACCTTCTCTAATACTTTATGATAGCCTGGTACCTACACCTAGATAAGAGAAATGAGATACTTTAATTTTTTTATTAAAACATTTTCAAATTGTTGCAGGGGGAGACCTTACATACACACATACATATCCTTCACGCCACTCTCCCATTGGGGTAGGCAGAGACCACTTCCTTCCACTACTTCTTCCACTTTTTCTCCACTTTTACACTTCCACTACACTTGCTACGATCCAAACACACCTCTTTCGCTTCATCCACACTCATTAGTCGCCTCATACATTCTCGTCGGGAGACCTTAACCCTTTAATAACACTGAATTAAAACTGTTTTTATCATGTATAAATAATTTAAACAGTTTATTCATCAACTTGAACTAATGAGAACGATCAAAAACAGTTGTTCTTCGAATATTATAGATAGATAGAAATAGATAGAAATTCTTTATTGCACACAAAGAAATACAAATAAAACTTAAAACTAAAACATTGTGCGCAAAGACGGCCTTATCACTAAAATTGATCTCTTCCAGACAACCTTTGGAGTAGGACAAGTTTAGGAAGACTGTAGAGTAGAGCACGGCAATAAATAAATACTGTAATTTACTACTTAATAGATAAATAAACTGTACAAATATAGATAATAATATAATATAGTCTTTTGTTTCTAAACTCGTTTTTGCTCTCTTCATTTCTTTACTTTCCAATATCACAGTTTGGCTACTAAACACATAATAAAAGACATAAAATAGGTAATGATTTGAATATCTAGCAAGGTAATAATGTATCTGACATCTAATACTAACTAGTTAGTAGGATATAATACCTTGATGAGGCAACTTTAGCTTATGATATACAAGGATATCGAATTTCGATGTGTCTTTACCGTAAAACCGGTCAATTCAAGAAAAACTGGTAGTTTCTTATGTACCTACTCGTGTGTGGTGATAAACTGTTTAACTTATGTTCACGGTATTTGTATGTATATTTTGATATTCTAACGTATATTTATTTATTGTACTATAATAACAAAATTAAGAGAATAATATCATGAAACAAAGCCTAACTACAGAATACCAAATAGAACCTCAAAACTAATACTATATCAATAATTCTCTCTCTCTCTCTCTCACTCGATGATATAGCGTGTCTTTCACATTTTCTAAGTTTCATCTGTATTCAAAACCTAAAAATATTATATATATAATATATAATGATAATCAAATAGGAATTGTCCAAAAAACATTATCCACCTATTAAATGTGACTTCAATGTGACACGGTGTCACAAGTACGTAAATTCTAGGTATGTACCTTTTTCCAATCCATTATGGATACCCTTCGTCTCGGAGAAAGACTCAGGGTTATGCCGGACTCCCATCGGCTAAAACCCCACGGTGTTTCTTCTCGAGTAGCTACTACCTAAGTTCTATTTCAATCCAAAAGAAGACGATCGGAATTTATGTTAAGTGTGTCTTATTAAACAAACCCCGTTACGAATATACAAAACTAGTAACACTATTTAGTATTGTTATTGCTAAATGAAGCAAAACGCTAAATACTCGTAAGAAGTGTGAATACGTATTAGTATTGTAATTAGCTTATCAACAATTTAAATTAAATTCTTACACTTGTGATTGTACTTGTTATAATCGCGCGCAGTTTGGAATGTTTCAATACGCCGTTGCAAGAAAGATGTTTAAAAATAACGAGCAATTAAAATTATAGCAGTTCCAAACTCAGAAGAAACTTCAGTGATTTTACAATTTCTTTTTACCCGACTGCGCCAGAAGGAGGGTTATGTTTTTCGACAGTGTGTATGTTTGTATGTATAATTTTTTGGCACGCCGCACAGCCTAAACGGCTTTGTTGGATCTTCGCTTGAGAGGTGTCGTAATATTCGTATTTACAGTGAAGTGACACTGGGTACATCAAAATTTAAAAAATGCATTTTTCAAAAGGTTAAGTTAATTCAAATTTAAGTTGTTTTTTACCAACGTCAATGACAGTATGAATTAAAGTAGGTACGAGTACCTACGAACTATTAATAACTAATACTTATTAGCTTTTTACATAAGGAACAAAGAACGTTAGATAAGTGAGGGCTGCACATGGAAACCCTAGTGCATCTGCTTCTAAGGAAAAAACCTTTAGGTACTTGTTTTGATACAGGGTGTAAGAGTAAACTGTAGCATCTTTATAGAGCCTGGTTACAGATGACATAGCAAGAACTTATGTGTGGGATCAATATGAAAAAGTTAAAAACCAGTAGCTAGTTAGCAGCTGAAAAATTCTGATAGAAATAGGTAAGAAATTTAACTGACAGATATTTTTAACTTATCACTGTCTTAAACGTCATGTTTTATGAAAGACACAGGTTTAACTGTTAGTAAAATTTATCTGAAGTTAGTGGAACGGGCTCTTAGAATCCCAAAGTTAAAATGTTTTTCCACAAAAGAATCACCGTCTAAAAAGACTTTCCTCTACACTCTTCCACCCCGTATGAATGTAGCTAGGTATTATGGCGCCCGGTGGAAAACTATTTCCGAAGCATGCGGGCTGTATGCGCGTGAGTGCTTGAATTGCGACAGCGCATACTGCGCGCGTAATTATATATCCTGTTTATAGATACAAACGAGTAGATGTCTTTCCTGCCCACACTCGATATAGGTAACTATAGGTTAGTATGTATTGTTGGTTAGGTATAGACATAATGAAACAAATAGATATTATCACGTTAATAAGAGACACGAAAATAAAGTGTTGTTAAAGAAGTTTTTTCTAATAGAATTATAATTGTATTTATTTACATAGTTTGATGTTTTTTATCCAATTATGGAAAATATCATGACACAATTATAGAAGACTTAAAATTGTATTATGAAACAAATATCAAGTTTTTGAAATCCTCAGTGGCATTCAGTCATTGGCTACCAGCAGCTTTTTTCCATCTTTTCGAAGATCGGGAGACAGGTTGAGTAAACTGGTCGAGTTTCCCAATGATTGACGAGACAAAACACCGGATTTAATGTACCCCCCGCCGCGACCAACTTTGCACAACCTCCATTATATTACGATATTAGTAAGATTCAACAAACATACTACAGACACGATTATTTCAATTCCAAATCAGACAATTAAAATGATAAAATAAAACAGCATCACCTCGTTATATGATCTAATAAACGACCCATTAAGGCCGAATAGTGTAGAAACATTAATTTACGAAACCGATCAAGTAATATGGCAAAGTTCATATGTGACCTTTTTTCTATAAATCACGGTCGAATCGTAAAATTTGCATCTGCCGAGAAGCGGTACCGGGTGGAGTTGTCACAATAAATTTAAATATTGATAGTGGCTACGAGTTGCTATATTCGCCTAACGAGCGCGCACTAAAAAAGCAATATCAGTATATCACGTCGCTCATCCGCGTTTTGGACACACTACATTCAATGAAAACTTTTAAACGGTCACACGGAACCCATGGAGTCGCCGCGGCATTATCTACGCAGACACCGACGTAATGCAATGTGCATTCAACGGAAACTGTAAATCCTCATTCTCAGCAAGTCTCTCGAACAGGAACCCGCCGTAGATAACCGCCACGACGACTAATAAACGCGATAACTTACTGCTTCTCTATATACGTACGATTTCTACGAATAAAAACTTTACTGATACCTATTTCGATTTTGCAGTCAATTGTAATGAGCACATTAAAGAGAGCTCGATAAAGTTACAGTAATGTGGGGTAGTCACACCTGCTTAATTCTGCTATCGAAAGAAACAAAGTGCGAAATATCTGTGAGTGCGAACACAATGAAGCGCGTCGTTCCGTCCCAATAGCCGCGGCCATTATTTCGTCTTGCACCGACCGCCTCCGCCGCACACGTCGCCGCTGTCTAACCACTCTTCCTCATCCACCTATCAATTTTTTACACCTGGGCAAGAAAGGCGACTCCACCGCGCGCTCTAACCCACAAAAACGTGTTCTACTCATTATGAAACACGAAACTATGATATTTCAAGTCGCCTTGCCGTTCGTACGACAAACGACCTTAGAGTTGCGCAGTCGGAGCGGCGACCAATAAATATACGCTTTACTGTTATCTATAAACAACCTTCAGCCGCACGGACCGGTGTTGAGGCGAAACTATTCTAATAAAAAACTAAAACCAGTCCAAATTAGAGATAAGGTGGTGGAAACGTTGGCGTTTGGGAGTTGGGACCGCGCGGTATGTACAGCACGCCACGCGTAGGTGCCGACCAGGAAAAACCAGGCATTTCTCAGTATACCTAGATAGACCCAATAAGCTTAATACTGATGATATCACCGTGTGAACATCCACACCGCGACAAGTGTGCCGCTCGTGATGTATCGCCACAATTTGTATGTGATCAGCGACCGCGGGCATTGTTACCCATTGATTGATTCACCAATACGCCGCTGTTTGTAGTCGATACGATAGACAAACACCGCTCGTCGTATCTATCAAATGTTACCTAACAAGTTGCTTTTAAACTTTCAATGGGACTTGTTTCATGACTACACTTGTCGATTGATTGTCATTTGTTTTGGAGAAGCATGGCGCAGGATTTTTACCATACAATTTCCAAGGTATTTTAAAACCAGAGATCTCACAGGATCATTAAATAACTGCTGTTCCGAACAGAAAACTTAATCACTGTGCGAACAATTTTAATAAAGCGAGGCCCCCCGGTCGCGGATTTATTCGCCGCCACTCGCATTTGTCAAGTAAACAGGTACTAATTGGAGATGAGTGCAGTCAGCATTGGCCCATCTATGGTCGAGGTTGGCGGAGATTGGCCTTAGTTGGTGCGCCATATCTTCTAGAACCTTGATAAAGCTTACTATCATTTGTTTCCTGTAGGTATATTTATGTACCAGTTACTAATACTTATATCTCATTAATCTACGCTCATTTAACGTACTAAACAAGCAACGAATAAAAACTTTTTTTACTAAGTACGTACTTAAGCCGCGTAATTAGTAATAGTAAGTAGGTGAACGCCCGTCAAGGGACGTTGAAGTCTCGCAATAAGCTTATCTGTTAACTGTTTCCATTAAAACTCGTTATCTCACCCGACTGCGCTCGGATTGTGTACGACTTTCGAGATATCTTTATAGAGTTGATATTCAAACTGTGATGCTCATTAAATAGGTGTGACAGTGCTAGTGTTACATACATACATACATATCCGTCACGCCTCTCTCCCATTGCAAGTGTTATATTGATGGGTTGAGTGTTACGTCATATTGGAAGGGAAGTTTTTGTTATTTAATTAATTCTAAAAACAGTAAAATACCAAATAAGCAATTAAGAATCTTACCAGTTTGATCTTGAATTCTATTTTGCAATCACAAATATAAGTATTTCAGAAACCCCTTCCCTCAACTAGCTAGTGGCCTCTGAATGCCCCAGTAAAAAAAGGCGTGACATATATTTATGTATTTAATTCATATCTACTAGGCAAACCGAACAAACCTTTTTATGACAATACCAATAACTTAGCCTAATCATGTCTATATTAGTAAAGCCTATTTCCCGCGACAATCATTCGCTTAGTGATTAAAAAAATAAACTCTAAATAATGACAATGATCACGACACGCCGCTCCCATAGCATGATCTCCGTTGACATGATCACTGATCACAATTTCATAATTATCATCTTAAATCACTGTCATTTTCGTATTTACCCTTAACTTCAACTCTCACACGAATTGTAATCATTCTCAGTAATGATTATTGAATAATTATTACCCAAGCTTGAACCTTATCATTCTGAAATTACGTTCTCATTATTTTAAAACTTATTATTTCTGTTTTACATAGAAATTTAAATATTTATTGCATTTTATCACGGTATTTTTTAACTATTTTGCATGTTGTCAATACTGACACCTTATTTATTTCTTGGTCATGATTTCAATAATAACTGGCTATAATAAATAGCTTGTAGCGGTCCTATCTTACATGTGTGTTATCTTGTATATGATTTAGACGTGATGGCCCGAACGGAGATAATACCCGTTCGGGCGATTAGGTTTGTCACGGTACTCAGTAGCATAGTATTTAAGGTTTGGCTCTACTCCATTAAATCACTCCACTGTTAACTACTCAAGTGTTATTATTAGGTGCTCGGAGTCTAGCTTCGGCTAAGTAGCACCTCACCCTGCCAGTCGCCATCGGTAAAAGCTGATCCCTAGAACTAGGTACTATTTCAAGCAATTGAATTACAAATCTACGACTACAAGAAATAAATTATAATTATTTTTTTTAAGTATTACTTTTGATTCTTTCCTTATTGAGCCCGTCATTAATAAGTACCTATCTTAGTAGCAATAAAATTAGAAATAATGTTATAGAGAGCATTTCAACCAGTAGGGAGCAATAATGACACCAACAAACTTTACTCTACGCTCATTCAAAAACATTAAATATAGACAAAAGAATACATACTCCACTGTGCTCATGTACTCCTGGTAACCGCTGTCGAAAAATGCATAAGGTATGAACCCACCCCAGTAACACCACTGCACCGTCTTATCACAGATTGATAAAGTTCTTTTATTATTATTATTATTATTATTATTGAGTACCTTCAGAGACACGAACGAAGAGGAATCATGCAGATTGCTCGTAAATACATATTAGAGCAGTGGTTCCCGAATGGTGGCCTGCGGAATCTTGGGGTTCCGTGGAAAGGCCGCAAGGGTTCCGTACAAAATATTATCACACGTTTCTTGACCAACATATTCACAGTAAATGTTTAAAAATAATTTCATAAAGACTTTTTTTTTCATGTAGGTATAAGTTTTATAGGGTAGGGTTTTCCAGTCATCAAAGTAGGGTTCTGCTAGGAAAAGTATGCAAAATTGGAAACCCCTGGATTAGAGGACTGCATCGATTCACACGCATCAAATATTGAGCCGTTGAGGTAGACACGGCACAGCCAGCGACGGATATTCGCCACCAGGGACGCATAACTCCCGAATATGTTTTACAACCACCCCAACGTATCTCTCTCATAAACTATGAATTTACCGAATCGCAGTCAGGTGCGATTGCTTACTTCACGATTTATTATCGACGCGCACTTTCCCCCATTTTATTGGAGATGATGTTATTGAATTATTAAGAGATGTTTTTTTGTTTGGTGAATTGGTTTGGTGGAGCTAGAAATGAAAGGCAACGATGTGGTATCACGGACTCAACTCTGTTAATTTAAAATAGCCTCAGTTGTGTGTCGGCAGAGTGTAAATGGCATTTTTTGACACATTTGGTATTCTGCTAAACAGTAGCTTATACTGATTGCGACCAAATGTGTCAAAAATGACATTGACAGTCTGCCGACACACAACTGAGGCTATTTAAATTTAGAGATTTAGGCCCCAGGAATCAAAACATCATAAAGATGTATTACATTTACATATTATAAAACCGCGAGTGTTCAGTAGCTAGCTAGTTCTTAAGAGCTTTATAGCACCTTCTCCTATATTGCAGGAATTGTTATACAGCTTATAGTAGCACACAATTTGCAAGCCAATATAAGTATTACAAGAGGTCAAGTTGGTATACCTAGCTAAATGTTGAGACATTTATAACTATAAACCAACAGTAAACGGTATTGCGGGGGTGAAGTGCGAGAGGCAGGGGCGCGTTGAATTCCACATACTGACGTGATTTTTGCTAATTAACTGATTAGGATAGACGGTTTGGTATGTCTTGATACTAGATGTAAGGTGGTAACTGCTTGTATGTAATAAAGCAGAGAAGCAGCTTATCGAACCTGTATAAATAAAGGCTTCTTATATCCTACTAATATTATAAATGTCAATGTTTGTGCCGATGGATGTTTGTTCAGTACCAAAATTGGTTCAGTACTTTTTTATGGAAAAACTACTGAGCAGATTTTGGTGAGACTTGGCAATAGTATAGCTTATTTAACTGAAAAATACATAGGCTATTTGAGATATCATGATTTTTTTCCAAGATATAGCGATAAATGTCGCAGACAGTCTCTAGTTTATTTATAATCGAAATGACTACTGTTGGTTAATGATCTCACCAAAAACTTAATATTATATTACTTTAATTAAACTATAAAAAACCTTTCTGCCCTGCAAGTTAATAAAATAACTTAAAAAATCTACTGCCTAAGTACTTCCAAAACTCAAAACGTCTAATAAAGTTCATAAATTCGTTTCATTTTTAATAAGTAAGATAAAGAAAGCAGTTATTTTTAAGATGATTTGATATGATGAACAGTGGTGGTGATTGGTGTACCAAATGGTGCCTTAAAGGGGTGAATACCACAAAGAAAGTACTCTAGATGTGGCAATTGTAGATTTGTGTATCACAGATTGTGAAAGCCAAGTCAAAAGTAGGTACACTAAACCAACGTGCATGTGAATGCGTATGAGGCGAAAGAAGCGAAAGAATGGTATTTGGATTGTAGCAAGTGGGGGGAAGTGGTTAAAAGAGATATGACAAACATGTATGTATGTATGTATGTATGTATATAGGTATGTAGGCAATTCACACTATAACACGCCGGCGACAAAAATGTAAACAAACTAAGTGTGTATTACGCACATAAAACTAACAAACCGAACTATTCTTTAAAATGAACTTTGTTGTACTATTGAATAGGTAAAATAATATTCCACTAACCTTAACATTCTGCTCACGAAGACGACTGTCAGAATGACGCACAGTATTTACCTACCACAATACATATTTGTCATTATTTTCATAACAACCGGCTAAATTAAAAGTTAACAAGCGACCTATTAACAGGTAATTCTACGAATAACTTCTAAAATTCACTGGTTTAATAATTTAAGCTTTATTTAGGGATGAAACGTTAGTACTAATTGATAAACGGATGACAACTGTCTGAACCACCAACAAAAGTTGATGCTTTTAGTTTGCATGAATGAGGGTAGATTGATAATTAAAATGGAGTTTATTCCGCATAAGTATTGCAAATGTAAAATAAAAATTGAACAGTAGCTATTATTATAACAGAATAATAAAAACAATGCAATCGATCGTTCAAATTGTAATAAATTGATCTTATGAGCACACACAATAGTAAAATCCAACATTTTCCTACGATTTCTCGTACGTAGGTAGGTACTTCTGAAATTCTATAGCAAGTAAAGATTCATTATTTACCGTACAGTAGCGGTAATAAGTTTGGCTGTAAATCGTCGTAAACAGCCAATACCCCCCCTCCGCGACAGTCTTACCACCCCCCTCTGACACCACCAACGGCATAACTTTTTTATATTTCACTTTCCACTTTTTACACGTCCACTGTTTCGCGATGACAGCGCACCTAGGAATGAGTAGACAGGACTGCTTTATTAATATTCTTTTTGCGGTTCATTAGGTAGTAGAGCGGTTATTTAGTGATAAAAAGTTAGTAAAATCAACTTTTGATATCATTTATTCACGTAGCAAGCTTAAAATATTATGTAGGTACCTAAAGTCTTTGGTAAAAAGTTTTATTTTTGAGTTGGTTTCATATAATTAAAGTTTTTCAGAATTGAGAGTTATTTTCACATACTTATTGGTAAGTACTTAATTAAAAATAATATTCGTGTAATGAAAAAACTTTTCGCTTAAGACCTTTTACAAAAAAAAAATTACTTTAAACTTTTTACTAAAGACTTAGAAAATTAAACGAATAAACGACAAAAAGCCGCGTCTAAAAGTTCCCTAACTCTTGAAACTAAACCCTTTAGCGCGGTCCGGGCCAATAATGAAATCTGGGGTGTGAAATAAAAAGAAAAAACTCTCTTAATTAAATTTTCTTTTGGGGAAATTTAATAAACGTAGAGGGAGCGTCCGGCCGACGCCAACTGAGCCTCCACTCTTATTTATTTATTGCGACGTGTTCAGACCATTTTCAACATCAGCTACCTACTAAAATAACTATGATAGGTATAAGCCAAAGTGTAATAAAATCAAGTTTCTCAGCTGGTTCATCTGCGTAGTCTCGTAGTATTAACAAATAACTACAATTTAACCCAAGTTGTTATAAGTTCATCAATTTTTGTCAGCTCATTCTGCCGTGTAGGAAACCTAGGTATGACTCGAAAAAAAGGTGTTTATCGAACATCAAAATGTCTTCATAATAACATGCTCAGAAACAGAAAGTGTAATTGTGAGCAGTTCAGAAAATATGGAAATAGATAGGTAATATCACAGATTACTAAATAGTTACCAATGTAAGTAATAGTCTATGGGCAATGGGCATTCGATTAGGTACTTTGTTATTGTCTATTTACCTTCTTATTAAAACAAAATGCAAAAAAAAAACATTTTTCAATATAGGTTGTAAAAACCTCATAACCACAGTCCACGAAACAAAATAAATCTCAAAGAGTTTCAGAAAATGAAACTACAAAACATTCCCCATACATTTCCGTTATGTTTGCAAATTATACAAATTACGAGCGAGTCGGCTTTCTTCGGCGATTTGCTCCCGAATACTTTAATGCAGTGATACTCAAACTATCTTCTACTATAAACATAGCAATGGGTAGTTTAAAACAGCAAGTCTTAACTGTAAATTCTCAAACTTGGTTATCATAGGTATGACCTTCTGATAATACCTAAGTTTGTTTTGTCGATAATATGTTACAGCAACCATTTACAACTTTTGGTATCATTTTCGTAGCCTCTATCACCTCTCAATTACGCTTGTTTCTTCTTTGGCTTTTAATTAAGTTTATTTGGTACTTACAAACACTTGTTAAGAACAGGGGCCCAAGTCGGTGAATATAAAATAGCCTCAGTTGAGTTACTAGAGTGTCAATGGCATTTTTTGACACATTTAGTATTCTGCCAAAAAACGGCTTATCATTTGCGACCAAATGTGTCTAAAAATGACATTGACACTCTGCCTACACACAACTAAGAATGATGTAAATTAGCAGACTTGGGCTCCAACAACCCTGCCTATTGTTTTGACAAGCACTACCAACTGCAATCCCAGGCTCACCGTATGCTTTCCCTGAGAGATGAGCCGATAGACGAGCGGTCGGCGTGCCGCCCGCGCCCGCCCGTGTGCGCGTATTTAAATAAACACTTAGTAACAATAACCGCGATAAGTGCCGCCGCAAACCTCGACGTTTAGATACCACTACCCCCCTCCGCGCTCACCGTGTAAGAGGGGGTAAGGTTCGCAAGTTAGGTACCTTATGTTCGCAAGTTGTGGTAACTTCTTACCGAATTGTTTAAAAAAAAGAATTACATAGCTGTAGGTACCTAAAGATGATACATATTTTGTAGTTAGGTACGTGAATGTGACACTTATTTCATTTACTAATTTGCTATGGACTCGCTGCTATACGAGTAGGTAATTCATTTTCTTTAACAGTTAGATTCATGTCGGTGGAGCATCTGCCATTTCTGAAATACAATTTGAATGTAATAAGTCTAAACCTTGCTGTAAAATTTCTTAGCTGCTCATATGTAATTCTAATTAAAATACTCCAGACATAAAATCCAAGTTTAATAACAGATACGTATTTATCTTTTACCGCCATCATACCACACGTCATTAGGTAAATAAAGAACGAAAGAATCTTAATTCGAGTTTAACAAATAAAAGCCAAAGAAAGTTGTGGAAAGAACAAATTCGCGGTAAAAGATACCTCCAACGGAGCAACATGTTACAATAAATATCAAAGAGGAATTCCATTATATCCGAGTGAATGTTTAACAGTCCTATTAAGATAGTTAAGCACAGTTTTATTTTGAGGTAATTAGTTTGTGGCGGCGTGAGCTTTACTCCAATTTATGAGATATTTCGAGGCAAAAACTAGATGCCTCTCTGTAACGATCCGTGTCATGTAACTCATACTCTGGTCTCTATTCATTACGAATACCTATATAATTACTCTAAATAAGTATCATCGGCCGTAAGACACGCTACGTTTGCTTCTACAGAATACTGACCGTTTGGATTCCTTCAAAATTGTATGTTCTTTATAACATATTGTAGGTAACTCGGAGCGGTAGGTATCTCATACTTTAGTTTAGCCAAACTACTTAAAGTCACACTATAATCAAAAGATTTATTGTCTACTTTTACTATGAGTACACTTTGAAGATTTTTCATCCCTTTTTTTTATTTTATTTATTTTTCTTATCCTTATCAGCCCTTTAACGTCCCCACTATAGACACACGAGACTACTCACATATGAGAGTGATGAGGCCGTAATCCACCACGCTGGCTTATTTCTTTTACCAGGTTGATATATTCTACTTCAAATCCGTATTTCTTTCTCAGAAAAATATTTATAAAGTATTTAGCATTCTCCTCTCCTTGTTTTATGAAAATAATGATCAGTAATAAGACAAGTTAAACATCATTGTATTGGAATACCGATACATAATTACACGCGTACCAATCAATATGATTGACAGAAAATTGAACCATTTACTTAACTGTATTTTATAGATAGTTGCATGAAAGTTATAGTCCGTTTTATTCTGGAAAAGTATTGTACCTATTTTGTTCGTATTATAGACTAGAGGCTGCCCGCGACTTTGAACGCATAAGTCTTCATATTTTGAAAAAAAAATCATGATATCGTAAAATAGTATAGCCATTGTGTTATTCTAATGTATAAGCTACAATATTGCCAAGTTTCATCAAATTCTGTTCAGTAGTTTTTGTGTGAAAGAGTAACAAACATCTATCGGCACAATCATTGACATTTAAAATATGTTTTTATCTCTTTATATCTACTTGTATCTATTTTATATCTATTTATAATATATTCTCATAAAATATTAAACTTTATTATTTATTTAAGGTATAATAGTAGTAATAAATATTGGAATGTCCTCATTAAATTACGTACAATGCCACAAGTGCGACAGTAACCAAAACTCCGGTAGCAGTTTAAAACAAAGCTGGGTGTTGTTTTTGCAGACGCTCCCCGTGAACCTTACTCCACGTATCATACTTCATGAATAATGTATCGCGCTCCAAATAATATACGATTACACTCGAGGAAAATGCACTTTCTTTGTGTACCGGTCCACCACGGGCCATGGACCGCGGTCCAATCGGTCCTAGGACTATTTTCGGCTAATGACCGCTAGTAGCGTTTGCGTTCCGCATCTGAGTTCAGACAATACTTATTTAGATTGAAACTTGTAATTAAGTTCGTGGCAGCGTTGAGTTAAGTTTACCGTTTATTTATTACGACATATCACCTTATGGTTTAAATACAGGTGCAAGAATTCTACTTTAGGTACCTACTATTTAAGAAGGAGGGTTATGTTTTTCGACAGTATGTATGTTTGTATGTAAGAATAATTCTTTGGCACGCGCTACAGCCTAAAATGGCTTGATGGATTTTAGCTTGAGAGGTGTCGTTAGATTTGTAATTAAAGTAAGAGTGACACTGGGTACAACAAAATAAAAAAAATTGCGTTTTTAAACGCCATCGAGTATTTTTTTAATAAAAAATTAGGTTGTTGTTGCATCTCTTGTTAGCCCATATATGTCCCCACCTAGGGGCACGAGCCTACTCTAAAAGGTTAGGTTATTTTATGTATTTATTGGTTTCTTATCACTTTTTTTAATATATAATGTAACATACCTATACATTTAGAATTTTTAGCATTTAAAGTGATATTACAATCGGTTCTTTACATAAAAATGTTGTTATTTTTATACACATCACCTAAATGTTAGTATTATAAATATTTAATTACTGATATAAAAATAATGTAATAAATAAGTATCTATTTTCAAAACTTGCTCAGTTGCTAATTAGCGTTATCAAAAAACGGGTTCCGTCATGCTTTGTGTATCAGTCAAAGTAATTATACTTTAAGGAGAGCCACTTTTTATTGTACTTTGTTGTTTAAATTATTTCTTATATTAGGTACATGGTAGTCAAATATTAAGCTGGTACTTACTTGTTGTTATTATCAGCCCATATATGTCCCCACCGAGGGGCATGAGCCTACTCTCATACAGAGAGTGATTAGGCCGTAATCCACCACGCTGGCCAAGTGCGGGTAGGCGGATTTCACATACACCTTCGAATACACTCTACTTACTTAACATAATTATATTTACACGAATACTTGTATTTTGTACTTGTGCTGACAAAAGTCTTTTATAAAATATTTAAAGTAAAAACGATCCATACTTAAAACACTTAGCACAAGGAGCTAGAGTTTAAATTAAGGGTGTCAAATCCTCAAGGCTGCCAGTACATACAGGGTGTTAGGAAAAGTATCACTTTCCTTTTAACCAGGTATAGTGTCAGTGATGTAGAAAACATTACACGAAAAAAAAATTTTTTGAACTCATTTTTAATCGAATCGCGGGATTAATAATGAAATTCTTCATTAAAAATAAGTTCAAAAAAAATATTTTTTTTCGTGGAATGTGTTCTACATCACTAACACTATACCTGATTAAAAGGAAAGTGATACTTTTCCGTACACCCTGTATAACTAATATTCTAAATCACCCTTAGTGTTAGGTTAGTGATATAATGGTACCATAATATACCTTAAACCAGCTCCATACATTACATTGTTCTTTAAATAAAAGTAAGTCCTATAATAAATAGTATAAGTGTAATAAAGTGAGTGAGTAGTTATTAAATACCAGTTAGCGTGTCTGCGGTAGTTAGGTAGGGCGTGGTGACACCGTGGGAGACGATTCGAATCACCCGACGATTATAGGCTAGGTCAGGATTTCTATACACTGCTGTATAACATGATCAGTTAGTAACAAAGACTATTCTTACGGCCGTTCCCAATATTCTGTCTATCTCTGGTTTTGCCCTACTAGAGATAGAAATAATTATCTATCTTAGAATTTTTCGTCCCTATAATCCTACCGCTGTCAAAACATATACATGTTCTAGGATTCTTCTGAAGTATAGATCAGAATTGACAGCTGATAGTTACGTAGTAGCCGATCTCGGATAGCTATCTGTCTTTGAATATTTGAAACGGCGGCCGTTAGTAGTGAAAAGTCTAACTTAGACGTAATAACAGACTATTTATTTTACTTAATTACCAACATATTGCCAGCATATTACACTAAACAAATACCTATAGCAATATCGACCAAATTAGTGATGACTATAGTGTACTTACTTCCAAATTCCAATGAAGGTAATCCATTAATGTATTCTCCATAGAAAGGAGAATGACATAGACCAATACTGTAAGGCAATTAAAAGTAAAAACAAGTTTTATTAATCTAATATATAATGTAACGCGTTGATGTCTTTTGTATGAAAATTTATAAAATTCCCTTACCATTTTTTTAAAACAATGATACCTTCCTTACCCAGTTTAATGAAGTATACAAGTTGTATAAAAGCAACGCAAGTAGCTGCTATACGACTTTAAGCTGATTATCCGTCTTAGAAAGATCTCGAGTGCAGCCACCGACCACGCCCGCACTTATATCAGCAATTACCTCGACTCACCCAGATCGATAATCACACCAACAATAAGTGCTAAGAGATTTAATTGCATCTATTACACTGTACTTACTTTGTACTTTACTACTCGGTGGACTATGGTTGGAACAGCATCGCAAAAGATAATTAATCTTTCTTTTATTTTAATAGATAGGCGCCATTTTGTTTTTCGTGGCAATTTTACTATATCGAAACGGGAAAAAGTAAAGTTCTAGATATGAGATCTTATGTAAAAGAATCTAAAACATTGGCAAAAAAAAAAGAATGTTTTGGTACTAATTGTGTCAATTACAAACTAGAATAAATATCTCATGCATATGAAGAAAGAAGCAGAAATAAAATTTTTAAATTAAAAATGTCCTTAATTATAGGTAACTTAATATTACACTAGAATTCATTTACCTATGTTTACAATATTCATATAATTAAATCAACACAAATAACTCAGACGATGTTATCAATGACGATTGTTAGTAAAAACACAATTACACCTGCAAGTTACCTATAAATACTTATACCAAGAACCAATAAAAATGTAAAGGTACCCACTACATACCTAACTTCAGATGACATTGAATCACGTAACCTGCGCCATTATTGGAGGCATTGTTCAGGTGTCGCCAACCATCTGTGATGTGGTGACGGACGGGGAAAACCTGGGTTTGTTTTATACTCTACAAGTATATTGATTTGATAGTGTATTTAATTGCTCAGCTGGTAAAATTTTGACAGATATTAAAATGACTTTAGTAAAGCTGTATTGTTAAATAAAATGTTGTTATTGTACTTCGATGTAAAATAGTCTACATTGTGGAGTTTGCATCGTAAGTCTAGCAACAGCTTCAATTTAAACTTACGAGTATTCTATGTAGAAGCCAATTGTTATATTATTATTTAAATGTCAGATGAACAAAAGTCATTTACTTCCATCTTGTCACTGTTTTTATATTTAAGAGCCAACTTACCTCGATCAAATCGGTGACTTGCTCAAGAAAGGCCAAGTCAAGAGTCCTCTAAACCGAGGGGTATGTATGAGGCGACTGATGAGTGAGGATGACGCGAAAGAAGTGTGTTTGGATCGTAGCAAGAGGAAGAAAGTAGTCTCTGCCTACCCCAATGGGAGAGAGGCGTGACGGATATGTATGTATGTATAAGAGCCAGGCTCTTGTCTGTGGAGTAAACGCCATCTTTGTCTCTCTTCTACCCATGACGTAGGTATCTAAAGTTATCCGTCCCAGCCTTAATGCAATGTCCTATCCATAGGACATACATTTCACTTCGCCCTTAATTTATTTAAATCTAGATTTAAACAAACACGAGTTCCCAGATCGTAGAGTAAAGTTTGACTCGCTGAACTTTTACCGTTTTGAAGACAATCGACTAATTCGAGTAACACAAACTCTCCATGCCAGATACTACCTTACAGCTAGTTATTAAGACTAAATATCGAACAACACTCCAACCATCATCATCAGCTGTACTTGAAGTATGTAATAGATACCTTTTATCATTGAATTAAAGCCTAATATTGCCTAAAGAGGTGTGTTGAGTTGATCAGTGTGCCAGTCACGGCTGAAGTCGCCGTCGAGTCGTTTGGTAGCAACTCGCCACGAAGAGGACACTACTCTTTTGTTACCAATTCTCTTGTCCAGTGTTACGTTCTATGTAAGTAATTAAATGGGAGCCTTTACTTCTTTACCCCCCTTTTTAGCTCAAAGTATCAATTTGTGATTTTCAATTTCTATAATCATTTATTGAGGGCACTGATGAATGTGGATGAAGCGAAAGAAGTGTGTTTGGATCGTAGCAAGTGGAAGGAAGTATTCTCTGCTTACGTCGATGGGAAAGAGGTGAGACAGATATGTGTATAGTTCAAATTTTTCAAAACAATCTTTATAAACAAGATTTATACCAGCGATACAAATCACTAACAAGTTTCCCTAAGAAAATCTGTAAGTAAATTACTGTTAATGGAATATTATAAATAATGTAAGAAAACGAATGGCCCTGTTGATGTTTATGTGAATATTTGTCGTAATCTGAGTGTATCTGAGCGGTTTATCAACGAGATTTCTTGTGATGGATTGTATCGTAGTTGCTGTTGAACAGTTGACATTCTATAAGGTCTTTGAATCCGATCTGTTGCATAGACATATAACTGGCAATATTATAAATTTGTAATTAGAACACTTCCATATACGAGTCTAACTAACGATAAAGAACAAACGGTATTTTCTTAGTCATATAATCACGTACGTCCTAATAACAATGTTAACCAAATCTAAAAACAACTTATAAAGTTTTGCTTAACTTCTTATTCTTATGGAAACTAGTATATTCGTTTCAACCTTTCCTTTATTCCTGAAAAATTACATCTTTTGGGTCAAAGAGAAGGCATCTCTTGTCATTTCATAATAACTCTACAAAAATAAACCTTTTCCAGTTTCTACATACATTTCCACTGAAAAACAATTCAAAATACCCAACTTTAACTAACTCCAAAAAATTAAACACTAACTAAAGTAGTTGACACGTCCAGGTCTGTCGGTTCGGCCACAAGTGTATTAATATTCAGTTGATCTCGCGCGGAGTTAAATAGCCGCGTATTTGTATTCATTATCTTATAGCCGCCGCCGCCGCCGCGACAGACGTGTGAGGCGAATGCTGGACTACATGGGACGAGTGAGGCTCCATTGGACTTTATGGTTTACACGGTACCAGGACTGTTGCTACACTGTTTTCGGTCTACCTTTCAACGGTACATATGTTTCTCTTATTGCCATCAGAACTTCTAATTTGGTTACTTACGAATGGGAGAGAAATTCACATTTGATTCCTACTTATTAAGATAAATTCATCTACACTTAGCTACATAGTTCTATTTCAGTGTTCAACACAAGTCTCTCCATCACAAAAGAATCACAGTATTTTATAAATCGCATATAAGTCACTGAATAAAAGTTTTCATTGTCGAATAAAAAGAGAGACTTTAATATAGGTTGTTTGATTAGACATCAGAACAAGACTTTTTTTAACATTTCTAATAATAGATATCTTATCTAGCCATCGGTGTCCCAGTTCTAGGCAAAAACCTCCTTCCTCTTCAACCACAATTCCCTATCCTGGGTCGTCTCTGCCCTAGACAGACACGAGTATCTTAAGTCTAGATAATCCACCGACGTCATCCAAATATCTCGTACGACAATGGACACGAACCAAACCCAAGACAGTATAGTTTCTTCTGTATTGTAATCGGTACAGCAGCATTAGTCCGCATTAGCCACGCCACCGGCTGCGCCTGCGCCGGTCACTTACCTTATTTACCCACTACCTCCATGCTACGTGTGGGGGACCTGCTCTATACAACAACAGGACATGCTTCACTAAATTATGTTGGGTTTTGAAAAGATGATGTATTGAATAGTTGTTGTTGATAGTTTAAAGTTGTGAGATGCGTGGTGAAGGGGTTTTGAAATCTTAGTTATTACCATGATTGCTATAAAAAAGTCTAAATAGTGAATAAAATACTCTTAAAAGTGATCAAACTTAAACTAATAGGTTTCATCCGTCACGCCTCCTTAGGTCCAGGGTAGGCACAGACCACTTTCCTCCACTTACTACGATCCAAACATACTTCTTTCTCTTCATCCAAAACATGCTCGTCGTCGTGTAAAAACCTATTCGTAATGCTAAGGTACTTCCGGCAATATGACACTAGGTACAATAAATCGACTACAAACCTCTAATAAAAGAACAGTCATCAAAAATATTTCCAGCAACACAAATCTACAACGTAATCCAAAGCAAACCAAATAGGTATAGTTAATCAATGGAGGATGAAGCATTAACTCCCCCACGACGGCAACCGACGGCAAACGACGGCAAACGACGGCTCGCCCGATACGTAGCGAATCGAGATGACGTCTCATTCGCCCGATTTTTTACCACTACACTACTCACTTTTTGGAAGCCACAGACTAATTTACTCCTAAATAAAAGCCAGTTGATATACCCAGTAGGTTAGCAGTAGTGAGAAGGATGTCGTTATGCTGTGTATTACAGCGGTCGCGGTGACGTAACATTTTGCATGCGCGGGATCGAGCGATAAATCACGCTCCGACAAGCGCACAAAAAGCGAACAAAGCCGCGGGACGAGCCGTGTCTCTGTGGATTTTGAGCGATTTTGGTTTATAATCATTTTTCATCGACCCCCGCCGCCGCCATGCTGTAATTTAACGCTGATCACGGGCCCCATTCAAACGCCATCAGGATTTGCGATTTCCTTTGTTTGTTTTGCTTATGTAGCTTTTGAGTGATTCTTTTGATTTATTTTGTGATAATTCATTAATCATCTTTAATATTGTTTTATGTAGGTACACGTGCTTAAGTAAATGATTTTTGAATACTGTCCTTCTTGATGTCATTTTATAAAACAAAACAAAAATGTGGCTAGTTTAAATGTCGCTTAAGATTTACAATAATATCTCTATCTAATCGTTTATTTAACTGCGATAGCTGCAGTCCGAATAAAACATATCTTATTTTTATTATTACGCCAGTAGAATTTGATCGATGACAAAAGAGGTACAGTAAACCCCACACCGTATCACATTGACTCTATTGTGTTGCGATTTAAAAAATCTGCCCCCTTCGTTCGGACAATGCGCAGGCGGCGGTACACTCAGCTACAAATATCAAGAAATAAATTAAAAACATTTTTTTTTATTTAATTCAAATTCGCTAAATTTCTAATCATGTATCAAGATTAATTTTGTAACAAGAAGTTACATGAATTTTGTATCTGTAACAATTAATTAAGTTTCAGTTTGGCACTTAATTAAAATCGAGTTAGCATAAATTTTGAACTTAATGAAATTAATATATCTATCGAGATGATCACAAAAATCGATTTCAAAGAAAATCTCTTCTGTTACATAAGGATGAAAGTTTCGAGTGACCTGACTCTAGTAGAAAGTTGAAAACGTCACCAAATTATAATTAACAGAAAGTATTGGTGCTTTACTGGTTTTTAATTTCATAAAGTGACTAGCAACAATTCACAAGGGGCCAAAAATCCCAGAATCTATTTGGTTTCTTTACAATTTATTTATCAAAACTAGTTTACACAAAACCTATGAAATGTAAGTAATAGAAATGCAAATAGTTTAAAATCCGAATAGAAAAACATGTCACATATTGTTAACGGTATTTTTTCATCCCACGGGATGAAATAGCCCGCTATTTCATCTGTAAAGGTATTTCACTTGCTCGATCTATGACAGTGGGAATTATTCAAATTATTATGTAAATTAGTGTACTTGCGCTAACCTGTTTGTAACATAAGGGGTGCGTTATATCACCCCGCTGTTGACCGTTTGTCCATGCGTGCGCGCAGCTTCCGCGACGCAAACACCCGGTTTTTTTTTAACTGTAAATAAAAAAATATTTTGTAGAACTTAATTTCCTAAATTATAGATTCCTATTTCAATATGTCACATAATCAGATAAGCCAATTAAATATAAAAAAAATAATATAAAGCCATGTCAAGGATTTCAACTCTATATTTTATGTTTTTAACTAAACTCTCTGAATTATTAATTAGATCGTAAAAACTAAAAACAAACTAAACACATTTTATTTAAATGAACCGCATCAAAAATATTGGAGATCAGAAATAAAAAATAATTAATATAAAAAACGACTGAGCTGTACCATAAATATTCCGTTACATTACAAACGTATGCAAAATTCGTCCTTGGTGGGACGCCATATTAACGGGCCGTAATTAATTTAAATATATTCACCACAGCGGTTCACTTTCGGTGAGACTATTCAAATTGGTTTTGTAAAAGCGCGCGGCGGAAATCTTACTAATTTTATCAAGTAAATAGGTAAAAAGATTAAAAAGTAAAGCGAAGCATGTCCGGTGATGTGCGCACGCGCTGCGGCAGGTGGTGGTCGCCGGCGCCGGCTGCAGGATTACGGCAGTCATTTGTTACTTATTGGCAGTGACCGGAACACTGTCACTCGCGACGGAAGTACTTCGTTAACTATATCACTTTAAGGAGATCTGTGACGCTATCGATACTTTCAAATGGTTTGTAACTTAACTTAAAACCATTGGGGTAACCATCTGCTATCAAGATATATCCAAAGACCTTAAAATATATCTAATCAGGAATCAACATCTAGTCTAGCCAATAAATTCTATACATTTTATATTTTTACTATGTCACACTTTCCTGAATCGGGGACTTACTCAAGAAAGGCCAAATCAAGAAAGGCCTTATTGCTACCTAGCAATAAGGCCGCCTGTTGCTTCTTATATTCTTGTTTGTGTCTGTACCTTATATCTTTTGTGCAATAAAGAATATTTGTATTGTATTGTATTGTATCAAGAGTACCCTAAACCAATGGGCATGTATGAGGCGACTGATGCGTGTGTATGAAGCGAAAGACGTGTGTTTGGATCGAAGCAAGTAGAAGACAATGGTCTCTGCCTACCCCAATGGGAGAGAGGCGTGACGGATATGTATGTATGTATGTATGTACACTTTCTTAATAAAGCTGTATCTGGAGTCACATGTCATATTGTTCAAACAAAACCAGTCCATCTGTCAAAAACCAGCTGAATTCATATCAATACATTACAACAGTAGCATCTATAACCGATAATAACAGTTTATGTTGCAATTCTGTTTGTGTGTGCGTTCCGGGAGCAATCAGTGTCATCGCCGCTCTACTAAGTGCACGATATAGCTCCATTTGCGCCCGCGCCGCCGTTCCGCGCCACTTTGCAAACCTCTCGTATATAACCCATCGATAGGCTAACACAATTTATTGTACTATTTACCGCTGCGAAACGCACCACTGGAACCCGACTCATGCGCCGGCTAAGAAGGGACACGGCAAACTGTAATTAACTTTTAATAATTGCGCGCAAACTTAATGCACACGTCAAAATGTCAATTGTGTATTTAATGTGTGTAGATATTCTTGCAGTGCCTTTACCATAAGTTCTTTAATGGCAATCTTTACCTGTATCATAACTTTGGAAAAATAATTTCTGGGAATGTACCTGCCTTAAAACGTGTTCAATAATGTTAAATGACACACATTTGACCCGTGGTAGAGTCAAAGAGTCTCATTTTTATCCATCAACAAAATAAATGTCGCACAATTTATAAACCAATCAGTTTTAATTTGAATTTGTGTCGGTCGGAAGAGACACAATTATCTAGTGACAATTTGGAATAAGTGAGCGCCGATCAATCAAATCGATACCTGTAAGACAAGAGCCAGTTGCCGCCATCTTTGGTCGGCGCGACGCGGGGGCGGCGCGCGCGCATTCTAATGCTAATCCCTTATTATGACACTCCGCGCACTAAATACCTCTCCTCTGCACTTAACACATGCAAATCGTTTATTGATAAACAAATAATGGTATTATAATTTTATAGCGCATTGTCGCGGGAGTCGCTGACCGCTCTTTATAGGTGGCGCTACACCTATTTGAATTTATAATTTTGTATTTTTATTGTTTCATCTGTTGTTGGCAGTGGTTTAGTGATGACAAACTTGTCACATGCCAACTTGACACCAAACACTGCTGAGAATTACATCACAATCATAATCATGTCGTTATAATGACACAAAGGTTTAAAATTACGAATAAAATACAGTATTTAAAAGGAAATACGAAGAAAGACGATGATAATACAGGTTTTTTAAATGTTTTGTGAACTAATAACAAAATAAACTAGCCTTTATTCAAAAGAAAATAAGTACCTATATATTAAATTGTTATTTACGTCTCATTGTAGCGTGACTACTCAATTACGGACTGACGTGTGACAATTTGACATTTGCACAAGTGTCGCCAACCTGACGACACTGTGACGACCTGACACTTGTCATGATACGCACAACACATGTGTTGTAACTGTTACCAATTTGAAAGTCATTCGGACAAGTTTTTCACGTGGGGCTTTATAGATATTGCTGCATAGGTAGAGTTTAATATGAACATAATATCAAATCAGGCAGAAGTCTTTAGTTATAGTATCGTGTTAAGTTAGTACGCATTAGTACCTAAGTATTTCTTAGAGAAGTGCGCAATAAGATCTTAGATCATAGTGGTAACAAAGGAATTAATTTTATTTATAGTTCACAAACTATCAACCGATATTCCTATACAGGGTGTCTAGCTCAATATAGCTAGCTCAATACTCATAACACTTTTCTATGGGCATGTTAAGCTTATTTGATGCACCTTAAGTCCATCTACCTCCGGTGTCAGTTTGTCGGCCTATTTATGGGACACCCTGTATACCTTGATTAATAAGAGTCAAAATCTTATTAAGTAAATTCTGTTCGATGCTACTTGCATTTATCTGGTAAGTACACACACAGTGGTTTTTAGCCCCCGTTAGAGAATAGCTCATCAGCGGCCACAAGTGACGGATTTGGAAGCAAATTCGGGGGCCCTAATCACATTACAGCTAACTCGATTCGCGCGTGTTCTACGCGGAGAGGGGCCGTTTTTTGTGGCCTCCGCCGCGATGTTGTTTTGTTTTGCTGCATTTGCTTTGATTTGTGTAGATGTCGGCGGATGTAATGCCATTATTAATTCGTGCGCTCTTCACCATTTGCATCACTCTCCTCTCTCTCGTATTAGTGTACAAGTGTCATTTATTAACAAGAATTTTGAAGCTACAATTGCATTAGTTATAGCGGGCTTTGAGTGGAAAGAAACAGCGTGCTCTAAAGGCCTATCTCAGATAGTAGTTATTTGAATTGGTAATAAAAGGATTTTTATGTTTATTGATTTGATAGAAGGTCAAATAGCCTCATAACTGCTTAGGTATTGCATAAAAGATGAAAATCTCGATGGACAAATCTATATTTCTTTATTTTAGTGCCAACTTGACCCTATGGCAAGTTTATTTTGGAGATGTACGAATCTCAATCATGAAACATTAAGGAAAATCATAAAAATCTACATAGAACACAATTCTTTTATAGTTTTATATCATCATAAAGATACTGTGACCAATCTGTCTGTCTGTAAGTTACTGTTTTATCGTCTATATATAACCAGTTAATTTGATTAAGTAAACGTGACAATTTTATTCCATCACGGTATAATTTGATTGTGCTGTAATAAAGTAATTATGAGATGTTTCTGGTCGATAAAGCTGGCGAGTGGACCGGGGTGCGGCAACTAGTGTTGCTTCCACTCCGATGAGTTGGCATTTGTTCCGCGATGTATTTGTGATATATTTCTGCGGCTGAGGTTACTTGTCATTTATTTGCTGCCAAATCATTTCCTGGATTAGAATATTCCTAGTTTCACCTTTTTGGAATCTTCTAAAATAATAGTTACGTAATTTGTAAAACAATACGAATACAATACAAATATTCTTTATTGCACACAAAGATATAAGGTACAGACACAAACAAGAATAAAAATTAAAACTAAAGTAAAACTTTATTTGTTTCTTTCTTTTCCTATTTATTCATCTACGCATTCGTAGCTGATCTAGTCATTTAAATTTCAGAGAGCGGCTTAAAAATGCCTATTGAAAATATTTTGTTTCACCAATAACAACCGAATCTATTCTTCAAATGAAACATATTTCAGCTGTAAGTCTTTAGACTATACAAGAGCTGAAAATTTCAAATAATTATGTTAATTACTAGAAATACGGTACCTTAACGAATATAAGATAAAAGCGACCGACTGGCGGCTGTTCTAGCCAATATACTAACACATACAACTGTATCAACACAACGTGACTTTGGGAAGTTGGTTGTAAGTCAACAACATACTACTTACTATAAGAATCGAATTAGATATTAAACACTCGACTAAATCCAAAAACAAGTTTATACAATACTAGAGGCTGCCCGCAACTTCGCCTGCATTTATCGTCATAATTATCTTGGAAAAAAGTCATGATAACTTAAAATAATATACACTTTGTGTTATTTTAATGTACAAGCTACAATATTGCCAAGTTTCAAAATCTGTTCAGAAATTTTTGCGTGAAAGAGTAACAAACATCCACTCATCGGCATTAACATTGACATTTATAATATTAGTAGGTTTCAGGGGAAGCCTAGATTTGTGACCGTAACCAAAAAAATGAAAAAAAAGTGGAATTGCAAGGTGATTGCTATTGTACTTTTTTTTTCTTTTTTTCATTCTTTCATCTTCAGTAAATGTCCAGTGAGGAAAAGTGACGTGCAAAATAAGCCACATTGTACCACAATGATTTGACTTTTCATTTCAAAGTAGCAATATGATTAGCGAAACAATAGTTGCGATTGCGAGGGTGGCAGCTACCGACGGCGGCGGCGGCGGCCTGTCAATACCATCCTCGCGTTTAATATGACTTTTATTAAATTCTGCCACTACAATTTCGGTTTTGTAAAACTACCCACACAGCCGCGGACCATGGACCGCTTACACCTAACTTTCCACTCTGAAAGGACTTATAAACCTCCTAAACACAGACAATACTGAAACTTACGACAAAGCAACAAAGCGAATTTTATTTTGCAGTAGCAAATGTCATGTGTGGTTGGCAATAGTTAGTAGAATGTTGGAGTGCGGTAACATCTGCTTTTATTTACGTTTTGGCTCCAAACTGCGGCACAATAGGCGCGGCGAATCGGACAGTTTACAACAGTAGACTCTGCCCCGCGGCGTCGCCTGCTTTACGAATTACCTACCTATACCTATGTAGAGTCTCGGTGCTTGTAACGATGTCACTAATGTAAGCACCCGCTGTAGAAACTGCAAATGCCTCTGTTTTTATATCAACACTTTTAAAAGCGGTCTAGTAATAAAAAGATTCTAAAAACAATTAACAATGTATGAACTTTCCACGAACTTTCGTTTTCATTTTGAGTTAAATATAATATTACAGTTTATAAGCTATCCACTTCTTTTCTTCTTCGCACTTACTTCAAAACCAAAGTAATGACTACCTACTGACTCCTTTTTCATCTTTGTTGTTTATGTGAGAGCTATTAAATTAAGATTTGTATCCCAACAACTACTCGAACGTTTCAAAACAAATTGTTATGGTTTTACACAAATGAGCAATTTAGCAGTCATTGAAATCAGATGTCGCCGAGCGGTGTCCTGAGCGCCATCAATAGAACCCATCGACCCTTATTACAAGGACATATTACGACGACCCCAAACATTGGTTTTACAATTAAAATGCACGTGTGACTACACCGGGGATAACGTAGGCGGTTCAAAGTAGGTATACAAACAGGAACTTAATGTGTAAAGTTTCTTATTTGTGATATCAGGTCCTCAAACGGATGGTAGAGAATAGAGCATAGTAGCAATGACTCCACCGACAAGAGCGACGCTAAGAGTAGGTAATAATGATTAGTGATGTTCGTACTTTTTATGAGACATAAAATAAAAATGATATAAAAGGTACAAGTATGTACCTAAATTGAAATTATCATTATCATTAATTAAAGCCGACAAAACAACAGAAGATTTGCACCATCGCGTACCTATGGTTTGAATTTGCCAATTTAATTAGATTTGGTTAGTAATAGAATCGAATGAATTTCTGCTGTTAACTACCAATTTTTAAATTAAACAGTGTATTTAGTATTTTTCACATCTTCCAATCGTGTAAACCTCTAAGTACCTACATAATACAACATTGTATACAAATAGTGGTCAACTACCCCTTAAAAGTCCCGTGACTCGCGACATATGGCCGCCGCGTAAATACCGCAACCGACAAATTACTGTAGAAGAGATTGCCATCAATATAACAGACAGACAGACAGACCGTCCAATCCATTACGAACAAATGGTGTTATTTAAAGCTCCCGACAAATACGCGCCGCGGTTACGTTCTATGTACCACAGTATACTGGAATCTTATTGGATGCCTATAGTGCTATATCGGGAAATTGTACCGCATAATTAGGCCCATATTACAGTAATAAGAACATAGAAATAAAAACAGTGAAATTAAAAGGAATGAAAATTTAAAAAAATACAGTCCCTGCCATTTTTTTACATATTTAAAGTAGCAAAAGATAAAAAAACTTATCTACGAATTTACGTTAATTTTAAGACAGTACCACAACCTAGATAGAAAAGCTCCGGTATAGAGTCTGAAATGAACTTACTGATATCTTTAGAGCTAGGTACATATAGTGTGAAATATAGTAAGGCAATAGTCAGGGTGTTGCTGAGTTACTGCGCGCGCGCTAATCGAAGATCATTATCGCGCGATTCAATCAGAAACGTGATTACACAGATTTAGTGCGTCGGCGCATCTACCGCGCGGCTCTATACTTGAGTGCTGCTACATGCTTTATTAGGAAATACGGTGCTACTGTTTTAGGACTTGAAGGAATTGATAATTAATCGTGTTACGTGAGAAAATACGAGTATAGGTATATTATATTGTTTTGATTTCACTATACTACAGTACTTTCTATTTCACATTGCCTGCTAAAGATAAGTTACTTTGAGATAAACAATATCATCAGACAACATCACAATGGTTCTAATAATATTCATATTTCCATAATAAAGTGTAGATTGAAATGACAGGTTTTAAGGAATCAAAACATTCTACATTCAAACTTGAAAGAGAAACATAAATCATTTAACTTAGAAAATGTTAACAAAAGTGTTGTCAAACAAACAATGAGAGCATCCCACAACAATCAATGGCGGGATTGTGAAGATTGGCTGATTTGTAGATTATAGTGGGACATAATGGAGCCAAATGAATGCGACCGAAGAGGACTTTTTACCTCTTGACTCTTTGTAAGGAGTACAATCTGTTGGAGCATTGTTTGGGACACGATAAGGGCAACAATCGCGGAAGGGTTCGCCGCCGTCACGCACGTATTGACTAACGAATCATCATAATATTAGCCGAGCCAGCTGCGCCACCGCCGCATCCACCACCACCGCCGCACCAACGTCGACGACTTTTACTTTTCGAGTCTTCTTCAACTTTCACCTCGAATACGGTGATTTACATGTTTTTTGGGCGTCGCGGGGCACACGTGTCGCGGCTCGCTACGATGCGATCGCTCGATCTTCCTGTCGATTGTGCGCACAAAGCGCGTGGGCGCAGGCAGCATTGTACCGCGCTAAATGCGCTCTCGAGGGCTCCTTTGTCCATTGTCTGCGCCTGCGCCCCGACCGGCTGAGGGTGGCACTGTGACACATTTATTTTAGGCCACTTTTTTACGGCGCCCATTGTATTGAAAATTAGACATCGGCAGAGTTCACGAAACACGATATTATCGGAGCCCTCTGAATCGCAGCATCCTTCGATTTCTCGAGACGCTCCATTGTATCTCTGGTTTCAACGGATATTCTAAACACGATCGTAACCTACGTAATTCTAAGCGTGCATACGTTATTATTAAAATAAACAGGTTAGCTTTCCATTTCTATGAGAGCGGGTCTAAAAATGCGTTAGACGAGGGAACGGGGTGCGGGGAGACTAGCCGATCGGATAATTGATCAAAAATGTTCCGTTAGTGTTGTAGTTAGTCGGAGTGGCGGCGGCATCATCAGCTGATACCGTCCTTTCATCCCGCGTGATGAATGACAGCGCGCGGGGATTTGAAAGGGCGCCCGTCGCCGGTCAGCGCTAGATTATAAAAAGATGTCGCGGGGCAGGTTTTATAGCGTTTGTGACCGTTTTATCGATGGCCGGGAGACGCAGCATCCGGTTCTGTGCATTGATCTCGACAATGTATGAGTCTCTATGTGATCGGCCGTTTGGAGAAACTAGTTTAGTGGAGTCCAGCCGCCGCCCGCGGGGATGCAGCCACGTCGAGCGACGCGCCTCTATCGCCTCTATTGACCGACATCTCACCGTAACGGTCACATTCGGTTAATAATTCCGATTCCCACCGAAGTCACTCGCTATACCCGTGACCCATAGATTCGTTAAAGTAAAGCGATCGCGTAAACCGAGACGCTCAATGTGTTATAAATTGATTGCCGTGTATTATTTGCATGTAAATAAATATCTTAATCGTCAAAAACCACTTTATGTGAATCTGTTAATGCTTTTTTATAATCCGTGATAAATGATACTTTCTACGAGTTGAAATCAATATTTTATGTGAGGCGGTGTAGCGTTGAGATGTTTTGGAGAAGCGTCCGATTCGAATGTAAACTAGGAGCTGCCATAAACCGAATCATTTACATAAAACCACTAACGGATCTCGGAACCAGTTCCGAGCATATTAATGTCGGTGATCTATTAGAAAATCGGCAAGATGCTGGCCATACTCGTGTTTCTCTTTGTAACTAATCTTTTTTCATTCTAATTTCTTTTCCCATTAAACTGTCCGTTCCTAAAATACAGTTGACAACAAAACGAACATTGACTCATTTACATACGAACACGTGTAGGTATAACCGAAATGTACGATAATACTTATTAAATCCATTTACTACAAGGTACCTATTCAATTTATACTTGAACTATTGCGCTCTTGTGACAATAGCAGGAAGTCTCCGTCAAAACCCAATTATTTGGCTAGATTTTTTGTCAAAGTATTTTACATTAATTCATTGCCGATCCAAAGTTTTCATTATTTTGATTTCGATAGCTAGCAGCTTATGTAATAGTATTAGCATGTAATTTAGAATCTTCAAAAATGTTCATAGAATGATAAGTTATTGGTATGAGCGAGTTCCCAGGATTCCGTTAGCAGTTCACATGCGGCGCATCCCTTTCGCGAGTCAAGTGATGGCAGACAATACGCGGCCAGCTGCCCGCGCGCACCAGGTGAGACATCTTCTCGCATCTCCACGAACCACATCTAATAACACACCCTAACTACGACACATAAAGGTCAAACTCCCTTTATTATTGAACCCAGACAAGATAGTAGAAATAGAGGAATTTGAACCGAATTAAAAGGAGCAAAGTTTACAATTGGATTGAGTAACCGCTCTTGTTAAGATGATTGCACCAGATAACAAAGTGTTCAGTGATCTGTAACTAGTTCGACAAACGGAAAAAAATATGATTCTGTAGGTCCGATACCCTGACACCAAATAGAAGATGTAGTTACCGTCTAAATACTATAGGAAACTAAAGTTTTAAAGAACTATGGATGCAATAAACTTGGCGTTGATGTAGTTACGATGTAAATGAAGCTTTCTGAACTGAGATAAATTTACAGACAATTGGACTGAGAGCATCATAATGGCAACAATTGCAAATTTGTTAATTTATGCAAAGGGGAAGAGGAAGCAAAAAATGTAAATAAAGATTATGCACCTGAGCGGCGCATGCGTCGGTCGGCGGCGGCCGGGTTGCGGTGCACGGGACCGGCAGGTATCTTGTTTGTTGTCACTCCACGAATTAATTATACGCGCAGCCAGAGCAAGCACGCGTTGCACAAAAGGTACAACACTCTTTGCATTTTTTGCACTTTCACGCATCAGAGACATTTACATGTTAAGTGCGTCGTATCGGAACTCGGAAGTTCCCACCGAAACGCGCCAATTACAGATCATGACTGGAGTTTGTGACGCAACAAAATGTCACCGCAGCGCGTTATTTCTATAATTACTGTGCATCGGAACGTAAACACAAGCTTCCCTGCTTTGCACCTGAATGGGGCCGGATCCAGGATTTCGCTCAAAAAATAATACGTTTGAACAAAAGCTAATTATGCTTTCACAGCCGTCGACAATGGACCGGCTCCGGCAGAGGGCGCCCGACCTGTTAATTAGTGGATTTTCTCACCTTCCACAAAGATATTTTTTGTCGAGGTTATGCTCATGTTTTGTTACTGACATTTTTTGCTGAACTTTTTCAGTTACGTCAATATTTTAACGTTTAATGCGTTTGGCTTCTGTTCTGATATTTGTTACATATTTTTTATGTAGCTAGTGTAGTTTATTGAAGTAGGTATTTTGAGATGACTAGGCGTTTTGTACATTATTTTTACTCACGTGCAAAAATATTGAAGCGAGTGAATATTGGCATACCTACTTATTTTCCGCCATTGGTAAAATTTTGGTAAAGTGAAATCGTATTTGGAAGTGTCACGTTCACGTTGGTAGTTGTTCGCCGAGGGTCCCGCTGGCAACCGCCGGACGAGCGGTCGCGACCTCCACCTCTGCCCATCCATTGTCTACACGCACCACTTCGCTGCACTACCTAACTCATTTCAATTACAAATTCGATGACGCCTTGATCAAAAATATAACCACATTCACTATTTATTTGCTTTAACAAAATTTATCGAGTAGGTATCTACATATTTAACATTTTTGGACTCTGCACATTGCTGCGTAAGAACTACGAGTAGGTACTTAAAGCACAAGCAGCATTGATCTTTGCAAAATGACATTAGAATGAGGTTTGACGTGATTTTGAATAGATGTTTGAGTGAATGTCTTTCCCCAATAACCCGGGGGTCGTAGCCGGGGCCAGCGGCGATGTCGCGACAATGCTTCGAGGTGGCTCCCGACCAAACAACAAACCGGATTTCCAAAATCCCGTTCCATTGCATTCGAAAGAACTCTGTTTTCGATTTCTATTCGATTGTTTGTTTTTTCAAGCCATTGTTAAGTCGCCGCGGCTGCGACACGCGTACCATTTTTGCAAAGTCTATTCCATTGTGTACGGATGGAATGACATTTGACGGACGAGCTGCCCCCGTCGCCCCATCGCCGTCTGTCCTGGCAACGTCACTCGTGACTACACAATCGTTAGATTCTACCAAAAAAACTTTATTCTAAAATTCCAAGGTTATGGATACGAAATTGGGCACAAAGCGGGCCAGGTCCTGCGGCTACGCAACGGGATTCCTGTTATCATATTGGGTGCTTCGCGGCTAAATGAGTTTTTGTGCGGACGACGGCGGGCGGCGGGCGGTCACATGTCGCTCCGAGCGACGACCGACCGACACACACCCGCGCCGTGCTAAGGGCTACAAACCCCTTTTCTTACCTGATCCTAACATGCCTTTACATGCTTTTAGTTCTGCCTGTTTAGTTATTAGATATCTCTTTTCTAATAGATAATTTAATTTTGATGTCAGTTTAGGCATAAAGTTCCCAAACATATTTTAGTTGGAGAATAGCGAACATCAAAAGAAAAGTACCTAGATATATTTTTTAAACAGGTTAATCCTTAGTCGTCGGTCTTTAATGAAAACAATGTCCGGTGTGGATTAGGGGCCGACTGCCGAGTCCGTTACCAAAGGTCATCAAACAGCAACTCTTTGCAAAAAGGCCGCGCTCCTGCTCGGCTCGCCAATTATGCCATGCGCACGCGCCTCCAAAAAAACAACCTCCGACCATCCGAACCATTTTTTAAAAGCTCCAGCTAAATAATAATGCAGTAACACGCGAGAGTATTCGCAAAATGCGATCCACGAATTTCGTTTCCAAATTCCGTCGTTGGACTTTCAGTTTCGTTTTTTGCGCCGACTATTGTCTGCTTAACTTTAGATTTGTGTTTCTGTTTTCAACGATTCTTTGGCGGTGTCAACGCTGCTAGGAATTTTCTTCGAATTTTGTTTTAATTCATATTTTTTGATTTTCAATACATAGGTACCTACATGCAGTTTAACAATTTGGGCACACAACAAACTCAAATTATCAAAATGCGTTTATGTAGATAAATGTTAGCAGACTGCGCGGGCGGTGAGACAATGTATCGGACTGCATGCGTCGTCGTCGAGTCATTCAACGTTTTAATATAATACCTGCACATGTGTGCAGCTTTAGGTATAATGAAGTACCCAAAGTTTTTGTGTCGGCGCACGATTAGTCCCCGCGGCGATGTGAGGTCGCGTACTCGGCCCTATCATTACTAAAAACGATCCTAATAATATAATAGTCCGGTCCTGTCACAGCCCTTTGGAAAAAGTTCCAAGCGACAATTTTCGAAAGGGCCCTTAATAGGCGACGAAATTTAGCAGTCGTTTACAAAATTTGATAGTTTATTTATTTTTGTCGTTCGTTTTTATTGGCCGTTTAATTTGAATAAATTTTTTGTAGTTTCAAGTTAATAGCGGAACTTCCCTTTGAAAATCATTTTTATAAATTTTTAGTAATAATATTATAGATTTTATACCTTTGTACATTATAATTTCTTATAATAAGGCAGTCTCTTGGATATAAGGAGCTTTTATTATGAACTGTGAACGAAATTCATATCTAACTTAAATTAATAGGTACTTCATAAACAATTAATCATAACAACACATTGTTTAAGTCCCAGTAGAATGTGGGGGAAGGAGGGGGGGGGGGAGCAAATGGCACATTTATATTGTTCATTACGGCGCGAGGTGAGAGATGTTGGCGCTGCGCCCGCGCCGGGGGGCGCCGCCGGGACAGGGTTGGCTGGTCATCGGGACTAGGAGAACATTTTATATTGACATACATTACCCTAGACTAGAATATGATTTTACGAAAATTAAATAAATAAGTATTTGCATAATATCTGGATCTTTAGGATATCAAGAATTACCTACCTCTACCGACAGATTTGCATCCTACAACTAAGTCATCGTTTTGGAAACATATGTAAACTTACAGCTCAACTTATTTCCTGTACTTAAGGCAAAATTATCAGCACTAACCTGCGACATCTTCCTTTGTTTCATGCTGTAGCCAACCAGACGATCATCCAGCATCGAGCAGCCCTGGTCATCCTCGACGGGGGTCCCGGCGGCGCGGCGGCGTGTTGATTTGTGCACGCGCCCCCCGCCGCCCACCACCCCCCGCCGCCCGTATTTGTACACCGACGCGTGGGCAGCATCCACACGACACCTGTGACGTCACAGTACACTATATGGACTCTACCTGCTGGAACAAGATAAATCTTAAAGTCTACACCAAATCGTTGCTTTGCATCTTACAGGTAACTATTTGACGAAATTACAGTATCAGACTCCCTTGTATTAAGCTCAATGTTAAGATTGTGTATTGCCTTAAATTTTTCGGCCAAAATATGTTTCGTCATTACCTAGCCGTTGTATTGAAGTAGATATTATCTAACTATCAACCTGATTGATGATGATGATAATCAACAAAGTTTGAATATTGGAATTGATAATTATGTTTTGTTTGTTGTCAACAGGACAGATAACATCTGTCACCTCGTGGCGCCCTCGGCCCAATGAAGATGTATCGAATATAATTTCTCTATCGCGTCCCGCTACGCGTTTGACCTCCTCGCGACATACGACACTCCAAACATTCTAAATGATTATGTGGTCAAAGATCCGATATAAAAATTGCCTTTTAATACCTTCGAGACGTCGCCGATTTGTATTAGACAAAATAAATTAATGAGTGGACAAGGAGACGTCTGGAGTCAGACGGAGAAACCGACGGTCGTGGCTGTCGTTTGAATATCTTCGACGTATTTTCCAATGTAAACGATCCGAAATTAGAAGGCTAAACAACGTTCGGAACCGGTCAACATAAAATTGGAAACCAAGTGTTAGTGCGCTGCGCGCGCGGGTGCGTTGCGCAAGACGGTCGCGGGCGCAGCGGGCGCGTGGGATCCGCGCGCACCAGCCGCTCGACCTTCCTTCTTATCTCGTAAATTTATTTAGACTGTCACTTTATTGCCGCGGATTAAGAGTCCCGTTGACATAAATTATTACATGTGGCTATATTTTAAACGCTATGTTTAAAATATAGCCAGATACTAAAACATTAAACACCGGTTCTAAGCTCGTGACTTATGGCGAAACTTGAAGAACTATCTATCGTGTGGAGCGACCGACGATTTGTTAACATCCGACCGATCGTTTGATTGAGATATCTGATGCGGGAGTACCTGCTCACTGCAAGTACTTGCACCGGCTCTCAACACTAGCTTGATAAGCTGGCTCTGCTCGTGCTAGCTAAGATAAAGCCACGTTTATTACCGTGTGTTAATGAACACGTCCATTAGTTATCAATCCCGTCCCCTCCCCCCACACCGCCCCGCTCTCATCCCGCTCCAAAGAGTGAACTTTATCAATCACCGGTAGCCACCTGTAGGTATCTATAAATCCCTCACGCTAATTGCCTTTCTAAAATCAATTAAGGACTCTTTGATTCCGAAACGAGTTTTGAAAAATTAATTTGGTTGTAGAGGAGCGCGGGCGGCAGTTGCGCGGACTTATCGTATATTGTACGTTTTATGCGCGCGCCGGCCGCCGCCGCCGCCGGTCGCGATATCTACAACTTAATTCCGGATTGAGACCATATCGCGTTATAACTGTCCACTAACTTCAGATTATCGACTATTCCACATTTTTCACGACAACCTTTCTCTTCAAGTGGTTGGCTTTTGGATATCTATTAAAATAGTTTTAAGTCGTTTCTAGAATAGACTTTGACTTAAATCTAACAAATATCCGATAAAATTCGCTTATGGTAATAAAGGAGGTATAATATCTCATTGGGGGTCTTACCATTAGTTGCGGTTGTTTATCTCCGGTAGTGTGGTAGTGTAGCGCTCGCCATTTGTTTTGTAGTCGTGGCCCCGTTCAGCTCTACTTGGTATACAGCGGTCCCGGCACTCACACACACCATGTAATCAGACGACTAATAATCGCCCGAAAACCATCGTGACCACAATTACATATTATATTAAACCGTGAAAGGGTGGCGCGTCCCGCTGCCCGCCGACCGCTCCGATATTGATGGCGTATATTTATCATAGACAATTTAGGAACACCTGCTGTTAGTATGGATGAGCGGTATCTGTCAAATTAATACTGCCTCGGTCAGGTTATAGTTTGTTGGGTTTTGACGCGTCTAACGCTTTGTTTGATCGAGCAAGGTTCGAGCAAAGCCTCCTCGCGCGGGATGTCATTAAAATACTTGGGAGTTCTTCTTTTCTGTTTGTCTTCGAAATTGGTTGGGTTACTTACTGATGCGTCACGGTTCATTTGTTTTTGACACGAGCTTTAACTTCGTATCTTCGGATATAATAAATAGGTCTGTTGTTTTTTGTTTACTTCTTCCAAAGATGGAAACAGTTTCTAGCTAGAGCATCTATGCACGTATCAACAATGTAACTAAAGAACGTTTAATTGTCATTACCTGTGTGTTTAGTAAGAATTTGCAAGTAAAAATACCAAAATGAACCACATGAACATTGAGCATGATATTTTTTGCAGTAGCCAAACAGGAATCGAACCTGTACCTCCAAAAATGGCGTTGTCCACATCTGCCTTCTGTGCCATTGCGTTCAACTAAATAACGTTTAATGTATGTGTTCGTCACGGCGTTTATTTAAGTCTTCATTTTGGTTCAAGTGTGGAACGTGAATTTAGGCCTGTAAGTGTTGTGTGGTTTCATTAACGATGCGCGCGCGCACGCGATCCCTAGGGCTACTCCGCAGTCGGCACGAATTATCTTTTCATTCTACACATTTTTCAAATGCTAAAATGATGTCTGCCAATCTTCTTTTGCGTTTTCGGAACTCATTCCTGTTGGCACTTGGAAATAACGGAAATGAATAACTCTTTTTAGAATGTAACATTTATATTTGTCGGCAGCGCAAGACCGGTCACTACTGTGGAGATCCTGGCTTTTGTCCAGCAGTAGACGTCCATAAGCTGACACAACAATAACAGCCTATACTTGACACCTGATAGTGTTTGCCTTTTTCATTGCAATATCCATGCATACACGTTTTTCTATATTCTTTACTCAAACCTAATAATTAACCATTCTAGGTTATTCAGCTGAAAAATGACATAAGTAGATACCTACTTCATTTGTTTTTTTTTTTCAGAATATGAATCCAAGTGATATACTTGTAGAGTGCGTCCTTACCCCCGAGCGGAGGCGTCAACGGCGGCGCAGGCGCACCTAGCGTCGGCGCACGACAGACCTGTTTGTTCTGCGGTTAGAGATGAAGCACCCATTCCATTGCGGTTTACTGTTTACCCTTTTGAAACCGCATTCACTTATGCACTAATCAGCTACTTACTTACCAATCCATTTAGTTTACTTAGAACTTTCTACTCTAATTAGTAAAACTATTTAAATCGATTTTTGTAGAGTTGATAGAGACAGAAAAGTAACACTGGGATATCCTCTCGTTTCCACTTTTTATAACCACTTAATATAATAGGTATTAGTAGTAGGTATTCTAATACACAACTACTAAAACAAAATATTGAATACTGTTTAAGTTTTCTTATTAGTTTAGTGTTCTGTCTATGTTAACGTTAATTTTAAGTCTTGCTTTGTTTTTCTTTTATTGGGTGTACCTATTCATAACTTAACTTATTTAATTTGATTATGTATTATGACTGACTAGAGGCTGCTCGCGACTTCGTACGCATTTATCGTCATATTATTATCTTTGAAACAACACGAAATATCTGCAAATAATATAGCCTATGTGTTATTCTGATGTCCAAGCTAAGTTGTTGTAAAATTTCATCAAAATCTATTCAGCTGTTTTTACGTGATGACGTAATAAACATCCATCCGCATCATCGGCACAAACATTGACATTTATAATATTACTAGCTTTTACCCGCGACTTCGTCCGCATAAGTTTTTTTGTTTTCTCCCGGCTCTAAGTCCCCCTGCAACAATGTCCCTCTATCGTGTTCCGGTCCTCAACTTCACATCAAAATTTGTTCAAAAGCAACCTAAGCACATAATGGATAGCTCCGAATGTTTCCTTAGTAAATATAAAAAGTAAATGATGTAAATCGGTTTAAAATACTACTAACTATACCTACCTGCCAACCCCCGATGTATACAAATTAGATCAAAGTTTTGGCGTAATGTGATTCTATACAGAGTTTTAATGTTGTAGATAGGTAGCTATGTATACGTTCCTGTGGGAATGAGATATTTTCCCGAAGTAAAAAGTAGTCTGAATTTCGGTACCTTCCTAACCTATAAGTTAAGTAGTGTGATGGAATGTCGCTAAGTTTCGATCCAAGTTAAACTGTTAAATAAAGACAGTTGCATCAAAATTGTATCATAAATTCCATAAATTATGGCGCCTACCTACCCTCTAAGTTAGAAAAGTGATTAAATACTAACTTGAAGTCTTAGTAACACTCAGTTTAAAAAAAAACATCAAAATCATTTCAGTAGCTATGGCGTTATGCGCTTCTTAACACGATCACGCTAGATTTCCGCGGGAACGAGGTATTTTCCCGCCGTAAAAAGTAGCCTGTGTCCGTGCCTAGGATTCTATCTTTAAATTAACCAAGTCTTATAAAAATCCGTTCAGACGTTAAGGCGTGAATGAGGTAAACTTTTAAAACAAACGATTAAAAATCACTAACTCAATTCAGTTTTCTACCTACTTCCTACCCCCTAAGTACGATGACGTGATCATTTTGATCTTATATCCGTTTTTAGGTAACCATCTATTACCTTACTAAATTTCATCAAAATCCGTTCAGCCGTTTAGACGTGAAAGAGCAAAAGTCCCAACAAAAACGACTAAAAATCACTTACTCAATTTAGTTATCTACCTACTGCCTACCCCCTAAGAACGATGGCGTGATTATTTATGGCCTATGACCATTTCTAGGTTATCATCTATCCCCATACCAAATTTCATCAAAATCCGTTCAGCCGTTTAGGCGTGAAAGAGTAACAGACAGACAGAGTTACTTTCGCATTTATAATATTAGTATGGATAGGTTGCAGACCTGTTGACAGACCATAAATAAATAAATAAAGTAAACGTATTTGCCTTCAACAACAAAACTTTACTCACCACCATATTATGTACTTTCTTTATACTTACTCGCATCATTAATTCCGATATAAAGTGTCGTGAATATAAAATATATGCCGCGACACAGTTCCGGCGATAACGGCTGTAAATATAGAATAGACAGGTAATGGCTGTCGTCGAGTAAATCATGTCAAATTGTCGCACGCACCCCGCGACAGTTGTCCACCGTGGCCGCCTACGACATGCGACATTTGTCATGATATTTGTAACCTCCTCATACAAAATGTCCGATCAGCTGATCGAGTAAGTATGGGCGACCCAAATTTTTTTTCAAGTTACGACCCATGTTCTTGAGGAAAGTTGTTCAGTTTCATAGGGACTATCGCTGTGTTTTGGCTTTATACCCCCTTTCTGTTACACCCTGTATAACTTATTATAAAAAGGTAGAGACCCTTATATGCACAGCTTTGACTTAAACCCACTACCTACTCAATGAAACTTGTACCAACGAAATACTTCATGATTCGATAGTTACAAAATACTTAGAATTCAATAAATCAATCAATATAAAACGAAATTGACATTCTTCGAACCAAGTTATCGATCATTCGAAAGCGAGTTTTTATTTCGTGGAACTATTTTCACGTGTCACGGAAGTAGAGACACATCTAGTGACAAATATAACTTCCTTATTTAATTACTAGTAGCTACCCGCGACTTCGTACACGTTCATCGTCATATCTTCGAAAAAATACAAAATATCTACAAATAATATAGCCTATGAGTTATTGTGATGTATACAATGTTACCAAGTTTCATCAAAATCTGTTTAGTAATTTTTGCGTGAAAGAGTAACAAACATCCATCCAGATTGGCACAAACAATGACATTTATATTAGTAGGTTTATTATTGGATTTCCTAATTATTGTGTGTGCCTTAGTGTGTCTATAGGTAATTATATATTGATTTAAAAATGCCTTCTCTAACTTCTATTAAGTTTAGTTACCCGTATAAAGAAATGAAAAAAATAATTATTATAAAACGATTTAGGTAATCATCGTACTATTATACCTAATGTTCAACAAATGTTAAGCTGTATTACAATTGCTAGGAAAGGTCCTTAAGGGTACAATCCTAACTTAAACCTAACACTAAACTTAAGGTATAATTTTAGCAAATAAACGTTTAATAAAACAAACCTTCTTTTAAGTAATTTAATTAATTAAATTCCTTGTGGCAGTGCTAACCGTAACGAGTGCACTTAGGTACCTACTTATATGACAGTGCGGTGTGACGTCACAACACCTGGCCTCCCCTCCTCCACTACGGTAAGGAACAAAGAGAATTTTACAGTACTTATACTGTAGGTTGCATGACGACAACTACAAGTCTGAAAGGCTTTGAGTATAGAAAATATAAGGAGGTGCCATACCGTCTGGATCTGCGTGCCTGGTCTGGCGCAAAATGGCTACCTTTTTGTATGGAATTTCTTATCGTTAGACAGGTCATCTACCAAGAAAACTTCTCTTTTTTTTCTGTCTCTATGTACTATCATCTTACAATAAACTGTTAAATAAATAATAAATAAATAAAACTATGAAAAACTTGCGCCAACCTTGGCACGCAGTCTTAAACTCATTTGTATATGAAAAAAAAATGGGGTCACTCCTTAAATTCCTTCCTCATTGCTGAAAGGCCATTAAAGCTATCTCAAACTTACCTACAAAGCTTACTCTTTTGTTATGACTTAAACGTGACACTATCAAATTACATCAATACATACATACATACATATCTGTCTCGTCTCTTTCCCATTGTAGGTAGAGACCACTTCCCTCCACTTGCTACGATCCAAACACACTTCCTTCGCTTCATCCACATTCATCAGTCGCCTCATTGATAAATAACTTCAATCGACTCTTGTAAGGGCCTGTTTTACCTTGTACAGATATAATTTATCTGACAGATTTTATACCTGTCTTTGTCTAAAACGTCATATTTTATGAAAGAGACATAGGTTTATCTGTCAGTTAGATTTTATCTGTGAAACAGTAATCATTCGTTCATTTTGCGCTTACTTCTCCACTCGTAGTGTATGTAATTCAAAATAATATAACAACTTTCCTAAAACAATATAGGGAAAGAATACCTATGTATGTAGCCATACTTTATACCCGTTCATAAGTAAATACGTATTATAGTATTTACTTATAAGATATAAAAGGAATTTATAAACGCTTTGCATATAAAAAAAAAGTTTAAAATAGAGTTAGGTACAAATGTAAATAACTACGAAAACAATACTTATACTTACCATTTCCATAAAAATTAAAATACACATAATTTTACATACTTACTTTTAAATATAAAAACACTATTTTTACGCCATTTTCTCGAATAGCGATCTATCATCCTAATTACAGTTCATGTAGTGTACAGTGTTCCAGACAGGTTGTTCGTAGCGGACGGTGGGCGCCGAAGAAAGCTGCTCGTAAATCACAGCTAAGGCCGGTTGATACTGGCTTGCCTACTGTACTGATGTTGGAATACTATACTTACTAGAGGCTGCCCGCGACTTCGTACGCATTTATCGTCATATCTTGGAAGAAAGACATGATATCTCAAAATAATATAGCCTATGTGTTAGCCAAGCTAAGATTTTGTTAAATTTGATTACAATCTTTTCAGTGGTTTTTTCGTGATGAAGTAACAAACATCCATCCATCCATCGGCACAAACATTGACATTTATAATATTTATAGGATAAGAGTTTTATAACTTAGTAGCGCACATACCTGCCTATATTTGAAAAAAATATCTGTTAGATTCTGTCTATGTAAGCTGGGAGGTGCATAATGATGCTCCCACACTGCTTAATATGAAATTGTAAAATTTATTTTGACATTTTGACAGGCCAGTTAGCGTAATCGGTAGTGAGTCCGCCTCATACGCCCGGGTCGCGGGTTCGATCCCCGCCGGTTAACAAACATTTGTGTGATGAGCATAAACGTTTGTTCCGTGTCTGGGTGTTATATATTTATCTATGTATGTTTATCAGTCCCTGATACCCATAGTACAGGATTTGCCTAGTTTGGGATCAGGTGACCGTGGGTGAAGTGTCCCCCAATATTTATTTATTACTAGCTGTCCCGGCGAACTTTCTCCCGCCTTAGAATGAACTTTATTGTGTAGGAATAAAGTTCAAATTGACTCTACATTTTAGTAAGAAAACATTTGTATGGGAAAAAGAAAAGGTCTGTTTTAGGGCTTTCCCGGCAATTATTCGAATTTTTCTCACCGTTTAGACCTACCCTGGACTACGACAAACATTTTAAAACCAAAATCAGCTCAATCGGCCCAGCCGTTCTCGAGTTTTTATCAGACTAACGAACATCAATTCATTCTTTTTTTAAATAGAAGATTTAGTATACAAACTTTTAGTATACGAAATGTTTGTTTTAAAATGTTTACTAACATAACTAAACATGCAATGTGAGAGCACCATAAAAAAAACACAACCACAGTCTTAAAACAAATGACTTCTGAGTTATGTTATGTATATAGCTTATTTAACTTTATAGATCTAAAAGAGTCTAATAGCGGAAGTATCAATAAATCAAGTCAATGCCAGGTATAAAGCGTTAAATCAGGTTTCTGCATAAAACCTGCATATTATGATACTTATTGAATTTTCTGATAAACAAATCTAATGGGTTTTTGACGAGGTGCCTAATTATCCTACTTAGCATAGCAAGGTGGTCCAATTCAATATTCCGCATCAAATTAACTTTTTTGAACGAACTCTTTGAATTTTAACACCTGACTTGCGAAACGTATTATTTTCGTTTGTAATTTGTATAAAATGTCCTGATGATCATTTTTATACATGATTCTTTTTGCGAATTTTTACTAAAGATATTAAGTTTGATTGAACATATTTAAATAAAATACTTAACTTAACTTACAAAGTTACATTAGGACACAATAACTTATAGTAGAGTTTTATAGACACCTATGCGTGACTAATCTATAACCTTAAATAATCTAAGTAAATAAATAGGAAACTTCCTTTTATCAGATACCTACGTATTAAAATCGTTTAAGAACAAGATACTTACTGCAATACTTATTATGTTTTAGTTATATTGATTCCAGTTGAGCTGGGTACGTTCGTCTTCCAATCATTGAATTCAGCATTGCCTTGTCGCCTTTCCGTGTCTTCTTCTTATCGCAGGTTGAATCGAATCACCATAAAAAACATTTTTAAAAACGCCAAAC
Organism: Anarsia innoxiella; assembly: GCA_947563765.1. NCBI lineage: Eukaryota > Metazoa > Arthropoda > Insecta > Lepidoptera > Gelechiidae > Anarsia > Anarsia innoxiella. Next base: position 11,429,225 of record OX387398.1, read on the forward strand.
AGCAATTAATCGCCGTCAGTACATCGCCACCTTACTCAAGTACTTACTCTGTTTCTCGTGTCGCGGTCTAATGTGACCTATTTACGTCATTTCTCGCAAATTATATAACGCCATACGACACAAGGTGAGGTGTATGTAGAACATGTCACACCAATCGCAAGGATTTTTACTTCATGTACTTTTATGTTTGTGTATTTTGTATTACAGTGTTGCGAATAGTGTTGTCTAGGTGATTTTTTTGTCTATTTATCGATATTTAATATTTTTATTATGACTTGTCTAGCTGAAATTCATTTATATTTAGGTAAATCAAATATTACTGACTTCATGGCTAGGCAAAACTATTCGCGACCTGTGTTTGATTATAAGTACTTATGAAAATAGAGATACTACGATTCTAATGTTTTTTCAAATGGTATTTACTAGTATGTACTTAGTTTATGATGAAAACAGCGACAGATAAATACGTCAAGTAATATTTTGTTATTTTAAGTAGAATGTCAGAATGATTCAACTAGTTTTTTTGATGAACCTTTTCGCAACCCCTATCGTTTGCCTATTAATTAACTTTTTTTTAAATTTCAAAATAAGAATAGTATAAGGGTCACTTATTAAATACGGTTTATAAACCGTGAACGATAAAAATAAAGATCTCACGACAATCTGAAACCTATTTTTTTGTTAGTGCTAGTTAGAGTAATAAACTCCGGTATTATAAAATGTTATAATTAAGTTTGTGTCGGTTATTAGCGCGGGGTGGCGGGCGGAGGGAGTGTTACTATAATAATTAGTCCTCGTAAAAGTTCCCGGTTTATCGTGGTTTATCGATATAACTTTGGCAGCACTAGGCGGCTTTTTGCGCTGATCGCTATGTTTCGTGTCCTATAATATACTAGGTCATTCGAAGTAGACTAATTCTTTTTGTTTAATCTTTGTCGCTAACGACATTTTGTATATCATTAGCTGAAAATGCTGAAATTAAAGACATTGTTACAGCGGTTTTAGGTAGGTAATTAATGTGGAAAGCTTTTCTTTATAGGTTAATGATTCTTAATGTTGTAAAATCGAGAAAACTGTTTTTGTAAAAACCGGCCAAGTGCGAGTCGGACTAGCGCGTCGGACTCGACAATTCACTATTGATATCGCGTAAAAAAGGCAAAAAAATCACGTTTGTTGTATGGGAGCCCCGCTTAATTATTATTATTATTCTATTTTAAGTATTTGTTGTTAAAGCGGCAACGGTAATACATCATGTTTAAAATTTTTAACGCTCTAGCTATAACGGTTCATGAGATACAGACGGACAGACAGACCGACGGACAGCCAAGCCTCAGTAATAGGGTCTCATTTTCACCCTTTGGGTACGGAACCCTGAAAACTGAGTAGGTAGGTAGGTACTTTATATGTGTATTACCTATGTAGTGATCATATTTAAGAACACAACTTCCTAAATACAAAACTAAAACTAATTGCACCAATAAAGCAACGAATCAATCTTACAGTTCTGTCAGTCATGTTATTTTTTACCGCGTCAACATTCATCAACAATTTAAACGTACCTTCCGATACTATAAATGTATATCAGTACACATTTCCTGTACATTTTCCTCGAGTGAACAAAAACTAAGGTAAGTACGATTTCGGCATTGAAATCGACGCGGGCGCAGCGTAGGAGTCAATTAAAACAACAGGTCGATATATGATAGTTAAAGTTCTTCCGTGTAAGTAATTAACTTAGTTTTAATATGGGTATGTTACTAGGATTGCATAATTTATTAGTAGCTACTATAATAAAGGTAAACTCTTATAATTATAGCCACCCCGCATGTTTATAGTTACGTGAATGTATGTGTTACTATATGCAATTTTATGTTTTATTTTCATAGATTTAATAGAATATGCGGGTTTGAGTTCTTCGTTTTCTAATGAAATTATTTGATAAAGTAACTAAATTGCTGCAAATAACTTAAAAAACGTGCTTTTAAAACGTGGCATAATGAATCGCGTCATGATAGGCAATTGTATTTTGGAAATTTTTGTATGGAGAACTTTTGTATTGTTTAATAAAATAATGTCTATATGTCATTATCTGGACCTTAAAAACTGAGATCACTCTGTTTTTATAATTTTAATAATCATATTTGTAAGTAAGTAAAAGTAAGTATCACAGTGACAGTATACCTGTTTATACCTATATGTGTGAACCTGCGCGCGCAGCTCTAATTTCCCGCCTTACCCGAGCATGGCGTAGACCTCGTCCTACCTCCCACATCCAATCACCGCGCTGACAGCCACAGACAAAAACATACTTCAACAACCTATCATTAATTAATTACTTATTATTGTAATCGATACAATTCCTAATACGATAGCCATGATTTAGCTCCTAAATTCGATTAAGAATGAAAACAAAAGCAATGGACGTCGGTTTGACGATCCAATTAATGGTTGTCCCGTTAGATCGTCTGCGGCGAGCGGAGCCGCGGTACAACATAATGCGACATAACTCGTTTATTTGCATCCACTAACAATGTCATTATGTAAATCATAGCGAGCAGCGGCCGAGAGCGAGAGTGAGTCGAGATCCACTTTGATCGGTTAATTACAACGATTCCGTATTCGAATGCTGCTCGTGGCGGGAATCGATTGCAGCAGCCGCCCCACCCCCCGCGCCCCGCCCTCACACCGCCTACTGTTTGCTTTTCTTTACAATATCTTACATCTTATACAATTGCTTTCATTGTTAGTACGTACCTAACTACCTACTTTTAAAATCGTGATACCACAAAACTGGCGAATCTATTTAAAGTTGTGGTACTAAGAGTGTAATAACAATAGAGAATGAACCAAGAAAATAACCTTTCAAGTACGAATGTACCAAGTTTATACCTAACTAAGGAGAGCCTCGTCAATGTATCATTGAACACCGTTTGAGTGACAGAGAGGTCGCGAGAGGGGAGGGTGAGGCGCGGGGAGGGGCTGTCTAGACTAGACGGGATCACAGGAAGTCGTTACTGCATCGCGCTGCAATCGCCCGTCTGCTCGCCCCGAGACTGACACTGCCCGTCTGTGCGTCACTCTTCATATCTGTCACTCAAGGGTTTCATGACACCGAGACAAAAGACGATCAAATGAATTGTTGTAATAGACCGAGAGTGATCTTCAATTGTTTTTAGCGTCAATTTGTTCTGAACTCTAGGAAACACTCAAGTAGAATAAAAACTAAATAAAACCGTTTAAAAAAAATGAACTATCTTATCTGATTACTATTGGTGGGCCAATTTAAATAAGATTTTTTTAAATGGGAATCGAACCTTGGAAAATATACCACACCCAGACACTAATTACATCTTTTATGTAAGTAGATAGATATGATTCTTTTACTTGACTTTAGACAGACAAAAGTTATACCTACATATTCAAATCTTAACTATAAACTAAGCACATAGGTACCTTTAAAAGACTTTTAAAGTTTCAAAATATACCGAAAAAGATTGAAAGTAAGTAATGAATGTAATCAGTATAAACAAGTACTTATTAAGTAAACAGATAAGTTGACACTTATAATAATGAACGATGTTTTAAATATCAATGGACCTTACTCAATAATTTATTTATGAACGTGTTTAAATTATAATAATATTTGTGTCAGATGTAATCATGGTAACTTGAGAATTGAATGGAAATAATAAATAGATAGTTAAATTGTGGATTTTTTTAAAGATTGGGTATTTAAAAAATGTAATCTGTTCTTCAGAAATTATAATAAATGATTTTATTATCAGATTATGCAATTTAAACGGTCATAAAAGTCAATATGTAGGTATTGAAGTTGTACAACAGTTAATTGTAAATGTACAGCGCTATATAAAAAAAGATACTTAGCGATGTAATTGTTAGTGTCAATACTTTAAACTACTCATTTAAATAAACACTAGATAAAGTAAACTCATAAACGACTGAAAACACTGAAAATTGTGAAATGGAACTTTAAGCAATCAACAGAGACATACCTACGTCCCTACAGTCTAATTTGTACTTAGACAGAGATATGCATAAATATAGCTACTAGCTACGTAGATAGATAGAGATATGTATGTGTGTGGGCGGGGCGCTGGTCGGTTTAGCGCCCCCGCCGGCGGCCGGCGGCATCTAGCGGCGCCCCCGGGAACTAACCGCCCCCGCCGCCCGCCGCCCGTCGCCCCCCGCGCTACACACACAGCTGATCGCTTTGCATATTTTCTACCGTGAAACGGTGTACTAACAAAGGTTAGAAAACTTATCTTGAAATAGATATTTTTGGGTGCTAAGTTTTGAATTCCTACGTAAACACATAAATTCGGTAGCTTTGTTTGAAAAAAGTAATTTGGCTTAAGATATTAAGGCCTGAAACCTATAGCTGACCTTTTCGTTATCAAATAACAGAAAAGGAAAGCACTATAATTAATAGATAAATTGATTAAAACGGTATTTTCAGCTACTGCCCGTTAGCATCGTAAATGTAGAGTCATGTTTCCAGAATGTTGCAAGATGTCAAAAAGCTACGCGGCACATTTTTGTGACAAACAGAAACAAATGAATACCTATCATAATGAGTAAGTAGCTAATGGCGAAGTATGTATTGTTGGTACATGGCGCAGTGTAGTATGCAGTAGCTACCGCGCAGGTCAAGCCTGCAACTTGCACCTACTGCTGCACTCGCGTGCACTTCTACCGGAGACGACGCTTGTGCACTGTCGTTGCATAGATGCACTCTACATTATAGTGTTTTAATTGAAAGTTACCTTTCAAAGGGTTGTAGTAAAAAAAGGTGTTTTTGGAATTTAAAAAAATATGACAAACAACGGTGTCAATTCTAAATTACCAAATTGACACGAAAAAGAAATATAATTGAGCATTACAGGACATTTTTTTATTATGAAGAGCTCTCTCTTTGCATCATCAGACATAATGTAGAGAAGGATACATTTAACTTCTCTACGCGAAGTGGGAATATTATGTCACTTAGGTACCTATGTATCTTTGCTAGGTTTATGTATTTATGCCACCGACATAGGTACCTAGCAAGTCTGAATATTCAACTTTACAAAAAATAATGTTATACCTAATCAGATAAAGTTTAAAATTTCTTAACATCCTACAATGAGGTTTATTTGAAACATTTTAGAAGTAATTTACTTAGGAATGTATGTGTAACTTTAATTAAGTACTCACATTTTAAAATTAAGCTTAATTTTTTGTTTTACAGTATGTGTCTGATAGCTAATCAAAATGTAACGTAAAGAACTAATTAATGCGAGTTACTAATAAAGAAAAATTAAAAAATCGGCGTAGGTATTAAGTCAGTGCAAAATACTTAACGTAGGTAGGTACTTCATTGTAGAAATAATAAAAATATCTATGTAAGTAATTATGTGTTTTGTTTTCAAATACAAGTTTTAAGAAACTCTACATTATTGCAACATGGTAGGTATTACCATGTAGGAAATCACTTAGTTAAAAGCAGTTAAAATGCTATTTTTCTAGTAACAATAAATCAGTGCTACCTTTCTAATCAAGTATAATAGATAGATCACCAGATTTTTCTCTCAACAAGTTTAACAATTTATCCAGGCCGCATTTAATTACCCAGCCGCACAAACAAGACAACTGCGAGTAGTGTCAAATTGGTGTCAGTTTGACCCGAGTCAAGTCAATCGCGCACCAATTGCCAACGATATTAACGCAGAGGCGATGGGTCATTGGGACCCGCCGTAACACACTGCCCTGACTTTGACCTCTGGCTTTTTATTACCAGCACTCACTCATCGGGATGATTTTATAGAGTCTATTTTATATCATTGTTTTATCGATTAAGAACTTTACTGTGATAAGTAAGTAGTTTATTTTCTAAAAACAGTACAACTTGTATGTATTTCTCTTGTTGCGTTCATTTTGTAACTTATATTTCATGTTTTCGCACACAGTAGGTATTATTATGTACTGTATTTCTCTAAAAAGTGAATTGTTAAATCTTTCTGACAAAAGTAGCTAATATGCTGTACCTTTTGAATAACTTCTCCATTTTTCTGTCTCTATGTACTATCATTTTACAATAAACTGTTAAATAAATAAATAAATAAGCTGTAGATGTCAACCAATTCATAAACAGTCTATTTTACCTTCATTACCTATGTAAGTTTCATCGGTATCACTTCAATTATCTATAGGTATGTGTTTTATCAATTTCAAACTATTTGACATAATATTTCACAGTCGGATAAAACGCACTTGATAAATAAAATATAATTCTTAATTAATTCTCTGCTAGCTTAGCATGGCACTCCGTGACAAGACGTTGTCATGCGTTTGTCACGCTTACGTCTCTGTCTATAGTTTTAAATGTGATAAGGACAGCATACGTGAGATAATTGTCGCGGCACGCCGTGCTAAGCCCCCTGAATGAATTTTGTCGGTTAGAACTGAATATTTGATTAGTGTAGTTATGTAACGTCAAAGTGAAACATTTAAAATTGTGTACAAAGTAGGTAGGCATATCAGCTGGCGTGTCGCACCTAGATAAACCATCGTTTATTTCTTATGAATAGAGTTTACTTTATAAACGTATTGCGATGGGAGGGAACGAGTCACGGACGCTCTTCTATTGTCTCTGTATCTCTCTACTATATACCTACAATGATACTAATGTACTATGATGTACTGTAATTGTTTAACTTCTATATGATGACTTTGAACTTTAATTGTACTGTAAATAGGTATAATTATTGCGTTAGCACTTTATTTTAAGTGATTATAATTCCTTTAACTATTCTAAAATTTCAAATTAAGAATCTACTTAGTTTTATTTATCACTAATTTATTACTCTCATCGATTAAATTATAATTCGATATTTTTCAATAGAATTTTTAACCCCTCAACTGCGGGTGGCGTTACAAAAGTGTCACCACGGTAGTGACACCGGCGTAACGCCGCCATGTCGTTCAAAACACCGCGACACGCCGCTAACACTATCACGTTACACCCCCCACTCCCCACCAGCGACGCGACTACCTTATCGCCACCCTCATATTTATATCTACCCACTTTTAGGTACTTATGCTATGTACCTACTTACACATGCACAATCCCCGAGTTTGCAAGCTTAACGTGTCATTTCAAAGAATTTCATTAAAAAAAATGTTCATTTGATAGTAATGTAGTAAAGAGTATTTAAAATAACGTATATTGAAATTCATAGTTCCTGTTATGTAGTTAACAATAAAACGATAAATAAGTTTTCAATCTTTTTTGTCATCATTTGATGGTTTTGCATAGAAGTAGATTTCAAGTTAAATGGAATGTATGAATAAAATAAAACAAAGACATTACAAAAATAAAACGTTTTAATAACTATTTGTTTTATTTTACAAAGACATTACATTTAAAAAACGTAATTATTTTATTCTCCTTATTTGATTGAAATTGTAAAATGTCAGTTTTGATAATCCGTCTTTAAATACGCAATTTAATCGTATCAGGAAACCAAAGAGCTAACGACAAAGATTTGAATCAAGATCGAACTAGTTTATCAACACCTCCATAGTTCATGCGTTTAAAAATAAACAAGGAATGTCACAGAAATATAGCGAAGGGCGAGATAGTGGTCGGTGTAGAGACGCGGCGGTAGTGAGGCAGCGGACCGCTCGCGGCGCTACCAAAACCGTGGGGCCTATAAATTTAATGGTACATGCCCGCTGATAAAGGTGGCCTCGCCGCACCTGCCGCAACCCGCCGTTTTTAAACATATTTTACGGCGAAACGCAGAAAAACTGACGGCTCGCTTACTCGTTTGTTTGCGCAAATATACTCACTATCTAAGTAGAGGCAGTCTCTCTATGACTAGGCACACTATGATGTAACTAGTTTTGTTACAAGCTTGTTACTGTGGATTTCTCTAAAAGCTATTATTTTAAAACTTTACAATATGCAAACATATAGGATATCTATTTTGGATTGCATTAAGTAAGCCTTAAGTTAAAAGAAAATTTAACAAACTATTTCATATATTTTTTTGAAATTTTCCGAATAGTTCTTATTTTTTATTTCATAGATAGAGCTTAAACTTGGTCCTTAGTATGTTATTGTAGTAAAAAAATTAAAAAAACATATTTGATGATGAACGCAATTCATGTTGCAATTATTATTGTAATTTCTGCAAAAATGTAGAGCTATTCATTTGAAACGGAATAAACTAATAAATGAACAGAAAATAACCCCGACCTATGATTGCTAGTTGTATCTAAATAAATAACAGCCCAAACTCTGACAAAAAGCGATGCTCCGATATTGTTTAGTAATTTGCATGCCGGGACTGTTATGCAAATAGCTCCGTACGAATATTCGGTGGTACGAATAAACATTGTGTTTTCACGTGCTTTCTGTTTTGTATATTTTTTTTCATGTTCCAAACAAAAATATCAATGCACACGCGAACCTAAACGGTAGCAGTTGTAATCGTATATTTTAAACATTTCATATCATTATACAGAGTACAGACAATCATGTTTTATGTAGAGACAACAAATATAAATCACACAATGAATTGGTTTTATTAAACTGGATTAGTCAAGTAAGAAGTAAAATGACAAGTTGTTTTTAACTGACAGTCATGATATTACATATTTGTGATCGTTTCTCTATCATATGTAGTTGGTTAGTGTACGTCTATGTATAACGCTTCATTAGATAGTAGGAATGTAATTTTGTCGATCGGTAGTTATCGGCCGACGGCGGCGGTGACGGCGGCGATCCGGCGGCGCTGGCTGCCAACATGGCCACCGCTCTGCACGTAAACTTTTTGCTCCAACTCTACGCATCAATACATTATGTACAATGAACATAAAATACTCAATTGACGTGTTAAACGTTTCAAACGCTAAAAACATATTTTCATCAAACTTTCGTTATTGACAGGAGAAAGCTGAATCTTACGTTCATCAAACTAAAAATATCGTCGCAATTGTGACTTTTAATTTATTTGTGTTTTATTAGAATTGAATTTTAAAATGTAGATGTAATGTAGTTTTATAAACAAAACAAACACGCAAACATGTTATTTAGTATTGCTAAGGGATGTAAGTTAAATTTCTTACTTTTGTTGTTCAGCTAACTATTTACGAGAATTACAAGCGTTTAGAAAACAAAACATTTATTTTAAATCCAATTAAATCTAGTCGGAGGGAACTGTCAAAAAGTCATGGTTTAAATTAAATTCCAAGCGCGAGCTCGCGAAACAACGAATGTGTCAGTTTTATAGTTTATAATATCACATTTTTTTGGGTTGTCTTCAGATTTTTTTGGGTTGGAATCGTTTTGTGAGAATGTGTTTGGGTCCCTACCTGCCGCTGTCTTCATAAACTAAATAAATAATATTACCAAAAGATTGTATTTATGTCCGATCTGACAAAGTGTATCAGGTGTACCAAAGAATACTAAGTGTGAAAATATTAACTCAATTTTATTACACAATTAAATACTTCGTAACGACTTATCAATAGTCTCCTTAACTCAAGTCAAATTACCTATACTTTCTTGCTTTTTTTAAATTTATCAATAAGTATCATATTAGAGAACTAATTGTGGTGTTTCTCAAAGTAAAAGTAAATAAATGATAAGTAATGCCTAGTTTGAAATTCTCTATTTAAAAGTGGATCTGCTTGTTCTCAGGTACATTGCGTACTTTACTTAAATGCACAAATTACATTGGAAATAGATATTTCACGTCACAAACTAATTATTACTTCATTTAATAACTTTCTGATTGGAAAAGAGATAGTTTAACGTTTCAGGAATTTCAATAAAAGCCATATTCATATTTCAATTTCTATAAAGAACTTTTTTAATATATATCATCATATACGTCGTAGGTACATTATTTTTATATAGAAAAAATACCTATTTTTACAAGTATTTAAGTACCAAGGTTGGCCACAAATACATACAAACGAAAAAAAACAACAAAACAAGTAAAAAACAGGAATAAAACCATTTTGGCATCGTGTCTGCATTCTTTTAATAATATTTTTAATAAATTATGTGTGGGACCTAGGTCTGTGTCGAGCTATCGAGTGTGGCCGCGCGTGGCGACGTCGTGACCCGCGACGCGCGACCACGGCGACGCGCTTCAACACCAACGGGCGCGTCGCCGTCGTCCACGTCGCCGACCACTCGACAGTCGTCAAACACTTAACATAAAAGAATTGCACCTATTGACTCACTCGTATTCCCTTACAAAACAAAAGCTTCGACCCGATTCATATTTTTTACTCTCATCGTCATCTTCACTAATCATAAATTTACAGTAATAGCAACAATTTAAATTTAATCCACACCACAATGACTCCCTACTGACAGGTAGGCATGTATGAACATCGTTAATTTATAATATCTATAAATAAATTCGATGAAATCGTCCTTTACAAAAATTAATAGCGCTACGCACTCCTCGCCAGAGCCGGCGGGACCTGGCACTACGATTACGACAAGACAGTCTATGAGAGAGTTGCACGTAGGTGCAGTGCTTGCACTGGGACACTGGGGACAGGGAGGAAGTGTGTGTGTCGCCGTACTCACCGCGGACGCGTCGAGGAGTCGCCGCCGGCGAGGGTGCGTAGACGCCCGCGCCGGGCTCTTCTTCCGAGTTAAGCTCTTATTTATCAATTAGACTATCTAGCTAAACGTTATCGGCGATCACTTCGAACCCCGGCGCTTCGTTAAAGTATAAACGATTACTGGCTTCGATCTTAACATTACTCACATAATTAAATGACTTCACTGAGACCTGGCGGTCGCGCGATGAAATTATAAAGAACAACTTAAACTTATTCGGGAGGTCCACGGGATCGGGCCGCGCGGGCGTATTTACAGTGCGCGGCCCGTCCATCAGAGTCACTTGCCCCGCGGCACGTCCAGGCCGCGGCGCTATGTACATGCTATGTACAGGAACCCGCGGGCGGGGATGCTAGTGCGGCTCCGCGTAGTAGGGCCGCGGCGGCGCCCACGGGGCGAACTGTTAGTGCGCCGCCAACGTGTGCGCTCCAGGAGCTAGCCCGTGCTGGGGCGACAGCCCGGGTGGCGAGTGCGAATGCTGCAGCGGCGACCCATGCACATCACCGTGCCCGTAGTGCGCGTGGGCCATACCCTCCATCATCTCGTTGCCCATCGTGTTCGGTGGCGTCATGCGCTTTTCCTTCTGTCGCCTGTTGCAGAACCACACGCGCACTACCTCCTTCTCCAGCTGCAGACTATCCGCCAACGACGTGATCTCCTGCGCAGAGGGCTTCGGCTGCTTATGGAAGTGCTGTTCTAAGGCGCCCTTCACTGATACCTCTATAGATGTACGTTTTTTTCTTTTTCTGCCCTGAGCGGCGATTTTATCAATACTCGTCGGACTGCCTGTGGTCGAATCCGCCTCCTCAAGCCATTTTTGAAGCAGAGGTTTCAGTTTGCACATATTTTTAAAACTGAGCTGAAGCGCCTCGAATCGACAGATAGTCGTTTGAGAGAAAACGTTTCCGTATAGAGTACCGAGCGCGAGACCGACGTCGGCCTGCGTGAATCCAAGTTTGATCCTCCTTTGCTTGAACTGCTTGGCGAACGCTTCCAAGTCATCACTGGTAGGCGTATCCTCCTCGGGTTGGTCGCGCTCTAGCGCGTGGTGATGATGCAGCGGATGCGGCGAAGGTTGCACATCCCGCAGCATGTGGTGCTGGTGCATTGGCACCGGGTAGCCGCCATGCAGCGTGACGGGCGAGCCGGCACCATAGTGCGGGGACACAACGGGCGCGTGCCAGCCGTGTGAGTGTTGCAGGTGGCGGTGCTCATGCGGCCCAGACGGGGGCTTTACGTCAGGTTGATGCGCGTGCGCGTGATGCTGGTGCATAGCCCAGGGGTCAGCGGGCGGCAGCGAGGCCCAGGGGTTGCCGAGTACGGGCGCGCCCGGCGACGGCGACCCGCCCGCCTGCAGGTGGTGCTGGTACTTCATGTCGGCTGGCTCGGCGCTCCTCGGCGACGCGGCATGGTATCCGCCGAGGTTCCCGAGGTCCAGCTCGCCCCCGGGCATATACGTGGTCGCCGCCATGGCGCCGTACCTTAGATCCACGGTGGACGGCGTCTTGCCGGCTCGAAGGCTCTCGAGCCTTCAACTGGCTTATTACTTCACGAAAAAAGCGCGTCAATCGCGCGGCGCTACGGCAGCGGCGGGGGCCACCTCACATCACCGGGTACAAGTGCGAGCGACATGCGCGTGCGTGCTCGACGGCAGCACGGAGCGGACTGAGGCGGCGGTGGCGGTGGGCTGCGCGCGGCGCGTCGGGGGCGCGGCCCTAGCCCCGCCCCGCCGTCCCGCGCCCCGCGCCGCTGCCGCTCTCCCGACGGCCGACGATTTGATAACTAGCCGCTTTTCTGCACTCGTGGAAATTGATTAATTATACACAAAAATAATATATTTTTTAAAATTTCTACCATTTACTAAAAAATCTCGTAAAGTAGTTATTCTGTTATACTACTCAATATAAAATGTTAAGAAAAATATAGATAATTTTTTTCTAAGTCGTTGTATGGCCTATAGACTAGAATACCTAGGCTATCATATAAAATTATTACTCAAAAAAAATATTAAGAAATATCCGTCAAAGGACGCGTCGTCGTAACCTGGACACCGTTGTCGTAGCGTGAATATGAACCAAAGTTTATGGACTTAGACTTTTTATAACTAAATATAGTTTTTTTTAATATTAGAAGTCTTAAAAATATAAAATTAGAGCAATTTATTCTTATTTCGTACCTCTAATATTATGGAGTCACAATTTATAATTTTGTATGATAATTATTTTTTACATATAAATGTTATATTCCACTAAGAATTTTTACCACCCCGATAGAATTGATTCTTATTAGAACGGCAAAAACTTTAATAATAGTAACAAAAATAAATAACTGCAAGAAATTTACAAAAAATGCTCAATTTTCTACAAAAAAAACGTCTGAGAGAACACTTAGATACACTTGTTAAAATTGAAAGTCAGTAGCCCACTATCAATAGCTCTAATAAATTTTATTCTTAATTTAATTATCTAGGTATTAGGTAAATATGATTGCTCTACAAAGTAAGTAAGTAGGTACCTACCCAAAAGTAAGTACATTAATTAATATTTACATTATATGACACTGTGTTAGGCACAAATTACTAAAAAGTAGCTAAACATAAATTTCGACTAAATCTCAAACTATTTGAACAAATAAAATATTGTTGGCTATTGATTCTAGTCATCTATTTGTATTACTGTAAAAATAAATAATAATTTATTTATATTATAATATGCACGCAACTATTTACAAAATAAAATGTATTCAGAATTGCCAAAGTTATTGCAATATCAAAAATTCTAGTCAAACTAGTAACTAGCGCCATCTAGTATCGAGTAGTGGAACTATTCGATATAGAGACTATAGAAGTACAAACTTTTCTTTGCTTCTTACAAAATAATTAAATTATATTTGTAAGTACATAGTTATTTTTTTTAAACTTTTAATAATATTGATACTTTGAAAGTTATTTTATTTAAAGAATTATTGCTAAAAATGCTAAATCATTCATTTAGTAACATTTCTAACTTTTTACTAATAGGTAGGTACTAGATATTAATATATCTATTATTTTCATTGAACATTAAATATTTTAGCTAGTGATATTTCTAATGTTACCTACTTACTTTATGGTAATTACCTACCTACTTACGTCGAAAATTTTCAATCACCAAAAAGTTATGTGACTCGTAGCGCCATCTAGCGTCGTGTAGCGGAACCTAAAAGGGGTTGAAATTGTCTCGGGGGTTGAATGTGGTTCGTATCAATGTTTGTGTGCTAAAGAGCCATCTAGCTATGTACTGTAACACTAGAATCTATATTTCTACAAAATATAACTCAAGTAGAGTCTGTCATAGATGAATATTAAGTAATGATGAATAGTTTACATAATTTTTATTATAAGTATACCATAAAACAGTCCACTAATTAATGTCATAATACTTGATTTTATTTGATATTGTTGATTTTATCGAAAAGAGCTTTAAATCTCTTTCATTTTAAGATATCAGTCGTTGAGTTTAGAGTGTGGAGGTAGGTACTTCAAAGTGATTCTTTATCATTTGTATTTTAATTAAGTACTAAATACGTAATTTTATTTTGTGTGACTTTAAATTTTGCAAAACTATTCTTATTCTTATATCTAGCATTCAATGTCCCACTGCTGGACAAAGGCCTCTCTCCTCCTTTTCCACGATTCTCCAACCTGAGCCGCCTCCGCCCAGTCCTTCATGAAGGTTTTGCATAACTTACGTAGGTAAATTATTTTTTAAGATAAACCATAATAGTTTAATTGTAATAACTGACGGATTTATAAAGTTTTAAACGTCCGCACCACTGTTACATAACTTTACGCAACTTATAAACCTTGATACGAAATATAATGTTTCTTATAAGAGAATTATTGTAGAGTGCAATACGACCAGAGGGCTGGGTGTATTCAATTTGCGCGCGCGCATCGGATCGATCGGTTCCGGCGGCGGCGGGCAGCTGCGCGGTGTGCGGGGGGAGACAGATACCATCGCCAGCGTAATCAAATTTTACGCGAAATTGACCATTTTAAAACATTATATTATAGAAATAAGTATAATGTAAAACTACTTTAAAAGAGACGTGTAATTTAATTGACATTAATTGTAACAACTCTACATTTTGCAACGAGAGATTTAGGGCGCGTTTAATGAAATGAAAATGAAAATGAAAAGTGTTTTATTCAAAAATAGGCAAAATTCATTACACTTTTTTGATGTCACTTTTTTAATCTAAAACTCCTGCCGGTTCACTACCTGTATAGCCGAGAGGAAGAAGACGGCAAGAAACCTTCGGCACAGGGCCCTAAGTTATGTGCAATATATCTTTTTTTTTAAATCGAGACTCTTATATACAATTACATGTTGACTTAACTTGTTATCACAGTAATTTACATGAATATCACAGTACGAGTAGTTTGTTTTACATAAATTACTTACAGATAAAATTTAACTGACAGATATTTTGTACCTGTCTCTGTCTAAAACGTCATACTTAATGAAGTAGACATAAGTTTAACTATCAGTAAAAAAATTCTATAAATGGTGGAACGGGCACTTATAATCAGAAATGAAAAACCAACCTTATAAAGATAAAGATAAAGAACATTTATTGTCATAGATGATCATAGATATAAGTATATGTTAAAGTACATACTATAATAATGTTTCAACACATCTAGTCAGTTTAACCGACATACAATAGGAATAAGCAAACATGTATATGTACTCATCCTCCGTATTATCAAATGTAATTCAATAAATAAGATCAATTAAATAATAACTACTAAAAGCACCTAATGGTGTGGTCATAGTGAGCGATGGTGGTCCGTCCGCGGCGAATGTATGTCCTGAGGCTATGATCGAGGTACCTCGGACTGCGGCCACGACCCGCGACCCCACACACCATGGGTCAGGGGTTCGATGCTTATTTATACATACTTATACTTGTATTTATATCTACCACTGACTCTATAACACTAATGAAGACTAATAACTAATATTGTACTAATATTATAAATGTCAATGTTCGTGCTGATGGATGGATGGATGTTTGTTACTCTTTCACGCAAAAACCATTTAACAGATTTTGATAAAATTTTACAATATTGTAACTTACTTATCAAAATAACACATTTATTTTTAAAAATTGTAATTTTTTTCCAAGATATGGAGATAAATGTGAACGAAGTAGCGGGCAGCCTTTAGTAACTTAGTTTTAAAAAAGTCTATATTTAGCTTTTATCATCGGACACTAAATAATTTAAATAACAATGAAGCAGACAGCGTTAGATCTAACTAAAACCTATTTAGAATACAAAAAGGAAATAACGAAGTTTAAATACTAATCTCCGAATTAGTTGCAAATTATTATAATTTGGTAATACTAAAACTCCTTGCAACTCAAAAAGGTCAACCTTAAAAAAATGCGGAAGTATTAGCTTTTCATAAAAATCTCATTTGAATATAAAATGACAATACAACTGCAATATTAATTGGTTTCCGGAATTAGTCATACGTTTTATTCTTCAAGTACCTAAGTGAACACTTCAGTTTTAAGCTCCAAGAAATTAAACATATTTTAATATTAAATAAAAAATATTAAAAAAATGACCCGTCTTAAGTGTTGTCAAAACCTACAGGATTAAATGATTTTCATTTCATTTCAATATAATATTTGACTAGAGGCTGCCCGCGATTTCGTATGCATTTGTCGCCATATCTTATAATACTTACATGATAGCTTAAAATTATATAGCATGTATGTTATTCTGATATCTAAGCTACAATATTGCCAAGTTTCATCAAAATCCGTTCAGTAGTTTTCGCGTGCAGGTGCAATATCCAGCCATCGGCACAAACATTAACATTTATAATTGTTAATAGGATTACAAATTAACTCTAGAAATCTTATAACGAAAAGACAAAACTGCATTCAATCATCAAACAGCAGACGGCCTATTTTTCTTTTTTTTTTAGCCTATTTCGTCCCACTGCTGGGCAAAAGCCTCTCCCATGCCTCTCCAAACACTCCTGTTATTAGCTGCTTCCAACCAATCTTCCCTGAATGAGCGTAGGGCGTCACTCCATCGTTTTATTCTTCATCGATTTTTCTTTAATTTATTTTTAATTCTTAATCTCTTGGCAATGTTATTCCTTCATCGATATTGTCCTTAAGCCTATACAAATTGCCTTCCATATATTAAAATCATCTTATAATTGCGTATATAGGACACAGCCTTCACATTCACAGTAAATAAATTAGGTAATGAAAAGCGATCACTCAATACGTCCCCATTGATAATTGTCAACTTGGAAATGGGCGTAACGTTACCGAGCGAGTGACAGAGTGGCTGATGGCGTGTTATAATTGAGATACAGTAGAGGTGCGCTTGCACATTGGTGTTACAGGTACGTACTATAATTTTTTGTCATAAGTAAGTCCAAAAATTAATAAGAACTTATTATAATCATTGTGCGACTGGCATCATATTTGCCTGTTTATCGCGTATTTATAGACCTTCGTCTTGTTGCGTGTTATCATATCTTTACAATAGATGAAGCAACTGTTACTTTACGCAAAGAACACTTTATTTCATGAGTACCTCATTTTACAAAAAAAATAAGCAGTTGACCACACAACTTTTCACAATTTTGCACTTGTACCATTACTTCATACAAAAGACATCAACGCGCGCGCAATTTAAAGGAATCATTTAAAAAACTCTTCTCTGAGACGAACCAACCGTTGTTGTCCACTCCGACGAGATCTCTCGTTATCAGATCGAAGTGCTAATGCAATACATATTGGAGCATTAATATCCGCGACACGATTAATGACAACCGATCAACTGTTTAAATGACTGCGCCTGCGCACAGCGACACACTCCGCTTTCATTTGTTGGGATATATTTTGTTTTTAGTTTTAAATAAGGTGGGTCAAGATAGAGAATTGTGGAGAAAGAGGAAAGAGGCCTTTGTCCAGTTGTGAAACATTAACAGATAGGTAGTATAAGGCATTTGATAAACATAGCAGTAAGTTTTTCGGTTTAACTTTTTTTTCATGAAAAGTTTATATTGCTTGAGAGGAAAACAGTCTTATCCTCCTTATTTTATCTTTTTTCTTTTAGGAATTGTTTAAAGGAATTGTTTTACGTAGTCTAGCTGACAAAAAATATTTAAGAGGAAACATAATTGGTAGTAGCATAAAGTATCATAGTTTGATCCATAAAATGTTCGGCGCCGTTATTACGATGTTATAACAGTAAAGGGTATACCTACAGTGACATGTTGCATTAGCTCATGATAACATTCTAAGAAAGGCAGCTGGGTGTTTATAGATCAGCATCGATCGGCTGTAATCGGTCGCAGGCGCAGGACAACGTAGCCCAGTGTGGTCGTACGGTGGCTATTAGCCGGCACATTCCGCTCGCTACTGTTACAGCATCTGTCTCGATATACACTGCCAAATTCCTTATCTATACCATCAGATATTGAGAGCTATGTATCCATGTGAGAGTCCATTTTGCAATGCAAAGAGATGGAGTTAAGACGTTTTGCGTGGTGACGTAAGGAAGTTAAATGCAGAGTTTATTTCATAAGAATATAATTAGTGGGAGGAGTTCAATCAAATAGGTTGTTGTAGCTCCCGGCGGCGCGGGCGCAGAGTCCAGACGATGCGAAATAAATGGATTCGTGTTGGAGAGGAATTCGGATGCGACTCGGCTTGTACCAAACGTAGTCGTGTTTTGTTTCCATTCATCATTTCATTTAGATTAGAGGTTACTCTCCAATACTTATTACAGATTTTTGGAAGCATTTTTGTTCCGCGAGACATTTTGTTGATTTTAAGTAATGGTATGTTTAACTTAAGTACATACTTACTTGGTCTTTTCTTTATTGACTTATATTCAATGTGCAACAGACACATAAATGTAATACCTACTTATAATTTAAGTTAAATAAGCGATGAAGACTCCTACCAACTTCTGTAAAAGAACACTTTTCTTTATCTCAGTCTATGACACATTATAACCTAATATAAAAAAATATACATTCCTAAAACAAATCTTATAAACTTTCGTATTAATTTCAAAGGATACCCAATTTGATCGGAGATTAAAATAAAACAACATCAGTAATTCAGCGTTTCGCCGTGCGCGGTGGAGGCATGTCGCGGGAAATAGCCTGTCGAGCTCCCGTCTTACACTGCACACTATGATTTAGGTATATTAATACCTCCCCCCTGCTCGCCCCGCACCCGTCCCGCATCGATCATTATGAAGGTATCGTTAGATCACCGCCGATCATTGTCATTACCCAATCTTACAAGCTAAGACGCTGCTACAAGGTACGACGGTGTATACTTTTATATTAGAAAATTGACTTGATTTTATAAAATTAAATGAGAACCTGATACGGTAGCTGAAATTATAAAGGTATGAAGAATTAGCATTATATCGTCACGTAATATAAAAGTAAAGAAAGAACTACTAACTATACTTACGGTTACGTATCACAATCTCTAAAGTTGTTAGACCTATGGACGTAACGCCTATAGACAAAAGACCTAAATTTTAAAAGACCTATGAACAGAATCAAAATAGCTAATAGTCGTTGGACCTAAACGTTGTTAGATCTACATTTAGAATAACTAAGCTTAAGTAATATTTTCACACAAAATGACCGTTAAAAAGCTTTCAGTTTTATAGAGGTTTTAAATAATGATTTTAAGAGTTATTTTATACACTGATATTTTAGCTCTCTTATAGGTATTAAGAAATGTATAAAAGATGTCTTTACTATTAGTAGAAAAGGACAGAACAAGAATCCCACAGACTAAATAAAGCAATACTGCCTTTAGAGATATTACAGAAAAACAGATAATTAACATATCTACCTGATTATTACCTACATCAAATATAGTAATATTACCTGCAGTGATAGTTAGCACAATATTATCGACGATTGTATCCTTACGAGTAAGCAAATTAAGTAATAACTTTATGTAAATGGTGTACCTGATAGCTAGGTAACTTCTTTCACTGTTTACACTCATGTTATATTGATAAGATAGTTTAAAGGGCGACAAATGAGCTTATCAGGTATTTGTATACGCAGTAAGCATATTTATAGGTCAATTCAAATAAATATTGAAAGATTTATTATATTTGATAGAGTCAGGCAATCCGAAATCTTAATTTAACAGTTTATTGTAAGATGATAGTACATAGAGACAGAAAAAAAAGAGAAGTTATGCAAAAGGTACAGCATATTTATAAAAGAAATTTCTTCCTGCAGACCCCACAGAGAGAGAAGTGATAGCATAAAGGCAGGATAGTCACTTACCCTACAATAAATAATAAATACTTATATAAGTATAAACCTACACATATATATTCGATAAATACACATACATAAATATTATTTATTTTGTGAGGAAATACCTGTAGTTTAGAAATGAATTGAATAAGTAATAACAGCTAAGGTAGTTATACTTTTTATTGTAGCAAATTATTTTAATGTCGACAGAGAAGCGCATTATGTTATTTTTAGGATAATTTAGAAGCTATATTGAATATTTTGATGCGTAACAAAAGCAAAATTGGCGAATTTTATTCAAAATGTAAAGGAAATTTCGTGTGGAGTGTTTAGTATAATAACGGCGGCGCGGGAGCACCTGCCGCAGTTTGCAGTAAATAACCACGCTATAAATATGCGCTACAATATGCGCGCGCGCATCCGCGATGTTCTTTCCGTCCTTCGATGGACTATCAGGATTTTTTACAAAACCGATTTCGGCAGCAATAAATTTAATTTTGCTGCAATTGTACCCGCATTTATCGGGGTTTTTTCCGACCGCGGTCCATAGATAGTATTCAAAATACTTGTCAAGTTAGATAATTCAAATGCAAAGTTAATTAAAGGTTTATTTTACCTTTTTTTGTTTTGGATTCTCTTTAGTCATAATTGACACCTGTTAGAATGTTTTGTGCCATTTTGAATAGGTGACATGAATATGCAGCATTTTGATAATTAATGGTCTTTATTTCAATTAATTGATACACACGTCATTAATTACGCTAATGTACTGAACTGCTGCTAAGAAACTAAAATGATTCTTTGGAACTTTTTGACGAGAGTTAAAGTTGTAATACATTCTTTCTCAATTTGTTTTTTTACTATTAATAATTACTAATAGTAATAGTAGCTATTACCAATAATAATTATATACAAAACTCCAATTAGACAAACTAATTGCATAATTAGAAACGTGCTCATACCTTTTAAGAAGTTGTAGTTTTAATTTTATTCGACTTTTTAAAAGTAGTTTTCGTAAAACGATGTTAATAAAATTATACATCACCTTGCAAAATTATAAGTTGTTGAAATATTATTTTATTTAGTGCAGTATTGTGCTCGGGATGTTAAAAGGCTCTCGCGGCATTTCCTGTGCAACGCCTCTCCGCCCCGTCTCGTCTTTGTGACTTATTATTCTTTTATATTTATAGTATGTTATTATAAATAAGATAATATTTAACTTATTCAATTACTCAATGATTAATTCATTAAAAAACCGTAGCGATCTTTGTGTGAACTCGGAACCACTCTTGGCAGTAGATATAATTGTATTTTCCCTATTTAGACACACCCTTATTTATTGTACATACTCATTGAACCAAAACAAAATTAATATGTAGTTTGCCGTATTCAACATTGCAGATAGTTGAGTTTTTAGAGTTCCGTACCCGAAGGGTGAAAACGGGACCCTTTTACTGAGACTTGGCTATCCGTCTATCTGTCCGTCTGTCACCAGGCTGTATCTCATGAACCGTTATAGCTAGAGCGTTGAAATTTACACAGATGTATTACCGTTGCCGCTGTAACAACAAATACTAAAAATAGAACAATAATAATAATTAAGGTGAGCTTCCATATAACAAACGTGACTTTTTTGCTCGATATCAATAATGGCCATACTTAGACATTATTATCGGGCTATTGTAAACCTATTGAATGGTACGGAACCCTTCGGCAGAGAGTTATATTCACACTTGACCGGTTTTTCCTAGTTGTAGAGCCTACAGACGACACCGCAAACTGTCGACCGCCGGCGGCAGCGCGCGGTTATTACGTCCCTTTGTAAAAAATACAGTGTAGCGTTTAGTGCAGTTTTTCATTTATTATCGATGACTATAATTGGCGGTTATTATTGCTACCAGAACGGTCGACGTACGGAAACTCTTCAACTAACTTATAAGCAGGATGTATGCGCAAAAAATTATACCGACAATTAAAATGGTGCGGTTAACTTATTGCAAACTGCAGTTTAATTAATACTTTTTACTTATTGGGATAAATAACAATAATATTAATTGAGTACCTAATTAGTTTCATCAACATTTTGAATCCATAGATACTTATGTTACGAGTAGGTACGTTAAAAACGTAAAAAAGAGCGTCGCTCTTGTCGGCGGAGTCTCACTATGCTCTGTTTTCTGCCGTCCTTTTGAATAGGTACCTGATACGACACAACTTGTATTCCCTCTTACATTTTGATCTATGTAAGTCCTTCGTGGTCTCCCTCTCTTCCGTTTTTCTTCTACTTTTCCCTCCATGATGCCATTACACAATACTATTGTACAATACAAATATTCTTTATTGCACACAAAGATATAAGGTAGGTACAGACACAAACAAGAATAAAAAAGCAACAGGCGGCCTAACAAATACACCTAACAAATATCAAAGAAAAATGTACTGTAAATTATTTTTAAGACCATTGTAACTTTGTGGACATTATGATTATGATAAAATTGACTAAAGGATACCTTAATAATTATATACTTACAAAGGTACTCTATCAGTGCTTATATCTTTCATTTCAAATCTAACATTAATGATTACATTACAATTACAACGTGATTAAAACTGCAATATTGCAATCGATAATCGTATGGAGGCAGCAGGTAAAAGATAAATAATTATTATATCCAATGCAGAGAATGTTGTGAGAACGAATCATTATAATAATGAATAGTGAAATGTGTTATCTATGTGTTAGATGTACTAGCGCTAGTTTCTCAAGCAGGAGTTTAAACAAGCGTGACGCGTCGCATGAGAACATGACGGACGACTGCCAACGCGATTTGAGGACAATAAGACGAGAAAGTGAGGTTTTATTTTAAAAAAAAAACTAATATCTTCATGGCTATGCGTTATTGGATTATTCAAATACAAAGATGATTCATATAGGTAACCATTATAGCAACTAATCATAAATTAAACTTAAAATGAACTGAATACTAGGGCTAAAGCTCGGCTATCTTTGTTAGATAGGCTGGCAGTTAGTCATACTGCTATCCTTTTTTAAAAACTTAACTCTACATATTCTTAATCTGGATAACTAAAGCTACCTTCATCTTAGTACCTATGTGTGAGTCAATTCTACAACTCACTCGACGCTGACTTTAATATCACCGCGATCACAAACTTGTGCCACAGATTGTTACTACGTTTGCGCTGTTGTACTAACTTCTCTGCTTCTCAGGTTCACCGCAGACACACGTGACTGTATCCTAACTCACTGTACATACACGGTACTTACTCTGTGGCGCCAGTGAAGGATTTGCATGTGTTGGCGCCAGCGGCCGATGCTGTGATAACCTGAGACGTGATAGCTCTATGACCGACTGTACCGCGTGTTACCGGCGGCGCCCAAATCTACAGGCTACAGGTCAATGAGACTGGTGCTTGATCATGTTTGTCAGAGTTTAGACTGCTCGAGTATTGTTAAGAAATATTTGTTATTGCTAACAAAATAAAAGAACTATAGAGAAGTAGAAAATATAGTTTCATAAGTCGATAAACTAATAAATTAATGTTTTCTGCAAGTTAAACTGTAGGTACAAGGATTTTCAGTAAATTGTCTGGTAGAGAATATTTAGCTTGTTGACGTCATAGGTACAGACAAATATATAGTAAATGATAGGTATATGTAGGTACTCGTAAATTATCGCGACTCTTATCAATTGTCTACTCTAAATTACATTGCCTCAGATTATAACACATCTTCAAAAAATATCAAGTAGGTACCTAAGCAACATCAGCAAACCTCGACAAAGTGTAATTCAAATTCAATGATCGAGTGAAACATTGTTGCCAAGCAGCGCAAGCGCACCAACAACGACCAACGTCAACTCACGTACGGAACCATGACAGCACGTACCGCGGGTTTCTAAAGTAAAGGGGTTGCGGGGCGGGCCGCGGGGGGGTCTCGGCGAACTACTGCTTACTAACATAAGTACTGGGTTTTAATAGATATATTATTTGTCAAATCATAAAATTAAGTACCTACCTCTATACAATCGACCCTAATCCATATAACCCATAGACAATCTAGGTATACAGACACTACCTACACAATAATCCATAGAAAACACAGAAATTACCGACATTCTTCATCATCACTCCGCTCATAAACCTAATTTCGATTCCAGTTTCATCAGATTCACAGAATGTAATCTGCCGCAATCGAGTCATAACGTTCTGAAATGAGTTGAATTACTTGCAATATAATGTTATCCCTTATCAGCCGTTTTGAACGTTGGCCGATCGCCAAGCCATAGTAAATTCTTGTCACCAATGCGTGTTTATGAACCTATCGGGTAATAGACTTCTAGTCTATAGGATTTAGATTTCCCATGGTTAAGTGATCGAAAGTCTCGTCGTATGATGCGGACATCATGTGGACGTTTGCTATGCGCTACACTCTCGGAATGGTAATGGCGGCGGCGGTAATAACTCGCCGGCGCCCGCGCACCGGAATCGACAAGTAGCTGCCACTGCGCAACTGAGCTTTGTCTTGGGAAACCTTGGACGTGAAGGTCGGACCTCCTACACCCTCCTCGTGAAGGTAACTCCACTGTTCAACGATATTGCGTCTTATATCACACCTCAATAAACGGTTGCCACTATAATGAGAAGCTAATCGACTCTACAACCATTCTATTCATATAAAAAGCTATACCAAATCAGTTACCATACCATTACGTAAGCATTAGATGCTAGTAAGTATAATGTGAAACAATAACTCAACTTTTCATAGATTTCTTCGATTTAAATTTCTTATAACCTAGCGCTTATAATTTCACTTCAGAGGTACATTAAAAAATCCAGATGTCGATAAACAAGAGCAAACAGTTTGTTATTCATTAGATTCATGGAAACGTTACGCACGCATCGCATTAGAGTCGAGCCGTCAATCATTCGCTCCTCCAACAACTTCTCAATAAACATCATATTTAAATCTCCCGAAAATTTCCGAAGCTGGAAACTGAAGAGATCATATTGATCAGGTCCATAGTAATGAGGTAGTGACGGCCGCACCGCATCTACATGTATTTATTTAAATTTATTACAATTGCCGCTAAATAAACTCGTGTTCACACTCAGCGATCGACATTACAATAAATGAATTTATATTCATTTCATCAAATTAAGCTGTTGAACATAATAATGGCGGCGAAGTGAATATCTTATAATTTTATTAGATGCCTATATGTATAGATCTAGATATCTTCAGTGGAAGTGTCTACTTAAACACTAACTTCGTAGATATTGGACCAGCTTATAGCGCAGCATAGTCTAGAAAGTCAAATGAAAAGTATTTTTGGAGACTTTTCGACTCTGAAGTCTAGGTAAGCAATGGCCTAACGTTAACAAATACTCCGCTCGATGGATCTTCAGACCCTAGGTTTTTGTATGAGGTAATAAACTAAAAGCGGGTTATATTAGTTTATCTAAAGCACAGATTACTAAATACTTACTAATAAAGTACAGGATTATTAACATCTTGTGAAAATAGAGGTATTAAATTATATAGTACTTCATTTACTATGCAATGCAACGCGATAAAATTATTACAGTGAATTATCTCTGTTAACTATCACATTATTTCCCACTTGATGCTTTATTTAGTGCAAAAACTGCAAACTGCCGATCATACTAATGTTGTCCTTTATCGTGGGTGTTCCTAGTACTTCGTAATGTGTCTAAATAATTCATTAATTTACGTTCGTTATCAGCGAGTTATTTTTTGTGAGAGCTGTTGTTGAATTACAATACAATGGTAATGACCGCGTCGCTCCAACTCGGAGCTCAGCCCAGGTGGCCGCAAGAAATATCCTCATGGAATATTTTAATAGCATTTTTATTCGCACCCGCGACCGCTCCATATTTAACATGACGCGAACTTCAACAACGAATACCATACATTTCATATTTATAATGATTTTATTTTATTTTTATTTATTTTTTTAATAGGTTTGCCAGCAGGTTTACATCGATTCTTAGCGTAAATTAAGGTTATAAATTATGGTTCGACGTAGACCCAATTTAAGAGTATACTGTTGTAATTTTATAGAAAGATACGAGTACACCACCATACCTAATAAGTATACTACTTAAAGAGATTGTACTTCTAAAAAATTACTGTTTAATCAAATGAAATAAAACATTATCACCTACCATTTCGTTATTATGTCACATCTTTAATAATAAACAAGCAATAAAGTGTTCAAGATCTAACGGTGCTACTTGTTCTTTGTCAACTCTAGAAAAAAATAAGTAGAGATGCGCCGAATATGGATTTTGCCGAATAACGAATACCGAATACTATTCGGTTTGAAACCCTACCGAACCGAATAGTTCGGCCGAACTATTCGGTTATTCTTTCACACTAATTTTGATACAACAAATAGGTAAAGTTTATAAAGAAAAGGCGAAGTAAAGATAGAATTTAGAAACCTAGGCATTCTGCTCTCTGAATTGTCTGAATGTCTAGGTTTCTAAATTCTATCTTTAAGTGTCACTTATTAACTTATCTTTAGGTATTTTATCATCTCTTAATAACTCTTGTAATACCTAGATGTGAAAATGAGGATATAAGATTGACTGCTCCTTGGTTTAAAATAATTGAATATGAGTTTAATATCTTGTTTTATCAAGCAAATTAATACTAAACAAAACAAACGAATAAATGGTCATTTTAACCGAATATTCGGCCGAATACGAATATTCGGTTGAGGTGCCGAATATGCCGAATACCGAATAGTAAACGAATATTCGGCGCATCTCTAAAAATAAGTATCCGTCAACCCCGTAAAATATTAATTTACCTATCTACAGGAAATATCTATACAGATGTGTGGATGGAAGGTGTTAGAGGCACTCTATTAACTGAGAATTAACCCTTTTATGGCCGTTTGTAGTCAGAAGGACTACACTTTGATGATATTATGAATATAAATATTATAAAGTAAGAGGTAGGCTGCGTATGCGCCGGTGGTAGTGACGGCTTTAGCTACAAGATGAGGGTAATGCGAGTCTCGTCACGTGCGCGTCACGTCGTCTCGCCACGTCACGTCGCACGGACGTAAACTGTTTCCGGTAGATAAGGGCTGCGCGCACGCACCGTACCCCCACCCCTCCACTACCCCCGCTGAGGCTTACATACTTATATGTAGTTTGAATTTCTCAAACTGGTAAACTTAATAGTCAAACTAGACATGGCTGAAATGTGACTAAAGTGACTACTTGACTCAAATACCTATCACGGCGGAACAGATTCTCGAAGTCTTTCTAAGTTGATAGGTAGCATTAAGTCTAAGTCCTATACCTACCAAAATTATATACGAGTAGAAATATATTTTTTACTAAAATTGTGTCCCACTGCTGAGCAAAAGCAAAGAGTATGTAAAATAAATTACCAAATACATCTGGCAGGTATTGTTACTGCCTGTCCATTCCTGAAACTGTCTCCAGGTTTGACATAAAGAAACCATTAAGTATTTATTTATTTATTTATTTATTTATTTATTTATTTATTTCAGTTAGGTACAATAACAGATGACAGATTGAAATTCAATAAATTATAACAATAACAAGTATCAATATAAACCTGGGATCCAATTACAATTGTACACAACACTTTTGTTAAAAAAAAGGGATTATTGGTACAGTATTTAATAGATTTTGATAGCACATACTTAATCATAATTGTGAGAAGATTAATTAACAAATTGAGTTATCTAATTAAGTGTATTTAAGTTTGAAATTATAAAATGTTATTGACTAATAATTTAAATATATTGAGTTTACAGCTGAAAATGTCTAAGTGAGCGCAGGAATCGTTATAACTTTCGCACATTCTGTGGAGAGGGCTATTACGCGTGACATTATTGTTAGAAAGAGGGACATTAAACAACTTTGGAACACGCACAGATCGAGATGGAACATGAAAATTTATCCTGCTTAGGAGATCACTATCCAGATTGCCATTTATAATTTTGTACAACATACAAAAGTCAGCAACTTGTCTACGTTTGACCAGACTACCAAGTTGAAATTTGGTTAGTCGGTCACAGTATTCCGGAATTCGACGTCTAACCCCCAGCCTACTACATAGAACTCTAACAAAACGCCGCTGTATTGACTCAATTCTGTCCCTGTGAGTTTCATACATTGGTGACCAAACTGTACAGCAATACTCCAATATACTGCGCACCATATTATTAGTATTACATAATTGTGTATGTATTTTGCATTCATATTGCCATTGATATATTTAAAGCAGTCACACGTCGAACGAAGGCAATAAAGATGGCACCTGCAAATACAATACAAGTTAAAAAATATATGTCGTCGCGGCCGCTGCGTACTGAATGCCTCATCAGGGTGTCCCGCGAACATCGCGCTACACGCATCGCTATGGTAATACTTAGTATTTGCATTTCACACTGCATAACCTCATTCCCACTGTAACTGCCTAAGACGCCTAACTAATCATACAATTTGCGTGTCGCATTAAGATTGTTACCTGCCGCGTCTTAACATCACAACACGCTTTGTCTTGCTCCTCGGAATTGGACTTAAAGTTGTACGTACTAAGTAGATAGTAAACTGTCATTGTCCGAGCAAGACGTCGGCTAATTAGACAATGGTATTGTAATGTGTGCAAAGCAACGCGACCGCAGCAATTAGTCCGGCGGCGGCGGCAGGGTCGCGGTCGCTGCCATTACTGCGGCCTGCGTCGATGACTTGATGCAATCACGAGCACAGCTCTCATGCTGATTTAGGTAGACGGTGCCACAGCAGTTGATACATGCTAACACACACTCGTAAATAACTTGAAGACACCTACGAAACAAGAGCGTTAGACACCGCTAACAACACGCGGGCGGTCGACGGCGACAAAAGCCCAGTTTCTGTTTACAAAATCTCCAATTCAAACCACGTTATTAATAAGGAGAGAAGCGTCGTGATTGCCGTTCACCAAACACTCCAAAAAGGTAACCACTCGTGACGGGAATGTCACTTATGTTATGTATTTGAGAGCGCACTCATTGTATTTTAAAACTCCATTGTTTGGAATTTAGCGGCGCTGGCGGGACTCGTTCTGCACAGAAATCACACCTGCGGGGTTTATAATAAAGTGTTTTGTGATTGTATGACACATGTAAGGATCCCGTGGTACGCTGATCTAGCTCGTGGATTGATGACCCGTCCCTAACTACCCTGTCCCCAGCGACCTACGTCCTTAGAACGTCAACCACTCATTTGTGGTACCTCAATTCTTTCAAATATACTGTTATCCTTGATTAGATCATGTCTCTAATTACACAAAGCCTATTAATCAAAGCACACGTGAAATAACGATTCAGTCCGGAATCGAATTTCCTTCATCTGGTACTTGAGCTAACAATTTCCAAATGCGTGTAATGCTTATTAATTTAAGCAGATTAAATTACAATGAACCACCGGTCTTACCCTCACGTCTGCTCTTGCGGACGTGTTTATGCTGCAAATAAATAATAACATAACCAAGTAATTGTGAGATCATGCGCGAGATACGCCATGCGTACGCGCAGCTTTGTGTTTCGCACCGCCATGCGCCATGACCGCACCAGATCGCAAGGATCTCATCGGGTCGGGTCCAAAAATCTTAGATCTCACGTACAACGCTAAGTCTTATTCGTATTAAATATCTCAATTAAATAATTCAAAATTTATTCAATCACACATTTGTTATTCTCTTATAAGAGACATAGCTATACTTGTTCCTATTTTCTTAATATACTTGGCGGGTTATAGTAGCAACTTTTATGATTCCGGCGCCAAAATCGTCCGCGGCGAGTCATAAAGGTAACGGTCGTCGATGCGGCGCCGACGACGTCGTTGAGTCGACCGTTGACGCACGAACCACAAACGCTACAGAGATTATCTTACCAAACTCTACATGATTTTTAATAACTCTAACTTTTTACACTAGAAATTAACCTTAACTGAATATGATATATGTATCTTTTGGCTCCGATTAAAACATAATGTTCCTTGCAAAATTAGTTGTAGTAAGACTTGAATGCTGTGGACATAAAATCATAGAACGAGAAAATTGGTTTACGATTAGAGTGCCAAATACTAGACGAAGATGTATTGCTATGATCATCAAGGTTCTGATTATTTACTGTAATGCACACAGCAACAATGTTGCTGATCGATTTGTAGCAGAGTTATTATAGGTCGACGAGAACATCCAGACAGAACCCATGTCCAAAGACTTGAGTAGCCAATTTTAATATAGTCATTTAGGGATCACAAGAAATTCTTGCATTTTATAACAATGATTCAGCTAAATCGTTGGAAAATGTAAATTAATGTCATTCTACAATACTTTTATTGGGACAGACTCGGAAAAAATATAGCGGTACAGCGGGATCGATTGAGATCGTTCAAAAACGAAAACATCCGGCGTCATTTAAGGACGGGGACGAATCGTATCAATACGCTGAAGGAACGTTTAGGGACGTATAAAATACGAAGTCATTGTCTTTTTTGCGCGTTCGGTTTGCGCGCGCGACGCGGTCGCGGAATACCAACGAGGCGCGTCGGCGCACAGGAATGCGCGCTCTAGTCGTGGCGGCTCGCGACTGTCGCGTCCAGTCGCCGGGAGACGCGGCAGCTCATGCTGGGATCTAGCACCAACATGGGACACCTGGATCAAACACTACAAAAAAGAATTTCAATAAGAAGTATTAGTCGTAACGTAGTTCATATTACAGCTACAGGACCAAGGCAATATAACGAAATTAATAAACTTTGCGCTTACTGGAATCACTGGTATAATGTGAAACAACATACTGATGAAGCCAAGGATCATAGGCAATATACTCCTTCACTACTAATACCTACTAATAAATGTCAATGTTTGTGCCTATAAATGGATGTGAGGATTTGTTACTTTTTCACGCAAAAACCACTGAATCAATTTGACGAAACTCTACAATATCGTAGTTTATAGGTACATCAAAAACATGCAATATCATTTTAAGATATTGCGTTAGTTTTAAAATACCTTCCTAGTTACAATAAATGTTTAGATATAGATATAAAATCGAAACAAATAAGATGGTAATACACAGCTATGTCGACACCTTGAAACCAATTTGATAGCTAAAAAGTCCCAATATTTTTTAGATATCTCACTCAGCTACACGTATCTTCTATCCAGCTAGCTTAGCATGCACTCCGTGACAAGACGTTGTCATGCGTTTGTCACGCTTACGTCTCTGTCTATAGTTTTAAATGTGATAAGGACAGCATGACGTGAGATAATTGTCACGGCACGCCATGCTAAGCCCCCAGATCAGTTGTATTATTCACTTATATCATAATGTCGAGTATACCTCGCTTCAAGTATTTATAGTTAAGTATCGGTAGTAAGTATAATATAACAGTAGGTAGAGCGACGTCGGTCACCGGTCACTCACCACATTTTATCTAACCGATGACATCGGACCGAATTAGAGCTTTCCAAACTAACGAAATATTCGGGAAACAACTATTATATCTATTGAATTAAGTAGAAGGTAACATTTACGTAAGTAAGTATTACCTACCATGTACTTTTGGATTACTTACCAATCTAGGTATTAAATTGGAGTTAAACCAGTTTCCTACTGAATTCATGAAAGGCAAACTAGAGTTTAACTTCTCATAAATAGAAATATGTTTAAATAGAAGCCATTCATTTCCACACTAGTTTAACATTGCTACGCTGTCAAGGCGTAATCTAACAAAATTGAGATTGAGACAATTTTGCAATGTAGTATGGGTAATATACCTTCAACTAAACTTATTTTAATTAACCGGCTCTGCGACCGCCTTTAGGCTATTTGGCTAAAATGGAAATTGAATAATGAAACAGCAGAACTGAATAATAGTAGGTACTTATAGGGGCCCAAGCATCAGTTGCCAATGGCATTTTTTGACACATTTGGTATTCTGCTAAACAATGGCTGACACTGATTGCGACCAAATTTGTCAAAAAATGCCATTGACACTCTGCCGACACACACCTGAAAACAATGTGAATATTGTAAATTACTAGACTTGGGCACCGGGTCCATTCATTACTAGATTTCCTTCGAGTATTTCAGAGTTAGAGCAGTAAACTTTGAGCGTCGTTGGCTGTGTGTCGAAGCAGCGGTGACAGAAGTGCACGTCCTCATTAGGTATTCGTCGCTCGTCTATATAATATTGATGTCAGCGCGGAGACCTCGTCTGCGCGCGCGCAGCTACGTACCGTACGTGGCTATCCTGTCACGGCTTCCAACTGCTTCATGTGAAACACTCCGGCCAAAATGGCTGAATAGACTTTTAAAAAGTACCTGTGTGTATGGTGCCACTTAACTACAAGTTGCAGTTAATAACTCCTAAGAAATACCTACAAATTACCTCGGTTATAGAGTGATTACAAGATTTGTGTTTAATATGTTTTACATTGTATGTGATGATAATGCCGATCCGAATCAATCGATTTTTTTGGCTTATAACCTTATAAAGCAATTTAGTTTAGCTAATATTGGCTCTCATTGGCTTTTGGAACTCTCCATATCTAGGACTCTACCAGTGAAATGCCATCGAAAATCTTCGAGTAATGTACAGGATTTAAGGAACACTTCTTGTTTAGTTGGAATTCTATTAGCTATGACGAGTTTGAAGTCTATCTATTATTTATAACGTACCGCATTAACAGCACCCATTACACGGTACTCATAATCGCGATATAATTTATTGTGTAGTGTTTGAGTGTCCCTTATAGCAGTGTGACGTCACCGCGTATGTCTACTGCATTACTATGTGATATTAAATGTAGAGAGACGCGGCCAATGACTTCCATTTTATGTTACCAACAATTATG
Organism: Anarsia innoxiella; assembly: GCA_947563765.1. Lineage (NCBI taxonomy): Eukaryota > Metazoa > Arthropoda > Insecta > Lepidoptera > Gelechiidae > Anarsia > Anarsia innoxiella. The sequence goes on from OX387398.1 coordinate 11,462,139, forward strand.
CCATAATAAAATAACATAAGACGTACATAAACAAATATTATTTCTGCACAGTTGCAAAATTGGATGGTACAATGATTGATTACATAATAGTCAGACTTTATGGACGGGTCATAGTGTTAGGTAGGTAGTGTAAAGACATAGAGAATACATATAAAGACATAGACATAGAGTAGATATTACATGAGGTAAGTGAACGATTGCAACCGAACAAGAATGTAGAACCAGTCCAGCAGCTAGCAGCTAGATCCACCTACAGCTGGCAGCGCATGATGTGGTCGGTTGACTCGCACACTATCGCACGCGCAGTCGCAGTGACATCACTCAATCGCTACACACTGACAGTGACAGGAGTAGCTCACGCCGCGACCAGCTATGTTGGCCTCTCCCGCCGCCTACACGCGTTACCCTCCAGCGCGCCACCGGGGGGCTTCGCCGATGCCGCGCGGCTCCCTCTACGCTGGCCAGTCACGCCGACCGACTGCATGCGGAGTGCCATTGTTTTCCGCAGCATTTTTTCGCGTATGCCAGCGGCCAATGGAGAGTGAGCGCGCCGCCCATTGGTCCACGACGCGGAGGCGGTGCAAACACACTCTTCGCGCCTTTTCGCCATACTGCTTCTGATGTTTGTTTTTGGAATGCGTTCTATTTTGAAAAGTCGTCAGACATGTCTCTTGTCGCTGATCAGAAGTATATCAAGGAAGAGTAGTCTTAAACGCACCTACCGAAGTTCCTTTTAGGGAGCCGGAGGTTACGGTGGCGACGGATGTGAATGATGTAAGATGTAGTAATAAATCAGATAAGCGTCGGTTCCCAGGAGCGGACGCGGCGTGTGGTCGCTGTCGTGACGGAGGCGTCGCGGCGCGCACGACACCACACTCACTGACGTGACGACACATCTATACCCGATCCCGTCCTATCACACACTCACTGTAACTCGTCCAAAAACCTAGATAGACTTCTTCGACAAAACTAATTGCAAGTATTCTCCAAACAATCAACAACGTTGCAAACCTCTCGAGCCTCCTCTTCGTTACTCCTCTCAAGAGCAGGGCTCCCATCCAAGTCGGAATGTAAATGTTTCTTCCCAAATAATGTCAAATTGCTGTTTGACTATGATAATGAGGCCTTTACCGGTGCAAATAAAAATAAAAGCTTTCGTCCCTCCCTCGTAGCCGGTGTAACCGAAGTAGAGACCTCTCGTAGCGGAACCTCCGCCCTCCGCGAGACAAAACAAACTTAATATCGTAGTGAGAGCTCTCGGGCTCAAAGAACTGCCGTCACGGCGCGACGCTCGTTATCTCAACAGCTGCTTTGCAATTCGGATGCGCCGGGCGCGGTACGGACGCGGTACGGGGCGCGGGACGGAGCGACCACTTGACACCTGTACGCCGCGTAATTGTCTCGTTTGTTTGCGCTCGCAGATCCTCGTAAACCTCTCCTTCCACTTAGCAACGAGAGTGACACCATGTTTACTGCGTCTATATCTACCGGATAGCAGTTCAACTTCCTTACATAGTCTAAGGCGGGAGCTTTAAATGTTAAGACATTGGAAAGGTACCCAAGTAAGTAAAGTACCTTTCCAAAACATGTAAGGTTCACTGATTGGATAGGTGTATCAACAATATAAGCACGAGATCACAGCAGAGGATTTAAGTATTGTAATTTGATAAAACCTGCATATTCCTAAACCAAGTCTAAAGCTATGAACAGTCATACATTACAATTAATTACGGAGTAGTATTATCATTAGCATAAAAAAATGCATATGTAGGTACATAGTATTGGCAGAGTAATGAAGGTATAAGCAGACAAACAGGTTTTTGCTCGCGTCATGTCGGCACTCGGCAGTTCTTACTCAATATCTAACAGCGTGTTAGAGCTTTATAAGGAGATTGCTCCAGCGTTCATTACGCGTCGATACGCACGCCCATCGAACCGATAACTACAGAAAAAACTTTGCAGGAGGCAGGTCCATAGATTGTCTGTTCCGAATCTTACGCACTGTTTAATGTGCTATATTGTCGTTCGCAAATTCTTCGCCGTCGACCCCAGTGGTAGGTACACGATGAATAGCGTCTGTAGGAGTGTCAATCAATCACTCGAACGAGTCGCGTGTCGATTTAATGAGTGATTTGTCAATAAACAAGGCGCATGTAAACAATCGGCTTTGATCCGCGGCCGGCGTGGGACCGACTCGCGCCGCGGGACACCTCCTAGCTGCAAAACGTATTATTCGCTCACAAAAGGTTAAAATAGTTTGAAAACACGAAGGGTTGCTACCGGACGGCGAACGGCTTTATTTATTGTTGTAGGGATCATGAAACGGACGGCGACGATCGGAGCAAAGCGCCTTAGTTTTTAATTTGGCGGATCGCAGGGTGAGGGGGGTAATCCCGGACAGACAACGGACGTAATGAAAGTACCGACACAATCGCCCCCTCCCTCCCTGCTCGGATCTATGTCGCGGCTAAATTAAACTATTGCACGAATACATTATCTCGACCCGTCACCACTAACCAGCTCCTATCTTTATCGGCAGACTTTATTACATTCATTTAAATTACACACAATTGACAGTAAAATTGTCAAATCACGGTTAGTGCTTTGATTTGCATTGCAAACAAACACAAAACTTACTCGTTCTTAGAAGCACCAAACTCGAGATCAAACATTTTACAAAAGGTGCTTAGACATTGATAAAAATGTAAATGAAATATTTGCCGCTGTGAAGTCCGCAGATAAATCCGGGAGACAATGAAGAGAGTCGTGACGAGATAATTGCGTCACCCCTTCAATACAAAGTACGTCGTGGGGAGGGTGTAGTGCGCGGTGTCGTTATATTGTAATTAAAAGGCGGCGAGGCGCGGCCGAGGGCTCTCCACGTCAGCGGCACGCGGCGCGGTGCTGCTGTCTTCTACACTAGCCGGTATTGCCCCTTCATCACAATGTACAATACAAATATAACACTCATTAAGCACCTATCGCAGTACGCAATATGGACACCGATATATTTGCCGCCGCCACTCCGCTCCCACTAAAACATTGCAATAAATCTCGCCAGGAGCTGCTGAGAGGTTCACAATGGGAATAGTTTCCTTGAATGCGTTGGATGGTGTCACAGGTAGTTTGAGTGGATCGGTGTGTTGTATAGAAGTGTGTGTTGTATTGAGACACCTGTGTCGCTTTGTGTCGTCGCGGTAAATCATCCCCGCATTGAGGTACGGACGTTGTTGGAACCCTTTGCCCGATTCTCCACGCCCGACCTCGGCCGGCCCCGACACAGTAGTCGCCGCTATACTGACACCGTGCTATATACACTGACATATCGCTACAATTCCTCACACGTCGCATCTTTGATTTATAAGAATTGTTTTGTTATAAAAGAATCAGAATAGAGCGACAACTTTAAAAGTTCCATGATAAATACGAGATAATGGAAATTTTATGTCATTTCAAATGAGCCGTGAAAACTTGACATGTATTTAAACGGTACAACGAGGACGGTAGCGGGGGGTGGGAGAAAAAGGGGAGAGGGAGCGGGGAAAGATGTCGACAGACTCACATTAACGCAGGTCAAACGCATAACAATTTGATTATAATTTCGAAAAACAACTGTCAATGTATGCGCGCGCGCAGGGTAACGGTGGCTATATTTCGAGAACTCATCAATATTTGATCCCATTTGTGTTGTAAATGCTCTGACGCCGAGCGCCTCGTTGATATTCCTATTTGTCGAATTAATTGAACAAACTACGCAACAGCCCCGAGATCAACGATAAAGGTAGCTTCCATCCAACACTGAATATTCTACTTTAAAACAGAGATCAACAACAATTTAAAAATATGTTCTATTTTTTTTCCTAGAACATTTATACGTGTAGACGCAGTGACAAATGAGAACAATTGATAAACTAATGAAGCACGTTGATGTATATCAGAGAGGACGCGTCCAACCCCGAGTATTCGGGGAACCGACGACCTTCGGGAGACTTCGGCAAAAAAAGTCCCGTTCTATCATATACCTGTGCTCTGGTAGATTAATCGCGGTCCCCACACACGTGTATTATCTGATGTCGCGCTTTTTACAACGAATACCGTTTTTATGATAGTTACTGGAAGCTGCTTCGGGAGCACAGGGGTTGTTGTTTGTTTGGCCCTTTAAATTATGTTTATTGTTTTGTGAAGTCTTAGAACCTGTTCAGTTTTAATACTTTGAATGCGCAAAGTACTTAGGTAGGATACTTTGATTTCTTAAAGTAGAGTTGCTACCGACTCTTTATCATTTTGTTACCTAGATGACCCAAGTCCTATTATTCAGAGGCACACATACGAGTATACATAAATATTTCCAAAACAATAGATATTTTAGTTCGTGAGTTATTTATTTGGAATTATGCAGTTCATGGAGTCGGGTAGGTACTAGAGTCTAAAAAAAGCAGCGACTACAATAAATAGTTACAATGGGTTAGTGTAGGTATCGCGGAAGATATCGTGGTCGGCGGCTGCGGCGGCGAGCTCCTTATAAACTAGTGAGTGAACAATCGACAATAGCGAGCAAAATAAAACGTTATTGAACAAAACGGTCCGCAGCGGCGCTCATTGTGCGCGGACGCAGCCATAAGTTACATCGCATTAGCATATCGCGCATCGACTCCCGCGCACCGCACCGACTGCTGCGGCTACCGCACGCCGCCGCAGCCGCCCTCCTCCACGGTGTTACCACAATATTTATTATTGTTTCTTGAGTTGTATTCCTACCTACTTAGGCCACACTTCAAGAAAGCATAAACATCGTACTAGAGCCAAATCAGCAGATCAAGTTGAAAAAAGATAGTACAGTCTGCTGAAGTATACACTCCACCGACAATAGCATTATTGTGGAAGCTGTATCAGATTCTGCAAGAGGAAAAGCTCTTAGATTAGTACAAAACAAACTACCAAAAAAGCTCAAATACCAAATGTATATCACAATGATAAGGGCCCAGCTCTAATCAAAACCGTGCCTCAAAGTATCGAATAGGGCCTCCAGGGCCCTAAATCACAACGACGGAAATTAATGAGTCATTAAGTTCAGAATGACACACGACTTATAGTAAAGTATGTAAAAAACGTTCTCTGCGCTGTGTATGGCTGCAAAGAGCGCGCGGGCGGACGCTCTGCACGCGACATCCACTTCCGGACTCGATTCTATCGTCGTAATAGAGGGAAGTTTAGCTTTTTAATGCTACTATATGACGTCTTTATCGTTTCATATCCCCTAAGTGATATAAAGATAATGAACGAATAACATTTTTTTTCTGCAACAAAGTTGTTCGTAGAATTTCCAGATTTGAAAATTTCATCATCATAAAATGTTGTTCTATCATGATGATGTAAACTGTAATGTAGTCTAGCAAGTAAAATCCACTGAATCCACTGAAGTTTAATGAAATAGGTTCAAAAACGAATATATAGTACTTAATTATTGTGCAACGCTCTGGCAAAACTGAATGATTAAAAAGCGTCCGTGTAAGTAAATCGTCCTAGACAATAATATGTTCTTAAGTACGTAGGTAATTATTTGGTTGTGTTGTAAATCACAAAATAAGAATTTTGTATTTTGAATCAGATAAAAATGCAGAAAATGCATGAGATATCGCTCAGATCGCTCTATACTTCGTCATTTTTTACGAGCCCCGCAAAAAATATAGGAAAAGACGAACATAATCGTTGTTGAACGGAAAACAGCAATGAGAGGGCACGCGACCGACGCGTTTTATGTTTTTATCATTTGTACGCGTTTGTAACAGAGGACAAAGAGTCAGGAAGCGATACTTCAACCGAGGAGCTAACGCTCACTATTACAGGCATCGCGAACTTTTGCCTAAATTATTTTGGTAGCTTTAGAATAGAATACACGTAAGTAGGTAGGTACATTAAAAAATGAAATAATGCTCCATAGAATAGAACAAAGCATCATCATGAGCGACTACTTTGATCAACTAGCACTACTGAATGCAAAAATACTTAGTTCTCCTAACTACTTTTGGCGTGGAGATTTTGTAAGCTTCAAGCCGTTATTTGACTGAGATTACATTCTTTTGAAACTCATGCCAAGATGATACTATAAAAAAATTAAATACTTTCAGTATCACTATGTAACCCATGACGAAACTCCTAGCTTAGATAAGTCGTGGATAACTGAACCAAAGCGGACGGAGTCGCGGAAAGAACCTAGTCTTGCAAAGCTAAAGAAAATCTGCGAAAGCTTTCCACCTCGTAGGATAGATGTAGACATTATTCCGGTGTTAAAATATTTGCAAAGGTGTCTAATATTCCTTTAGACATATTGTACAATAAAACTGCCTACCAAGGTATGGATTTCTTATCTGAAACTCGGCACAGCTTAGCACAGTATTCATGGACAATCGGATTTATTATAAGTAATTGTAATTGAAACAGACAACAACATAGTGCTGATTAATAATTTTAAGAACAATTTGTTTATAAGTATGTAAACTGCCATCTAGCGGTGAAATTACGAACCAGCTAAAACTATATGTACCCACTTAGTTGCTTCAAAACCGTCAACGCACTTAAAGCTTACCACGACGGACGACCCCTGTTGTTAGTACACAACTGATTTCGCGAGATGGCAGGACTAGTCCCTGCGCCATAACCAGCGCTAGGTCGACTCTACCTACACTTATTATTTTATCTAAATAAATAAATATCTAGTTATTTTTACTTTCACAAAATATTATAAACATACAATAACATATAAAACAATAACTTATTCCCAACTGCACTAATAGATGATCTTTTTCTTTTCCACTAAACTTGTAGGTAGGTACTCCGTGCACATAAGTAGAGTTAATGATATTATATTATACTGGTAGAGTTATTTATTTAGTAAACGGAGAAAGATAAGTACTTATTAAAAAACAAATTAGGTACCTAATGAAAAAGTTTCGTATCTAAAGTTGACTAAATGGAGAAGTACAAAAGGCATGTTTGGCTTTGGATCACAGTTTGGATTTAGGTATGGTGTTTGGTTTAGTTTTTCCCTTGGCTTTTCACATCTTGAGAAGTTTTTGATTCTTGTCTTCTTTTGAGATCTCTTCTTCCTCTTGGTGCTTGAACCACTTGGCTTTGAGCACTTCCGACTTCCGAGCATCGCTTCACATGGCGACGAAAACAAACAAACCGACTTCAGAGCCTGCGCGAGCTAACTTGAGATTTTGGTTATAAGTGTGCTAAAACAAACTATGTCCAAAGTTAACTGTTGTGAGATTTGCCGCCAACGCTTTGTCACCATAGCAACGCCATCAACGAGACACTGTCACGGTTGATGACCGGAAGCGCGAGTTGACGCGTTACCATAGCAACCGGCTTATTACAACCACCATCAAAATAAATACACCAACCTTGAAAATGGACAAGACAAAGAAATCCTCGTTAATAATGGACTTTTATAAAGTGGAGTGACCGTTGGAGTCGCGTGTGTGAAAGTTCATTAGTTATCCGAGATCGATCGGGTTCGACATTCGATATTCAAAGTGTTGTCATTTGTGTGTGGTGCGTCGTTTGTGAACGTTGTTTGGAACTCCTTACCTTACATCCTGGTGTGTGAGACCTGCTGAGGTGGAACACCAGCCCCGGCTCTCGCTCCTGGTGTCTTGAGAGTCGCATGTGCTGCTGCCTGGTGGCGGCAGTAGAGGAGTGCTACCTTCTCGTACTGCGAGCGCTGGGCGGTAGTACGTCGAGTCCCGCGGCCAGTCCCACCGTTGGACATGAGTGCCGTACACGCAGTGCTGGTGCAGCCGCCGCAGCCGCGGGGCCCGTATACGTATGCGAGTACTCCGCGCGCGGTCTACAATAATGCTAAGCTGCCGCGGAACCCTTCCTGGTCAGTACTTACAATAAATACTCACATCTCACATCCTTTTAAAGAAAACAAATTGATGACGGTGACGATGAAGATTGTAGGCGACTTAAATCTTAATTAATTTATATTAACTTAATATCTGTACGCAATTGAATTCAAGTCTAAACTTAAACCTACTCATACCTAAGATAAAGATCAGTTACCTTTACCTTTTCTTATTCATTAAAGTTGAAGGTACTTTATACACCTATTACCTATCTACTCGTAAGTAGTTACTCATTTTATCTCCGTCAAACAGTTTTGTAGAAAGGTCTAAGCTGTCCAAAAACTTATTTATTTAACAGTTTATTGTAAGATGATAGTACATAGAGACAGAAAAAAAACACATAATTGCATATTAAAATTCTTATAAATAGGTATATATTGTATTTTCTATGATAAGGAAAGATAGTGCTCTTTAACCTTTCGTTTGAAAATGTGGAGAGAGTGAGTGTCACGTATAGTGTGTGGCAATAAATTCCACAGTCAGAAAATGAAAAACCTTTATTTAAATCACTTATTCAAAACCTAAGTACACTTAACTTTATCAAAAGCAAATAAAAATTAGTTTTATAACCTTCGTGGACACTTTGATTCATTATACCTACAAGAGGGTACAATAGCCGAGAAATAAAATAATAGCAATGTCACGGTATATAATGAAGTGGAGTTGAGTTTAGTATGGAGTAATGGCCGAGACGTTGGTGACCGTGGACTCTAAAGCACGTCATGTGTGTCCTTGATCAGATTTACACCTTATATTTATATTTTGTTATACCATTAATAAATGTAAGAATGAAACTATCAGCCAAATCTAAAAAAAATGCAGTAGTTACTTATAATATTTGTACGAATTTCAATCACAATTAGTAGGGATGACTTTTATTATAATGTTAGAGAGACATGGCTTATGTAAGCGCATGCGCATCCTATGACGATTCTCTACTCGTGTTTCTCTACTCATCGTGTCAACTTATGGACGTCCACTGCAGGACATTTCTTTACTCAAGAGTCAGCAACTTCAGCAAAGTGTCTATTCGTTTCCATTTAATTCTATTTGTGATTTTAAATCTTTAATTTGCTCCTTAACAAGTCACTAAAAGGTTTAATTAAAGACAAATACCTATGGTGTGCAAATAAAGAATTTTAAATAATAGAAATGCGGCAGTTTTCAAAAGTATTTAACTGAAGAATTTATCGACGGTCATAAAACTATACTCAGTAGTAAATGTATTTGCCCTCTGACCGAGGGTGAGCGATACCACGGCTCGGTGGCTGGTCGAACGCTAGCTGGCCCCGCCGCCCTTCACCTTGGCGTCCAGCGGTTGCCATGACGACGCGGGCTCTACCTACCTTACCTCCTCGCTACCACCTGACCCCGAGTGCCCCCGCGGACTGCCCTCGACACGACGCACGCCATCAACTTGGTGTTACTTACAAGAGACCAGGGAGCCAAGTCTACTAATTTAAAATGGCCTCAGTTGTGTGTCGGCAGTGTCAATAGCATTTTCGACAGATTTAGTAAGATTAAACCATGATTAAACCATTCTTTAGCAGAATATCAAATGCGTCAAAAAATGCCATTGGTACTCTGGCGACACACAACTGAGGCTATTTTAAATTAGCAGACTTGGGTCCCAGCAATCGACTTTTTAGCTGCTGGTCCAATCTTTACACCTCCAATAGCATAACTGTTGGAAGCTGATAATGCCAATACACAAGACGGAGCTGTAGAAGATCGCATTTATAATCGAATTAACTCTTATGGGATAAGGAGACTTCTATTTTATACTATCTTCCATAAAAAAACTTACCTGCTTACAACACTTTTTTCTTGTTTCCTTGTACAACGAATATAACATATTAATACTTCGTTGACAATGGACTTATTTGTATCTATTCGCAAATATTTCGAACTACAAGTCTTTAGATTTACCTACTTCTTTGTATGAGACTTTTAACGTAAACGATATTTTATCACGTCGACCACTTTCTGTCATCAATTAAGGGGGGTCCTTCGCAGCTAACAATTTGGTAGATTCGCGATAAGACGGTGTTACCGAACTTCAAGGTCACATCGCCACAACGGAACACGCACTTATTTAAATAGAAAATTATATACTTGAAATAGACGCTATATTTCAAGTAGCTATGTAATAAGGAGTCGCCTAGATACGTTTAAGTAATTAGGTACAATAATACTCGTGGAATTGACGTTAGTCTTCTATAAAGGCAACAAACATCATCAAATATTGAATCGAAGGTAATAAGTGCATTTCATTTCCTTGCGTGTTTCACCGGCGGCGGTTAAATTACTACGGTAGAGCGGCGTAGCACGGCGTAGCAGCTCGTAGCTCCGTGGCGTAGACGAGGGCTACGCACACACCACCATCACCGCCCTTGCTGTTATTATTTGATGCAATTTAATCACTTAATAGCAAAAGCGAGTGAAATGCAACATTTATATATTTATAAGGCATGTTTACATCGTAGCATCAAATCTTAAATGAATGACTTTCAGTCATAAAAGAAAACAACCAATTGGTTTTGGTTTCCCCTGAGACTAATAGCGCTTAGAAGTCAAGCCATCGGACGTTAATCCGCCAGTAGATAGAATATTGAGTTATAAATAACTCAGAGCTTCTTATCTCGAGAAACAAAGTACTTAATATAGTCAATGTCGTAGCCATAATAGCGTGCCACTAGACCACGGGTCAACTACACCGGCATGTAGACACGGCATGGGCCAGCGACGCGCGTGCGCGGTTGGTGCGACGGCCGGCCCTCGGGCAGTGGGCAGTGCGGGCAGCGGCAGTCAGTGCGGACAACCAGCAGCGGACCATGTCGCCGCCCGACAGCGGCGCGTTCGCCGTGCTGCACGACGCGGTGGGGGCGCCGGCGCCGCAGCGGCACGTGCTGGCGGTGCGGCCGTTGCAGAGGGACCCGCCTCCCGCGGCGCCCGGACCCGACTTCTCCCGCGCTCTGGACCGCAAGCTGCGGCGGCTGCAGGCGTCGCGGGCTCCCGCCAGCCGGGCACCGCCGCCGGAGGAGCGGCCGCGGTTCGTCACCACAGTGAGGTCGGGCCAGTTCCTGCTGCCGCCGCCCGAGCTGGCCGCGCTGCTGGGGCTGAGCACGCTCTACTCGTCGGCCGCCAAGGACCCGCTGGTGTACTCGTACTCGAGTCGGCCCAAGCCAGTAGCGGCCCGCGCGCCGCCCCGGCCCGGACCGCAGCCGACCGCCGCACCGGTCCCGCCTCGCTCCCGTCTCGCCGCCGCGCTCGGCAATGTCCGCACGCTGGCCACCGCCGCCGCAGGGTTCAAGAACCAACAGTACGATAACATTTCAGCTATGCCAATATTCCTACCTACTCATGCATATTTAGGTGTCGCATGAAATAATGCGACACCTAACAGGAAGCTGAGCACTAATTCCTCGCAAAAACGATGTTTAGAGTCGAATCAAAATGTGTCACTCTCTCTGGTTTTAGCAATAACTACATGAAGGGCCCACATGTTTCCGTTTATACCAAATTAAAATATGAATGCCTCACCAATCTGATGTAGTATTTATTTAGCTCCGCGGGAACGTCCAGCTGTTTCACTACTTACTTGTCTATTATGTACGTACTCGTACTTGAATAAACGAGTATTTGTAACAGAGTGGCGTGGACAAGATGGTCACGCTGATTCTACACACGTTCTCATTTTTTTTTTCTTATCTCGTAGATAGATATCTATTTAAACCACAATAAGATTTTATAAATGTACCTACTTAGTACTTTATAGGCTCCATGCATCTTAACTGTGTCGTCTCGGAAATTCCAGATCGCCAAATTAATCATCGAATTGCAACAGGCCTTTCAGTTCGTCTTTTATTATAACAATATACGGTCAATATGAACCCATTTAGTTTTATATGTTTCCTTCTGTGGACTGTAGTTTTGTGAAAGTTGATACTGGAGGCCGCAGACGTTATATGAAAGCACTTTTAATATTTAAAAAAAAAAACAGGTTTTCACACACAGGCCAAATAGCGCAAACCAGACAGTCAAGTGAAAACCGGATACGGAAGTGAATCTATTGTGGGGTTGCCACAATATGGTTAGTTCTTCGATCTGTCAACGAAATCTCTACATAACGAACGACTTTGTTTCTCTCAAACAGATAACGAAATAATCATCATTGATACCTTCGTAACTAGTTACATTTCAATAGCGGTACATTACATACTCATATTATTACGATATTATATATGACTGTTGCAGCAACTCCCTGCCGTACTCCAACGTTATGCATGATCGCCGCGTGGTGAGAGGATCCACCTTCGCTGCGCATCCGCTAGCTGCAGTGAGTTACTACTACTACACATATTTAACTCCACCAACACTACCTAAACAATCTCGATCATCGACAAGAACTGTGTACCTAGGAACATAAATAAGATCCAGAAGGAAAAAGGAAGGATAGTATAGGTGGTTGGTTTGGAAATGCAAATAAGTATTCCGATTATATTTCCGATTATTTGCTGAATATAATATCGTCACGTTTGAGGGATGATGTAGAAATCGAAAAGTGATGTAAACTTATTTACAATAGCGCAAATCGTGCTAAAAGATAATAAAAATAATGTTTGAACAGGTAATTTAGTACCTACAGTCATGAAAACAAGGGCTCCTTCATCGGCGACAATGTATAACATGGTGTTTGGCGGCTGAGTCATTGCAGTCGCGTTACTTGAGGGTGTCGTGTCAGCTGTAGCCGGTGTGTGTCTACCTACAGACGGACTAGAACGGAAATGAATGACAATTACCGGCACGTAACAGGGTCACTGTGACACCGACCGCCGCCGCCGCCGCCGGACGCGGGTCGACGGACGCCGGTCGATATGTACCGCAAACACTACAAACACACTTCACTCGGATGTTACTTACGTACAGTCTAATACCACAAAACAAAACTCTCTTTACAAAAGTTGTTTATTTGAAAATTATTCATGAACGTATCAAATATCACCATACCTAATTGCCGTCACAAGTTGGTTGATCAGACTTCAGAAGCTGAGTCCTGTCGCCTCCTTTGCTTTTTAGGTCGCCGATGAAGTTCATGTTAGAAACCCTAGGATGTCTTTATTGTGGAAAAGGATAGTTAGTAACTGTGTTTGCAGGGCGATGGCGCGGAGAGCCTGGCAGCCCGCGCAGCGCGCACGCGTCGCCGCGCGTTGGCGCGCAGGAAGCAGGCGGCGCAGCTGCGGCCGGGTACGCCGCCACCCGCGCCCGGCCGCAGACACCATCCCATACAGACTGAATACTACCTCGAAGAGGTAAATCATCATTCATCCTACATACGACTACCGACGGCAATAAATACTTGAGGTAATAAAATTGAGTGGTGATGTTGCAGCTTTTTGACAAAGGCGTGGAGATGGAGGTGGGCACGCAGACAGACCTGTTCGTAGACCGACCAGCCACACCCATCTACGTACCCGCCAAGACCGGCGTCGATGTCTTCACGCAGATCTACCCCGGTGACGTAAGTAGATACTAATTCGTAAGTGAGTAGTGAGTGATACTTAGTCATTAGATAGAAAATGCAATGTATCTCTAAATGTACATCTACTCGTGTTAAATAAATTAATTGTTCGGTAGTTGTTCGACTTCGACCTGGAGGTGCAACCTATCCTGGAGGTGCTGGTTGGCAAGACGGCGGAGCAGGCGCTGGCGGAGGTGGCGCAGGAGGAGGAGCTCGCCACGCTACGGGAGCAGCAACGGCGCTACGTGGAGCTGCGCGACGCCGAGCGGGCGGAGCGGACGCGGCTCGCAGCGCAGGACCTGCGGCTCAACCAGGAGAAGGAGCGGCGCGTGGAGGAGGCGCGGATGGCGCGCGTGGCGGCCATCGAGGCGCGCGAGCGGGCCGCTGCCGCCGTGCTCGTGCAGGGATACGTCGCCGAGCTGCTGCCCTCCGTGCTGGCCGGACTACGGGACCAGGGGTACCTTATGGAGCGCATCGAGAGAGGTATCAACCCGTTACACAATCTATGTGTACAGATAGACACAGTACATTATTACATTGACGATGAATGATATTCGCAGGTATCGACGAGGAGTTCATGCCGTGGCTGGTGTCGGAGGTGTCGCAGGAGATCGAGTCCATCATCACGAGTCGCGATGTCATCACCGGTAACAATTTTATACACGTTACTTCGCTTGTGTAGGTAGTAGCTATATGGTTTCGCCTTGTGGAAAATAAATCAGGGTTTTCAGGTCGTCAGGACTATTAGTGGGTTAGGTAAGTATAACCGAGGGGAAAACTTAACGGCACTGGGCTCTACATTAATTTAAATTGTTAAAGTCTTATCATTTACGTCCTCACCTAGTCCAACATAAACTGGAAAATTATAACGCACTTACTTTTGTTATTGTAATTGTTTCTTTTTATAATGTTTGTTGCAGAGATCGTCCGCGACGTGGTTGAAGCGCGCGCGGAGCTGTACCGGTCGGCGGGTGAGCGGGAGGCGCAGTTCGTGCCGCCGCCGGACTCCATCACGCCGCCCTCCGAACTCGGCGAAGGCGGCGAGGAAGGTACGGCCCCCATACAGCACGGCGAGCGACGCCAGCACCTGCTGCCGGCACCATGACGCACCACGTGCCGCCGATTCGACACGGCGCGCGGCTGCCACCATTATACCGCTATACAAGAGTATTAATCCATGCGTCGGCTGCACTCTCTATTCTACAATATAATTCCAACCCTATTGTATAGTAGTAGGGGTGAGAGTGCGGAGCGAGTGGCCGCCCGCGCCCCCGTTGCGGTCGCGCCGATTAAGATTGATACGGTGTGATGACATTATAATAACGTTTTGATGCGGGGCGCGCTGCTCCACCGCGGCGATGCGGTGTCGTTCGTTAAGAGCTTTATTTGTTGTCGCTAATATTTTAAACGTCGGTGGAGAGTGCACGTGCGCGCGCCGTCGGGGCGGGCAGGTCCCTCGCGACAGGTTTAACTAAATGTTACCGACGTCACAATGACTGCAAATGCGACTATTATTGCATATTTCAATTGTATTTAATCGCCTACACTTCAATTTTAATTCGACGCGACGGCTTTTTATTTCGATGCATATTTAGTTTCAAGTACCTTGGTAGTTTCATAACGTTACGCCTAGGTTGCTTACGGTATGAGATAGGTACGAATACATAAGCATAGAGGAGCATAGGATATCGGATACACAACAGGACACTATCTGATCTACCTGTATAAAGAAGATAAATAGATGCATTCTCACAACAATTCGATCTAGGTAGGTACTTACTTTTAGTTCGCAAATTTAAATGCATGACATCAAAACATCTCCTGATTGTAAAACATATTACCAAATAAGGTATAAAAATTAGAATCCGTCGAGTTTCAGTAGAAATCAAAGAATTACATAGGTTGTAAGTAATGTTTAGTATCAGTTGGTATCAGTAGAAGGCTGTGGTCCAGGTGCCGCTTGTAAATGAATTAGTACAATCTGCGCTGATTACGATTGAATCACCGAAAGGGCGAGTAGAGTTAATCGGCGCGGCGTGGTGCGTGCGCGCACGTGTCGAGATGTAGCTGTAGATAGCGACACGCAGATTGTATCGAACTCTGTTCACCACCCCTGGACCGCAACACCCCAATACAGCGACACAGTATACAACTATCAGTAGGCCATATGGAAAAGGAAAGTCTCGTAGATTGGCGATTCCTACACATGTAGAGTTCCTCTTGTCAAAAAAATCTTAACTTTTTAATCAAAAATCTAATTAATGTCCTTTATCTCAACGCGTGTTGTTCATCACAGGCAAGGTTAAATGATCTAAGATTATTGACTTAAATATTTTATTTATCATTACTACTTCTCGAGCATTCGTTTGAAATAAAACATTTACCATCTTACATAACTTTAGGTTTTCCGTAATACTTACTTATCCACTAACTTACCTACGCGTATAAATAGGTAGACTGTGTCATCCCCTCGCTCGACCATCCCTGCACCTGACCAAACCACACAGCATATCTACACTTACAATCTCGTGATTATTTATTGCTCACATAAAAGATACCTATATAATGGTAATCAAAGTTTAGATTCCTGATCTACGAGTGGGATACAAAGTTAGAATTTATTAAATCGTCAAACGCGAAAATTATAAACTATGCAGTATGATGTCCCTCCATCTCGTGGTCCGTCGTCGTCCCATCAAATGTCACTTCATGTTTGTGCAGCTGCGTTCTGTGCTTATTTTTTTACATCGCCTCCGTACAATACAATCATAATGTAAAGAGCTTAAATGTTACAATTTAGTGCACTCGATGGAACTGCACAGGGTTGATCCCGCACTGGTCGCCTCAATGTTAGACAAACAATTTCAGAACACTTATGTTTCTATTATCTAAGTAGAAAGCTCTAGGGAGGAGCGATTAATAGATTAACTTTAATTTGATTATCATTATTATTGTTTTGCCTATAATATTTTCATTCTAAGTAGGTAGGTATTACATTACGTAGGTCTCTAGATAGCTCGAGACCCAGGTTAATTCGTTTGTTTTGTTTATTTTATAGACAGATAGATAGGTAGAGCAGAGTACAAATAAGCAATTTACAATCTTAATTTACGTATTAAAGTTTAAAATTATTTGATTTAGTAATAAATTAATAACATCCTGAAATGTTTGTTTCAGAGGACAAAGCGGATGACGTGTGAGGTCGTCTCTCCACATCGGCCGCGTACAAACATCCCTACATAGATATCTAACATTTAACTAATACTTACTTAAAAATACAACCTAATGCTGAAAAGTCCATTGAAGTTAAAACTGTTTTAAACTGATCATTTCATTGTCAAAATCTGAAGAAGTCGCGGCCATACTTAACGGATAGACGATGACTTTGACTGCCTTTTCAGTAAACGAGTGTTACTGTAACACTCCCTAGATCTATTACAAATTAGGGTTTCATCATCTATAAATAATATTTAAATGACAGATAAACCTTTGTCTAAAAAAAATACGTTTTAGACAGAGACAGGTATAAAAAAACTGTCAGTTTTTTTTTTATCTGTAGGTGATGAAACAGCTAGGCCCTTAGACAATTTAAAGGACAACCACGGTGCTACTAGCTTTATCCCTATTTACTAGGACTGGATATGTGCACCTACCTACTTATCCATTTACACACATACTTATAGGTTCTTACCTGGCTATTATAGTTATTTATTTATACTAAGTAGGTATTAAATTAATCCTAAGAAAGGTTGTATTATCGCTTAGTAGAGTCAGTAAATAACATAGTAAACAAAAACATGGTGTCTATCTACGATCTAAGAGTAAGTAAATAGGTAAGTAGGAAGGAAGGTATTTTAATGTCGTCAAGTATTTACAGGCAAGAGAAAGGTTACCTACTTATATCAAACGAATATGTACCTAGGTACCATTTCATAAAACTGTATATCTGCAACTTTTCCCCAGAAGCTGAAAAAGGCATCGTTGTTGTCCACGTAGTAAATTCAATACCTAAAATAAGTAGGTACTTAATATTGGAATCTTTAAAGTTCTGGCAAAGAAAGTTATATGAGATCGATACCTACTTTATAGAAAATTCGAGTTTCATGTCCTGGATTTAATTATCTGTTTCATTAGTTTTGGCTGAAAGTATTGTTACCTAGTCAGAACAAAACTAACCACTTACCGTTATGTAATTAAATTACGCTCCCTAATTGCATATAAGTATTAAGAAATTACGTTTAAGCTAGGGATTACATTACGGAGCATGTAGTAAATGGTACCTACGTACCTTAGAGATATATTTTCGTATGAGATGGCATAACGCACGCGCACGAGACGATTTGGTATGGACTTACTTAATTAAAGTACCTACTTACTTTAATCTACAGCTTGGTACTATGTAAGTATTGTACCTAATTATTTATACTTAGGTATTTATTATCAACTATTGCATTGTGACGTTTTGTTATTTATTATGTATGAAACTAAATTTTAGCAATAAATTATTGTTCATTATAAATTAGTAAGTATTTTATTTTACCACACCGCCGCCGCCAGATAATTCAATTAAATTAGTAGTATTAGTCGAGAGAGACCAATCACAGGGAGAGAAATGCATCCCTCTTAGCTATGTCGCGAATTCGGGAGGGCGAATCTCCGCCCCACGGCCCTCTTATAGAGGTGGCGGTGGCGCGGGCCGGCACTCTTGCGCCGCACCATGGACCCGCGCGGCTGCCCCCGCGCCGCTCCCGACTGGCGCTGCGTGGCGCTGCGCGGCCTCCCGCCCGCCGCCGCCTCGCCCAGCATCAGCATCGAAGCTGCCGCCCGCGCTCTGCTCGTGCCGCATACAAACGCCACCGTAAGTCGCTTATTCATTTCTGCAGTTCATCGCATTTCTGTAAAGAGATAGTGATAAGGTGGTTGCATAGTCTGACTTCTTCACTGCGGTGGCGAATTGGCTATGTACCTACTAGACCGGATAACCTGCCTACCTAATTAGTTAGATACCTACATAACATACTACTTATACCAGTTTGTGCGATTTAAGTTGCGTGATTTACCTAAGTAGGTAGGTAAACGAATCGAAATCAACAATTATTCTGACCGTGAATGGATGGCGCCAACCCGCATTACGGCCTAATCATTCTCGTCGTCGTCGTCGCAAGCTCGTGCCACTGTAATGGGGACGTAAAAAGGGTTGATAAGGATGTGTTCATGGAATGGATGGCGCAGGTGTTCGTGGAACTAGACGCGTCGCGTCGCCTGACGGCGCGCCTGGCGGGCGGCGGCGGCTGGGAGCCGGCGCTGCTGCTGCGGGCGCGGCTGGCGCCGGACGCGCTGGCGGCGGCGGGCGGCGCCGTGCGGCGGGCGGCGGCCGGCGCGCTGCGGGTGGAGCTGCCGGCCGGCGCCGCGCCGCACCACGACCTCGCGCTCTGGCCCGACGCCGCGCTCCGCGCCGTGCTGCCGCTGCCGGCACTCTCGCCTCTACATATACGAGGTTAGTTTCTTCTATTACTAGCCAGTATGGGCAGTAGGTAGTTTTGATTCCTACCTACTTTATTCAGCTTACCTACCAGAATATTACCTACTTATCTAGATTTTTTTATATCTACAGGCAGCTCAGAGTATCGATGCGATAGATGCGGCACGAGCTACGAAAACCCCAACCCGCTAAAGGTGCATATTTATCTGGATTGTGGAGAGCCGACGACACTGGCGTTCTGGAGCCGCGTGTTGGCCACGCTGCGGGTTCAGAGCGCACCGCTCCCGGCTCAGACCGTCCCGGCGGCGGTGGGAGCGATGCCAGCGGCTGCGTCGGCTCCGGCCGCGCTGGAGGCCCTAGCGGCGGCGTGGGGCGCGCGCGGGCCTCTAGGCCACGAGTGCGTGTACTGCGGTAAGCTGTACTCGCGCAAGTACGGGCTGAAGATCCACATCCGCACGCACACGGGCTACAAGCCGCTGCGCTGCGGGCAGTGCGCGCGTCGGTTCGGCGACCCGTCCAACCTCAACAAGCACGTGCGACTGCACGCGGCGGGGCGCGGCGCGTCGGCGGCGCGGTTCCGCTGCGGTCAGTGCGGCGCCGCGCTGCAGCGGAGGCGCGACCTGCAGCGGCACACGCGCTGCAAGCACCCCGCCACGCACTCCGACCTCCAGCAAACAGCTACTCATTAAGTTACCGGTTAGACTTCCTTATGTACCTAAGTACCTATGTTAAAAATAAATATTTTATGTAAATACTTACCTAATTAGTCTATTTATTTAGTTACCTATACATAAGCCAAAGAATCTATAACACAAAACACTTAATAGTGTAAGAACCATCCCGGCGGAAATAATTATTTAGGTTCCTACCACTTACCTACTTTGAGAAAGGAACTAAATAACCCTACTTACGTAGAACCACTCATTCTGCACTGAATTTTCGCCTACGAGTAGATTTGCCACAATGTCGTTTCCCGTGAATGGAGAGCAAGGAGGGGCCTTTGTCCAGCACTATCTCTTATATGTAGTTATACTTACGTAAGTTTGCCAATCAATGGGAAGCGACAGGTTCAGCCTCGATTTAGAATTTTAGATAGATAGCAGCAGTCTCCCCCAAGGATCACCATAACGACCGGTCCTGCGCTGATTGGGGGGGGCTTTTGCCCAACAGTTGACGTCCATAAGCTGACATGGATGGATGAGAGATATAGCAACAATACTATTGCTGGAATGTGTACTTAAGCTTGTTTTTAACCCCCGACGCCAAAAGAGGGGTGTTATAAGTTTGACGTCGATGTCTGTCTGTGTGTGTGTGTGTCTGTGGCACTGTAGCTCCTAAACGCGTGGACGGATTTGGATGCGGTTTTTTTTAAATTAAAGCTGGTATTCCTGGGAGTGTTCTTAGACATATAATATGCAAATCGGTTCAGCCGTTTCAAGGTTATCAGCTCTTTTATCCGCTGTGGTAGGGTTGTAGATCCAATATAACAGCAGATATATCGTGTTTGGATTCGTTTTGATCAGTGTTTAATTCGTAATATAATGCAATAGTGACAACAGATGGAGCTAATGCTGGAGCCAGGATTTCCAGCACTCCAACCATTCTTCAAAAAAGTAACAGCAGATTATGTCGTGTTTGGATTCGTTTTGATCAGTGTTTATATAAGAGTACAGTCTAAGCTCCGTACTCACATACGGTATTTTTACTCGACTTCGAGTAAAACTATCGTGTAATACCGTATCCCACCAAAAACATAAATGTGAAAAAGGGTGGCCAATTCAATATGAAAATTATGTTGAGAGCTTTGCCGTAAAAAGTATGGAGATCTAAATGAGTGCCAATTCATAGGTATGCAAAATAGAAATATGTATTTTTATAGGAAAAAAAAAATGCCTATTATGAACAAGTATTAATAAACTCTATTTCTTTGCTTTGTTGGATAACTTAAAACAATTGCTGTTATTAAAAAAAAATATAAGATCTTAAAGGAGGTTAGTTTTATTTGGCCAGTTTTCATTAAATCAGTCATTTTATTTATAAACTTATTCAATATTTTATTTCTGATGAAAACTGGCCAAATAAAACTAACCTCCTTTAAGATCTTATATTTTTTTTTAATAACAGCAATTGTTTTAAGTTATCCAACAAAGTAAAGAAATAAAGTTTATTAATACCTACTTGTTCATAATAGGCATTTTTTTTTTCCTATAAAAATACATATTTCTATTTTGCATACCTATGAATTGGCACTCATTTAGATCTCCATACTTTTTACGGCAAAGCTCTCAACATAATTTTCATATTGAATTGGCCACCCTTTTTCACATTTATGTTTTTGGTGGGATATCATTACTTTTTGTACAGAGAACTAGGCAAGTAGTAAGATTTAGTTATTTTTTTTTGCTTTTCCGCTGCGTCGTAGATTGCGTGCGTTTCATAAATATTCTTAAAAACTCACTATACAAGTACAACGTAAGTTTGCTGCTAATGACGTCAGTGTAGCGTTTTCTCACTGGAACTAGGACTGAGTGAGTGAGACAACAGCGGCAAACTTATAGTGAACGGGTTGTATTTAATAAATACCTAAAGTAAGCAAATGTTTTTTTCCTTTGCTTACTCGTAATTACCGAGCTGGATTCCAAAGGGGTTTGAATATAATGTCCTACCTAAACATGTGTATGGTAACTTTTTCCACAAAAATGGCGGCAGTCTAAGAAACCTGCATTAATCGATAGTTCAAGTCAATACCTTTATAGTCAAACCTTTATACCTGTGTAAGTGTTTATAAGAATTGTAAAACTTTATTTGAAAAGAGCAACCTCACAGAGTTTCTTGCTAGGTTCTTCTCTGGGGGAAACTGCACCTTGCGAATCTAGCGCTAACTTTAAAAAAATACTTGTATAATAATGTAACGGTTTCAAGAGCATTTTTTGTGCCTATGAAATAAATATATTTTTGACTTTGACTTTGACTAATACTAATCGAAAATATAATTAGATGAAAAAAAATTGATAAAGCGCCACGTTTCCGAGATATAGTGTGCTTTTCCACCAGAGATGTGCTGTGCTACGTTGCTACGAATGCGTTTGAAATCCACCAATCATATTCATTGTTTTGTGGAAATGGATTCAGCTAAGCTATGTTTTTCACATAGAAGGATGCGTGCTATGGATGTGTGCTATGGATGCGTGCTATAGATGTGTGCTATGGATTCGTGCTATAGATGCAGGCTATGGATGCGTGCTATCGAGCAAAGCTATGTCTTTTTTATATTATCGAGATACGTAGCATAGCTCGAGATGCGCATCTTCCTCGCACAGCCACGTCCCGCCCTTCAGTACTCCATTTAGCACGTATGCAGAGCAGCGCAATAACAAAATAAACGGTAAGGAGTATTTGAGGGGGCAATGCTTTTGGGAGTTGGTTGACATAGGTTGCTTGAAAAACTTTTATTTTTTAACCACTATAAATTCCCACCATATTTATACCTAAAATAATAAAAATTATAAGTAGTCTTAGCATCTTGGTGGGAAGGAGGGGCGTTGCTAAAATAAGCCAGGATACTTTATTTAACTGCTAGTATCAATTTACAATACAATATGTGCCATTTAATAACACCAAAACACAGTTTTTCATGTTCCAATAGTTACTGGCGCCACTAGTCTATCTTTGACAGCCTATATCTCGGAAACGTGACGCTTTATCATTTTCTTTTTTCATCTATTTTTTCTATATGTTTTGACCTGAAATATAGATTAGTGAAGGTTTCATTGACTGCCGCCACTATCGGAAATTTAAAAAAAAGAAGTTGTAGAGCACTCTCTACACTAAAATCTTCAAACCCCTTTCATCCTTCTAGGTCATTTCGAAGTAGGTTAAGATTAGCTACTTTAAATAGTCAGTCAATCAATACTAAGTAGTTCTAAATTTCAACTCCATTGGCATAGTGTTAGCTGCCCTAATGGTAAGCGTCATGGTAAAATGTTTCTTTCGATATTTTTAGGTCCGTGGTTCGATCCCACATGAACGAATTAAATTTTTCAACTTTTTTCTTTTTTGTTAAATATAAATTGTGTCTCGATAACTGTTAATTTAATGAGTTTTAATTTTTTATTACTTTTCTGATACATTTACCACTATAAATCACTACCACGTAACGCCATCTATAAAATTTAAATCCGTACCAGTCCACGTTTCTGCGATAATATGTGGCGATATGTTACATTACATACATACAATGAATATACATACATACACTTAACGTTTATAATTTAAATCAGAGAATCAAATAAGCAGATCTAAATTTCGTAATACTATCAAGAGTTATGGTTGGCGCAATAGTTAAGCGCCAATACCTGAGGTCTTCGGGTCGGTGGTTCGATCCTACGTGGATACATTTACTTCTTATTTTATTTTATTTTTGTTCATTATAATCTATCTTCAAATAAATCTAATGAAAGACGCAGCATAAAATGTAATCTAATAGGCGAGTTTTTTCTAGACAACCGGGCATAACGAAGACGCTGGCGCGAGTGAGCGCCGCTAAGAGCATACTTTGGTTCGTTCGCATTTAAAATCATATATCGCTTGTTTTTTTTTTGATTGGCTGGAGTGACAGATTAGATACTTTGAATAAGCAGATCTAAATTTCGTAGTACTATTAACAGTTATGGTTGGCGCAATAGTTATGCGGTAAGTAAGAGGTCTTCGGGTCGGAGGTTCGATCCTACGCGAATACATTTTATTTCTTATTATTATTTTTTATTTTTTTTGTTCATTATAATCTATCTTTATGTATCAAATCATGTTCTTGTTATTAAATTAAATCTAAAAGAATTGTATAATTTTTTATACCACTTTTAGTGTGTATTGCAAGTTTTTTGTATGGGGATAACAAAAAAAAAATGACTTTTTTAATGTTTTGGATTTTTTCCTCCGGTCAAATGTAATTATAGAGCTGAATTCCAAATCTCAACCTTCTAGGTCATCTGGAAGTAGGTTAGGTTTTGCTACTTTAATCAGTCAGTCAATACCCTATTTTGCGATTTTTGGACCTTCATATCTTCATAACCGTTTGAGCTATCTTCATGAAATTTGGGCTTCTTCGTGACGTTATGGATAAGATTGAACATGCGTAATTTTATGTCTTTACGTTAAAGAACTTTTGAGTTATGGGAGGGTGAAAAGTAGTACCAAGTGGTTCGTGTAAAGATACACTGTGGCGCTTTGTCTTTGAATTGGCCTGACACGCTGCCGGCGTGTCTCGATGTGAGTAGGAGCTTAAGACTGAAAACTATTGAGAGTAGTCTCAATTGCTTGTACGTGTCCTGAAGTTTCGTATATTATTATAAGTAAGGATGATAGAAAATAAAGCCATTGATAGGATTTTACATTTTTTATTAAACCTAAAGGCTAGAGCACTACTGTGCAGCGACCTTGGCGGCGATACGTTTGTCTCTTTCCTCCGCAATGGTGAGCCGCACTCCGCGTCCGCGAGGAAGCGAGATGTACGCCTTCGTGCCCTTGCCGATGATGAAAACGTTGTTCAATCTGCACACAAACAACATCATCTTACTCTGGGACCAAAATCAACAGTAAACACTTACTTGTGCCGATGGATTGTATACTAGATAAATAAATTCAGTTTAGCATAAAGAATTTATAAGGAACAAAATTGTAGATTAAATAATTAGCTCAATGGTCAGATTAATTTGGTACAAAAAAATTACAGGTTACTTTGTGTCACCTAAATGTTTAGAGAATATTTTCATTTTATTTTATGCTGGCTTATGTGTGACCAATCAATAAAAATTTAACTAAATTGTACCTGGTAGCGAAGGTGTGTCCAGTGGAGTCCTTGACGTGGACAATGTCGAAGGATCCGGGATGGCGCTCGCGGGACACGATGCAACCAACACGACCCAAATTTCTGCCCCCAGTGATCATGCACAGGTTGCCAGACTCGAACTTGATGAAGTCCATGATCTTGCCGGTGGCGATGTCAAGTTGCACGGAGTCGTTGACCTTAATGAGCGGGTCGGGGTAGCGCAGTGTGCGTCCGTCGTGCGTCACGAGGAACGGCACATTCTTGGGGCCAGTGGCCACGCGGCGGACCTTGCACAGCTTGTACTGCAACACAACATTCACACCAATCAGCATTTCCTAGCTCATTATAGAGGTGAAACAACATTCTTGAATCACTTTTATTTAAGTTTGAAAGGCAACAGCAGGTTTCTGAATAGATAACTGATGTCAGTGCATCTCTGTAGTCAGCTCAAACTACACTTGAATAGAATTTGAGACTTGATAACCATCAAATGCCTAACTCACAAACCAGCTATTTATCTGGATTATAAATGATGAGATAGTATAATGTTTGTCACATTTGTAATTTTGTAACATTAAGTACCTTGGCCTCCTCGGGTGTGATCCTGTGGATGGTGAAGCGTCCCTTCACGTCATAGATAAGTCTGAACAACTCATTTGTCTTCTCAATTGAAACCACATCTGAAAAATCACCAGTTTAAATAAATTATTATAATATTGCATGATTGCAAACTATTTTCGTTAACATGTAAGACTAATCATAGATTCAAAACTATAGCATTTATAACACAAATACCAAACATTTTGTTTCTTCACATACACACAAATCTTATAGGTTATACGGGCTGGGCTTCTAGTTGATGCAATGCAAACATACTAATTGAAGTGCTAATACATTAGAATAATAAAAAAATACTAATAATCAATGCATTTAATGCACATTAACATTCATGAGACTGAACAGGAACTCTCAGAATTCACATACCGTCAGCATGAGTTTAAAAACAAAGTGAACTACGGATGTTATTAATATGAGCATTAATTTATGTACTGACCCATAAAGCCAGCGGGGTAGGTAGGGTCAGTGCGGACCTTGCCGTCCACCTTGATGAGGCGCTGCTTCACAATCTTCAGAACCTCGTTACCGGTGAGGGCATACTTCAGCCGGTTTCGGAGGAAGATAACGAGCGGCAGGCACTCGCGCAGCCGGTGGGGACCGGTGCTGGGCCTTGGCGCGTACACGCCGCCCAATTTGTCCAACATCCATGCTTTGGGCGCGTTCAAACGCTTCAAATGCTTCTTCGGTCCGCGAGCCTGCAAACACCAATTCAAAATAACACAGATTCTTCAGTACACTGACGAAGGGACCAGTCAAGACTTTGGTGATGACACGATAGGTTATAATGCAACTATTCGATATAAGATAAAGTTTAAAATCGCTTTATTTCGGCACGAAAACAGGCACAAAACTAATTCACCAAGTACGATAATTACTGTATTAACGACTAAAATATATTATTACGCGGTTAGGATGAGGGACACACAATGTCAGTACACAAATTTATACTTAATTTTGTAATTGCACTGCATGATTATAAAGGATTTACACAGAAATTACGAAAACTCACCATGTTGGACACAAAATCTAAGTAAAAAGAACTTGTCAAACAAACGTCAAATCTCTTGCTTGTCAAAATAATGTCTATTCTTTTTATTTTTTTATTTTGGCCTGGCAGCAAGCAAAAAGTTGCCAACCGATTAACACTGAACCACGGATACACAGAGCACAGTGGCACAGAGTCGCATCGTACATCGTACCACCTTGGTACCACCATCTTGCCTTTACATCGTACCATAGCATCGTACAATGCAAATCACAAACGAATTCACGTCATCCTCCAAAAAGTTTTCGGTCCGCAAGCATTTAAAGCTGAAAGACAAGCGCAATAACGTCATTTGCATTTTAAGTTATTCTATTGTGTGAAATGTATTGTAGTTTTTAAAAAAACGCGTACACATGACAAGAGGATAAGTTATTTCGAAAATGTCATTTGCTGAACGTCATTATACTGAGTTATAATTTTTAGATTTTAGAATATTTGCCCAGAAACACGGATCCTATGTATTCGACAGACGCAAACAAAACATTGTGAAAATGGGTGTTTTTTCAATACAACGACGGCTACACGACAACGTGACGGTGACTTGCCATGCCATGCCAGGGAATAAAATAAAAAACATTCCTTTTCATTTGCTTTATTAACAAACAAGCTTCAATCTCATCTTCAATAGGTAATTGGCATCCACTAAAAACTGGCGACGACACCCGCGCAGGGAGAAAACGAACGAAGCTACCCACGGCGCCGGTCTCATGCCGTGCGGTTATAGTGGTAAAACGCCCAATCTGATTCATAGATGTATTATGATTCGAAACACAACACAAACGAGTGTGTTTCCATGTGGTTTCTAGTCATAAGTATTATTTCTATGGAGCAGATGCCATAACACGTTGCATACGTGGGATCAAGTCTGTTTCTAGCTTTATTGCAGTAATATTATGGATTTGATTTGCCTTGAGTCGTTTATTAACTACTTGTCAACTTAATTAGGTTTAGCCAATGATATTATATTATATTATTAGCAATGATATTATATTATACTAGGTAAATATCATTTATTATTAGCATAATGTCTGTGGTTTAAACATGGTTTAAACCCATGGTTCAAACTTACTTTTGTACCAAGCCAAAAAATCTGCTATTTAAAAATAAATACAGTATGGCATTGACATTGACCCTAGGGACCCTAGGCTGTATGGTCACAGATCCTTGCCTGTCCTGAAAGGGACGAACAAAAAAAAATTGACATTGACAATTTATGTCAGTATCTGTGTTGCGGATAATCGATTATATCTACCTTATTTTGTACATTCGATAGTATCGATACAATCGATTAAATTGTCAAGATTAGCAATTTAGAATCGGCTAATCGATCATAATCTATAATATTGCGCACAATATTGTGTACTTATTAAATATAATGTAATTAATTTTATCGATAGTATCATTATTTAACCGCTTCCTTAGATTATGTCTGTCATAATTGAATAATCGATTAATTTTCGATATGCAATCGATTAAGTAGCAACACCAGAGCGAGTCGTGCCTCGCGTGCGTATTTTGGTTTATTTGGTTGGTGTGATTTTTAGGTTATTTTACAGAGCTAGCGGCGAATAAAATAGACAGGAAGTAAATGAATCAATAAGTGTTATGTGGCGGCGACAAACAGGAGTAGATTATAATTAATACTAAACATAAAGGATGTTATATAAATAGGAATGTCTGAGTCTTCTGACGAGAATAGCTTTGCATGGACCAATACTTCTAAATCTAGTGAAGACAGCGACCTCGAACTGAAATTGTAAGTTGAAAGTTTTAACACGCTACCTTACTCCTAAATTATAATATTAAATGTTAACAAGGCTTGCTTTAAAATTACAGGAATGCTGAGACAATATCAAATATGGCTGAATCCGAATCTGAGAAAAATTATAAAAAAAAGTTGCATAGCAAACTTTTTGCCAACAATGATGAAGAAACTGAAGCCAAAGTAAAAGTGGAACTAATGAACAGTGACTGTGTGAAGCGGGAGCCTGATGATGGTAATAACAGTAAACCTCGGAAGAGGAAGCGGAAACGGGACAGCACTAGTGGATCTGAAGGGTATCTGCAAAAGCGTGTCAAACTTGAAGAAGCTACTTTAAACAATAATTCTTTAGAGAAACACATCGACACGTCGCAAAGTAATGTGGATGATACTGATGCACAAGAAACCAAACGTAAGAAAAAGAAATCTAAGAAAAGTAGAAGCTTCCAAGAGAACAATGAGGTCATTAAAAATGAAGAACAAATATCTATAGAGGAGACAGTTGAAAATTATGAAAATGAGGTTGTGCATAAAAAATCTAAGAAGAAACACAAGAAAAAGGATAAGACCACATATAATGGTGAAACTTGCCTGGACCAGAATAACGACGACCTCAACCATATGGATGCAAACAATGGCAGCATTGAAGGTATAAGAAATCATAGACATGATACCACTTCTGACATAAGTAGTCCCCCTCATGGTGTATCTGAGCAAGAACTAGAATCAGAAACTCATCAAGAGAACAATTCATCTCAATCATTACAAATGAAAAGATTTTTTAAAGCAAACCCACATCTATGTCCTATAAAAAATAAGAAAGCCTCTGGTCCCTTGATATCAAAAGATGATGATATTTGGCTTCTGAATTGTCCACATGATGTTGATGCTCATTCATTCAAAGGTATAGAGATGTCACTGGATACTAAATTTAAAGTTAAATTAAATGATCAAAGTTATGTTGGTGGTATAGAAAATGATGCAAGTAGAATTGCAGTTTTGATGTTTAAAGGAAAAAAACCAAACTTAATGAGTCTGCCGCTGACTGGTAGAATACATTTACGGAAAAGGATACCTAAAGCTAATGTTATACAGGATAGTTTTCTAGTGAATGATCAGCCTGACTTTATACCACTGCCAGCTACTAAATGTCGACACCCTTTATTTGGAGCGGATTACAAGAAGGCAATTAAAATTCCATCGTCAGTGAAGTCACGTTTAGAAGAACCCTGTGTAGAGGAAGTGGAATTTAAAAAGAAGAAGAAACATAAAAAGCATAAAAGCAAAGACATGGAGAAAGATGAAGAAGAGCATAATGAGGTGGATGGTTTGGAGCAAAGTGCGCGTGAGTCACGTAAACGGCGCCGGAGCTCCCGCTCCTCGCCGCCCTCGCATCTCAAGCCCAAGCGCTCCAAATCACAAGCCGCCTCTCCTGAAGTTTGGGAGTCCAAGCAGGCTATTGAGGACAATCTGTTTAAATTATAGAATTACATTTATTTTAATACTGTTTATGTGTAGTTTCTATTGTTTAATCCTGCATAACAAGGAGCTAATTGAACAGCCATTTTTTTTAAAAAAACAAGACTACTAAAAAATTTTTAAACAAAGAATAATAAGGGCCAATTTCACCACTTACAGATAAAAGACTGACAGATATTTTGTACCTGTCAACACTGTCTAACTAAAATGTCATGTTTTATGAAATAGATATATGTAATTTTATCTATCAGTTAAATTGTGTGGTGAAACTTGCAGGTGAATGATGCTTGGTAATAATAACCTAGGTATATAAAAATAGAAGCATGGTCTTAGTCAAAAAAAAAACTGTAGCATGGTTTATTAATCTCATGATCTCATCCCATCCCATTAATCTAATATTCGATTTGGTACGGCATTGGTTAAAATACAACTTTTATAGAAATACTAATTTTATTACGACTTTTATAGAAATCTGATACTAGACACTACAAAAGAAATGAGAACAAGTGATGGCGTTTCGTAGCTGTAATCACTGGCCCGTACGTACGTACATGTGTTATTTAAAATAACAAATAACTTATTTATTAGACTAGACGACTGTTGGTACAGGTGAGGTTTTCATTGAGGATGAGGGAGGGTAGTACGAGTACCTAAACTGAGACTGTGATGAGGATCTCAAATAGACGCTAATCTATACATGGAGGTAGTTCCTAGTTCTCTACCTAACGTTGCTGCCTGACGACGGAGATTGGTCTTCTCTACCCAATGACTTTACCTAATAAATAAAATATAATTTTCGATTCGTAATTTTCTTGGTAGGTACCTAGGTAGGTACCGTAATTTTTATCACCGTCGCTTATCTACCACCTACCATGAACTTAATATGTACGAAACAAGAAAATCTAATTTGAATTAGTATAGTCGTTCGTACAGTGGAGTGCAGTGAAGGTATCGCGAATATCGAATCCCACCAAAAACATAAATGTGAAAAAGGGTGGCCAATTCAATATGAAAATTATGTTGAGAGCTTTGCCGTAAAAAGTATGGAGATCTAAATGAGTGCCAATTCATAGGTATGCAAAATAGAAATATGTATTTTTATAGGAAAAAAAAAATGCCTATTATGAACAAGTATTAATAAACTCTATTTCTTTGCTTTGTTGGATAACTTAAAACAATTGCTGTTATTAAAAAAAAATATAAGATCTTAAAGGAGGTTAGTTTTATTTGGCCAGTTTTCATTAAATCAGTCATTTTATTTATAAACTTATTCAATATTTTATTTCTGATGAAAACTGGCCAAATAAAACTAACCTCCTTTAAGATCTTATATTTTTTTTTAATAACAGCAATTGTTTTAAGTTATCCAACAAAGTAAAGAAATAAAGTTTATTAATACTTGTTCATAATAGGCATTTTTTTTTTCCTATAAAAATACATATTTCTATTTTGCATACCTATGAATTGGCACTCATTTAGATCTCCATACTTTTTACGGCAAAGCTCTCAACATAATTTTCATATTGAATTGGCCACCCTTTTTCACATTTATGTTTTTGGTGGGATATCATTACTTTTTGTACAGAGAACTAGGCAAGTAGTAAGATTTAGTTATTTTTTTTTGCTTTTCCGCTGCGTCGTAGATTGCGTGCGTTTCATAAATATTCTTAAAAACTCACTATACAAGTACAACGTAAGTTTGCTGCTAATGACGTCAGTGTAGCGTTTTCTCACTGGAACTAGGACTGAGTGAGTGAGACAACAGCGGCAAACTTATAGTGAACGGGTTGTATTTAATAAATACCTAAAGTAAGCAAATGTTTTTTTCCTTTGCTTACTCGTAATTACCGAGCTGGATTCCAAAGGGGTTTGAATATAATGTCCTACCTAAACATGTGTATGGTAACTTTTTCCACAAAAATGGCGGCAGTCTAAGAAACCTGCATTAATCGATAGTTCAAGTCAATACCTTTATAGTCAAACCTTTATACCTGTGTAAGTGTTTATAAGAATTGTAAAACTTTATTTGAAAAGAGCAACCTCACAGAGTTTCTTGCTAGGTTCTTCTCTGGGGGAAACTGCACCTTGCGAATCTAGCGCTAACTTTAAAAAAATACTTGTATAATAATGTAACGGTTTCAAGAGCATTTTTTGTGCCTATGAAATAAATATATTTTTGACTTTGACTTTGACTTTGACTAATACTAATCGAAAATATAAGTAGATGAAAAAAAATTGATAAAGCGCCACGTTTCCGAGATATAGTGTGCTTTTCCACCAGAGATGTGCTGTGCTACGTTGCTACGAATGCGTTTGAAATCCACCAATCATATTCATTGTTTTGTGGAAATGGATTCAGCTAAGCTATGTTTTTCACATAGAAGGATGCGTGCTATGGATGTGTGCTATGGATGCGTGCTATAGATGTGTGCTATGGATTCGTGCTATAGATGCAGGCTATGGATGCGTGCTATCGAGCAAAGCTATGTCTTTTTTATATTATCGAGATACGTAGCATAGCTCGAGATGCGCATCTTCCTCGCACAGCCACGTCCCGCCCTTCAGTACTCCATTTAGCACGTATGCAGAGCAGCGCAATAACAAAATAAACGGTAAGGAGTATTTGAGGGGGCAATGCTTTTGGGAGTTGGTTGACATAGGTTGCTTGAAAAACTTTTATTTTTTAACCACTATAAATTCCCACCATATTTATACCTAAAATAATAAAAATTATAAGTAGTCTTAGCATCTTGGTGGGAAGGAGGGGCGTTGCTAAAATAAGCCAGGATACTTTATTTAACTGCTAGTATCAATTTACAATACAATATGTGCCATTTAATAACACCAAAACACAGTTTTTCATGTTCCAATAGTTACTGGCGCCACTAGTCTATCTTTGACAGCCTATATCTCGGAAACGTGACGCTTTATCATTTTCTTTTTTCATCTATTTTTTCTATATGTTTTGACCTGAAATATAGATTAGTGAAGGTTTCATTGACTGCCGCCACTTTCGGAAATTTAAAAAAAAGAAGTTGTAGAGCACTCTCTACACTAAAATCTTCAAACCCCTTTCATCCTTCTAGGTCATTTCGAAGTAGGTTAAGATTAGCTACTTTAAATAGTCAGTCAATCAATACTAAGTAGTTCTAAATTTCAACTCCATTGGCATAGTGTTAGCTGCCCTAATGGTAAGCGTCATGGTAAAATGTTTCTTTCGATATTTTTAGGTCCGTGGTTCGATCCCACATGAACGAATTAAATTTTTCAACTTTTTTCTTTTTTGTTAAATATAAATTGTGTCTCGATAACTGTTAATTTAATGAGTTTTAATTTTTTATTACTTTTCTGATACATTTACCACTATAAATCACTACCACGTAACGCCATCTATAAAATTTAAATCCGTACCAGTCCACGTTTCTGCGATAATATGTGGCGATATGTTACATTACATACATACAATGAATATACATACATACACTTAACGTTTATAATTTAAATCAGAGAATCAAATAAGCAGATCTAAATTTCGTAATACTATCAAGAGTTATGGTTGGCGCAATAGTTAAGCGCCAATACCTGAGGTCTTCGGGTCGGTGGTTCGATCCTACGTGGATACATTTTACTTCTTATTTTATTTTATTTTTGTTCATTATAATCTATCTTCAAATAAATCTAATGAAAGACGCAGCATAAAATGTAATCTAATAGGCGAGTTTTTTCTAGACAACCGGGCATAACGAAGACGCTGGCGCGAGTGAGCGCCGCTAAGAGCATACTTTGGTTCGTTCGCATTTAAAATCATATATCGCTTGTTTTTTTTTTGATTGGCTGGAGTGACAGATTAGATACTTTGAATAAGCAGATCTAAATTTCGTAGTACTATTAACAGTTATGGTTGGCGCAATAGTTATGCGGTAAGTAGGTCTTCGGGTCGGAGGTTCGATCCTACGCGAATACATTTTATTTCTTATTATTTATTTTTATTTTTTTTGTTCATTATAATCTATCTTTATGTATCAAATCATGTTCTTGTTATTAAATTAAATCTAAAAGAATTGTATAATTTTTTATACCACTTTTAGTGTGTATTGCAAGTTTTTTGTATGGGGATAACAAAAAAAAAATGACTTTTTTAATGTTTTGGATTTTTTCCTCCGGTCAAATGTAATTATAGAGCTGAATTCCAAATCTCAACCTTCTAGGTCATCTGGAAGTAGGTTAGGTTTTGCTACTTTAATCAGTCAGTCAATACCCTATTTTGCGATTTTTGGACCTTCATATCTTCATAACCGTTTGAGCTATCTTCATGAAATTTGGGCTTCTTCGTGACGTTATGGATAAGATTGAACATGCGTAATTTTATGTCTTTACGTTAAAGAACTTTTGAGTTATGGGAGGGTGAAAAGTAGTACCAAGTGGTTCGTGTAAAGATACACTGTGGCGCTTTGTCTTTGAAATGGCCTGACACGCTGCCGGCGTGTCTCGATAGACTGTGATATCGAACCTAAGACATGGCACTGAGACAACATACATAATATAAGTAGGTTTTAGGTATTAAAAAATAAAATAAAAATAATAAACATTCAAATTAAATATAGAACATGTTAGTATGTATGTACTTATGCATAAACTGCTTGTTAAGATTACTTTCTTTCTGAATGCTTTGTAATATTTTAAGTATAATCTGGGGACAATGGGGTTGGTTGTACTTTACATATTTTTAAGTTTTATGACACATTACGTTTTAACCATTGTACAACTGTTTTTTGTCCTTAATAAATAAAAATAAAATAAATAAATAAAGGCTGACCGCGACTTCTTACCTACCTACGTATCTATCATCATTATCTTGGGAAACTTATAGGTACCTAAATATAGCCTATATCACGTCAGAAGATGTGTAAGCTACTCAGAGCAATTTCTCCGAAGCAAGCTACAACATTGTAAAGTTTCATTAACCTTTGTTTAGTGGTTTTAGCGTGAAAGAGTAACAAACATCGTCACATCCATCCACACATCCATCCTTCCTTCGGCACAAGATATTGTGCTTTGAGCTTATTTTATAAAAAATTGGCTGTATACACATGAAGTTTTTTGACTTTCGTAAAAAAAAAAAATCAGAATTGAAGGTCACTTTGAGGGGACAAACGTCAAAAAATGTAAATAAAACTTTGAATGATCTTGAAGTGAACCGCATCAATGAAAGGCTTAATTACTTATCTCGATACTGATAATTGTTATTAATTTATCAGGTTTACCGCAGCCAGCACATATGGTTATTTGTAAATTGTTGCCACAGTGTTTCAGGTTGTAGCTGCGCCCTGCAGTAACTCGAAGACACCACTTGAGGTCAGTGAGAACTTTATCAATCTTGTAACTCTTTCTCGGGAAGTCAATTAGCCTACTTATTATAAAGACATTCATATTTTTACAAATATAGGTAACGGTACTGATAACATTTCTATCAAGTCGATAAAAAATGAACGACAAGCACAAAATGAAAATTTAACTTTACTTACTTACCATATTTGAACATTAAATTAACTTCTGTGGAACTGTTATAAACAGCTAAAAATAAAAATAAATTATTACTTAAGTAGGTACTTACATATTTATACTATCAAAGTATCAAATATTTCATTAGTGTTTTCTATAAATTCTGTAAAATAATCTTTTAATTGAAAATTAGGTGTTGGCAAGTGAGTCCAATTAAAGCTAGAGTTAGAAATTACGAAACAACGTGATATATTTAGTATGTATAAGGTAATGTGTTATGTTGTAGTTGGTCACGGTAATCATACTTTGGTAATGACAATGATAATATAAACAACAGTTTTACATCTCATGTTACTATTACACGAGTTCACGTTAAGTGTAAAGTGGATTATGTCATAGTTTGTAGTCAGATTAGTGTAGTGAAATTAAATATATTCATATCTGAAGATGTTCTGCTGTTTGTCAAAATTTATGAAACTGGGATATTTTGAGGTATTTAATCTGTTATGAATCCGACCAATAAAATAACCCATACAATATTTAATCTCACCGGGAGAATTGTCTGTCCTTTGATGTCAGACAACAACAGTGTGCTCTGTGATACGCTTCAGATACAAAACAAAAACTACAAGCACATAAACATTATTCTAAATAACTAACTTAAATGACTTCAATATCCTAAATGAACTGTAACTTGATTAAGTTACCAAAAAAACTGCATTAGTTTTTTATCAACGATCATGCTTCCCCAGAAAATTCAAATAAAAATAGTACATCAAACAAATAAATAACTCTCTAAGGTGACTATTTGAAAAATATGAGCTATGCACATGTTCAATACGTAAATTGAAAATGACCCATTTGTATTGCACATTTGACTCTTGTGGCCGCCCTCCGATAATTATAAATACAACTTCCTTAATACATTAAAATATAATTGCTTAAATATTTTTCTTTCACTTTATTAAATCTACCTATTGATAAAATTTGTGTGTATAAGTAATTAAATTAAAGTATTTTACTTTATATTCGTTTTAATTTTTGACAATAAAACTCGAAATACAAGAACATAAAGGAGTAAGTGTACTTAACTATTTAAAAAAAATCTGCAGATGTAGTAGAGTTGTGTATTAGAGCACAGACACAACGGGATCAGGTAAACGGAACTGGTCCCGGTCGGGGGACGTCGCACGTCGCTGGCTCTCTAAGCAGAGCGACATACGACACCGGCCCATTGTGTACCGGTGGCTATATACCCCGCGGCCCCGGGCGCCGCTCACTCGCCGCGAGGCTCTCACTCCCGCCGTCTGTTGCAGCGGGTCGCACCCAGCATGGCCATCGAGCGCCCGCCGGCCCACGACCCGGCCCATCCGGTCCATCCGGCCCACGAGCCGGACCATGACGCTCCACCGCCGCCCTCGCCGCCGCCCATCCGCGTCATCACGCTGCACCACGCTGAACACAACGATTCCACACTATACAGGTACCTACCTCCCAACTAAGGATTCTAGGTCACGTCCACCTGATTGCTACTTGAATTATTCATTTTTTCTTTTAGGTTCGAGAAAGGGTGCACCGTACAGTTTTGTCCGGGCCCCAGCCTCCTCGGTCGGAAGGTGTTCCTCTACACTAACTACGTCGTGACAGATAACGGTAAGCCTTCTAATACGACCGCCTACCTACTGACTGATGATAGATTATTATGTAGATGCCTACACGGCCTTTGCACCAAAATAAACGTAAAATTGATTTTATGCCAGCGGAGGAGAGTAGCAGCGCCGAGTTCGTGCGCACCCAGTACTACGGTCTGGAGTGGAGGCGACACGGGGACGAGGAGGAGGGGGACGGCGCGGGGGACGCGCTCGGCGTCGGCGCGCTGCTCGACGACTGCGAGCTCGTGGCGGAGCTGCGGCTGCGGCGCGCCGGGGCCTTCCACTACTACTTCGTGTACGACACCGCGTGAGTATCTATCCCTACGAACCCCGGCTCTTACTACCGGCCGCCACTAACGTGCGTCGCGGGCAGGTCGTGCCCGGCCGGGCCACAGGGCTCGGGCTGGTTCCAGGTGGCGCCGGAGCTGCGAGCGGGCGGCGTCGCGCTGCCTCTGGACGCCATCGCGTGTCAGACGGTGCTGACCAAGTGCCTGGGCCCGCTGCCGCGTTGGCTGCGCGCGCTGCGACCGGCGCGTGAGGCCGGCTACAACATGCTGCACTTCACGCCCGTGCAGGAGCTGGGCGGCTCGCGCTCCTCCTACAGCATCGCCAACCAGCTGCGGCTCGACCCGCGCTACGGCGGGGACGGACGAGAGCCCACCTTCGCCGACGTCGAAAACGTCGTCGCCCATATGCGTAACGAATGGAAGGTAACGCGAAGCGTTCCGTTCGATCGAGTTTATTTATTTACAATTACATTAAATACATTAGAAAATTAAAAATTAACAAACTAGCCAATTACAGGTTTTCACAAATAGAAATATAATAAGAAGGTACCGTCAAAGCACTAATGCACTGATTGTTAGTATAGATATATAGATACGCACATAAACGTCACAAATTGCCTTATTGTTATATTTCTTTACAATAGTCTTAAACTAATACACTAAGGTTAACAAAATTTATAAATTAATTACTTAACTAACACACTCAGCCTATCAGCATTTTTGCAAGTTTACGCTTAAACGTAGGTATATTGCAATTGAATAGATCAATATCAATATCTTTGCTACGATTGTTAAGATTCCTACCTGCTCGACATAGATAGCTATTCATGCGATATTTTGTGGAAGAAGATGGAATAGATAAAAGAGGGTAATATCTTCGTAGTCTTGTTGGAATATGAAATGAAATTCTACTAAGCAGTTCGGGACAATCGACAGTTCCGTTAGTTATACCAAGGAGATATTATGCTAGGTCAGCTATTTCACGTCTCATCACAAGCGGCAGGAGGTGATGTTGCTTGCAGATATCGATGTAAGATGAAGAACTATAGGGATTCCTTAATTTGAAACATAAAAATTTTATGAATTTCTTTTGAACTAATTCAATTCGGTCACTGAACTAATTCAATTTAGGTGGACGTAGGAGGAATCCTCAGATTAATCGTGCGCGTTCGTCTCGCAGATGCTGTCGATCTGCGACATCGTGCTGAACCACACGGCGAACGAGACGCCCTGGCTGGCCGAGCACCCGGAGGCGACGTACAACTGTCGCGATTGCCCGCACCTGCGGCCCGCGGCGCTGCTAGACGCGGCGCTGGCGCGGCTGACGCAGAGCGTGTCGCGCGGCGAGCTGGCGGCCCGCGGCGTGCCGGCGCGCGTCACGCAGCACGAGCACGTCGAGGCGCTGCGCGGGGAGATGCGGCGCGCGGCCGACGAGCTGCGGCTGCACGAGACCTTCCAGTGCGACGCGGCCGACCTCGTGCGCCAGTTCGAGGCGCTGGCGCGGAACCGCGTGCCGCCGCCCGCCGCCCCCGCCGCCGCCGCCGCCCCCACCCCGCTGCGGCTGCTGCCCGACCCCGCGCGCCGCCGCCACGCCGCCAGCGTCGACCTGGAGCTGGCGCTGCGCCTCTACAACGTGCGGCGCTCCGACGTCAGCGACGAGGACGCGCGGGTGCGGGCGTGCGGGGCCGACCTGCGGCGCGCGCTGGACGCGCTCAACGCCGCCGCCGCCGACGACGTGCGCGCGCACCTCGACGCCGCCGTGGACAACTGCGCGGCCGGCATGCGGTACGAGCGGCTGGAGGCGGACGGGCCGCGCGTGGCCGAGGTGTCGGCGGCGCGGCCGCTGGTGCCGCGCTACTTCACGTGGTGGGCGGGCGCCGACGCGCTGCCGCCCGGCGAGCTGGAGGCGCGGCTGTGGGCGGACGCGGGCGCCGGCGTCATGGCGCACAACGGCTGGGTCATGGGCGCCGACCCGCTGGCGGACTTCGCGGCGCGCGAGCAGGACGGCCGCGTGTACCTGCGGCGCGAGCTCATCGCGTGGGGCGACAGCGTCAAGCTGCGCTACGGCGAGCGGCCCGACGACAGCCCGTTCCTGTGGCGGCACATGCGCGACTACGTGGAGCTCACGGCCGAGGTGTTCGACGGCGTGCGCCTCGACAACTGCCACTCCACGCCGCTGCACGTGGCCGAGTACCTGCTCGACTGCGCGCGCAACGTCAAGCCCGACCTGTACGTGGCAGCCGAGCTCTTCACGAACTCCGACCACGTCGACAACATTTTCGTCAACCGGCTCGGCATCACCTCGCTCATTCGCGGTGAGTTCACCCCTCCGGCCGACCGTCGCACGAATCGGCGACCGGTACCGATTCCTCGTAGCTAATTCTTTACTTCTAACTCTTTAAATCGAAGTCCAAAGTTTTATCCTCCATATGGCACGAGTCGTTTCTATAGTAGCCATAGGTACGAGTATATAACCGTGCGTACACGGGCGTTACAGAGGCGCAGGCGGCGTGGGACGCGCACGAGCAGGGCCGGCTGCTGCACCGCTTCGGCTCGCGGCCCGTGGGCGCGTTCCTGCGGCCCGCGCGCCGGCCCGCGGCCCCCAGCGTGGCCCACGCGCTGCTGCTGGACCTCACGCACGACAACCCTGCGCCGGCGCAGCGCCGTTCCGTGTGGGACCTGCTGCCCACCGCCGCGCTCGTGGCCGCCGCCAACTGCGCCGTGGGCTCCACGCGCGGCTACGACGAGCTGGTGCCGCACCACGTGCACGTGGTGGACGAGGAGCGCCTGTACGCCGAGTGGGACGACGCGCCGGAGCCGGGCGAGGGCCGCCTCGGGCCCGGCGCCGGACTCACGGCGGCGCGCCGCGCGCTCAACGCGCTGCACGCCGACCTGGCCCGCGGCGGCTACTGCGAGATCTACGTCGACCAGCTCGACCCCGACACCGTCGCCGTCACCAGGCACTGCCCCGACACTAGACAGGTACGCGACCGGCGACGAACTTGTACTATGTTTATGCGGTACGCTTTCACACGACCTGATTTCATATCCGTCGTTATACAAAAAAAAAAAGTTTGAAATCCCATAGCACGAATCATAGTCGGAGAACTCGAGGGAGTCCTTTAACTTAAAAAAAAAACCTAAATAGCATATCTTTTTATTTTATTCATTATTCAAATACGATCCACGGGTTATGCGACACCCTTTACAATCTACATTTAAAAAATATATGTACGTTCGTTAGTCGGTGATCGTGGTGGCGCGTACGGCGTTCCGTGCTCCGAGCGGCGAGCACCCGCCGCCTCGAGATCTGCAGATAGAGGGCAGCGTCACCGACGTACTGCTGGAGGCCGAGCTGCGGCAGACCGACCACAAGTGAGTTCATCTACATACTGTACACGCACCGCGGTGGTACCTAGCGGTAACGTACCAAACTATAGCTCCGGCTGTGTCGCAGGGCGGGAGTCGAGCAGCACGTGCGGCATCCGCGGTACATCAACGGGCTGGTCGGCTTCGAGTGCGTGTGTCGCCGCAACGTGCCTCTGGCGGACGCGCGGCTGCTGGCGCCGGACGCCGCCGCCGGCACGCTGCGGTTCCGGGCGCTGCCGCTGGGCGCCGTGCTGGCGGTGCGGGTGCAGCCGCTGCCGCAGCACCGCGCCGCGCTGGCCACGCTGGCGCCGCTGCTGCACGGGCCGGCGCTGGAGGCCGCGCTGGGGACCGAGCTGCGGGAGCTGGAGCTGCCGGAGCTGAGCGTGCTGCTGTACCGCTGCGACGCGGAGGAGCGGGACGCCGGCGGCGGCGGCGTGTACGACGTGCCGGGACACGGGCCGCTCGTGTACGCCGGCCTGCAGGGCGCCGCCTCGCTGCTGGCCACCGTGCGGCCCGACGACGACCTGGGGCATCCGCTGTGCGCCAACCTGCGCGCCGGCGACTGGCTGGCCGAGTACGTGTGGCGGCGCCTGGAGCGCGAGCCGCGGCTGCGGGCGCTGGCAGGCAAGGTGCGCGCGCTGCTGGAGCCGCTGCGGGAGCTGCCGCGGTACCTGCAGCCGGCGTACTTCGACGCGCTGCTGCGGGCGCTGCACGCCGCGGCCGTGCGGGTGACGCTGCGGCTGCTGCCGGCCTGGGTGCGCGCCGACTCGCTGGCGCGGGACCTGGCGCTGACGTCGGTGCAGCTGGTGGCGCGGGTGCCGTCGGCGCCGCTGCCGCTGCCGGCCGCGCCCGCCTCCATGTCGGCCGGCCTGCCGCACTTCGCCACCGGCTACATGCGCTGCTGGGGCCGCGACACCTTCATCGCGCTCCGCGGCCTGCTGCTGCTGACGGGCCGCGCCGACGACGCCCGCAACCACATCCTCGGCTTCGGCGCGTGTCTGCGGCACGGCCTCATCCCCAACCTGCTGGACGGCGGTCCCCGCGCGCGGTACAACTGCCGCGATGCCGTGTGGTGGTGGCTGCACGCCATCAAGCAGTACTGCGCGGACGTGCCCGGCGGCTCCTCCATACTCAACGAGACGGTGGCGCGCCTGTTCCCGGACGACGACTCCGAGCCGAAGCGCGACGGGCCGCGGCTGCCACTGCACGCGCTCATGCAGGAGGCGCTCGACGCGCACTTCCAGGGCCGCGTGTTCCGGGAGCGGAACGCGGGCCGGGACATCGACGCGCACATGACGGACGCCGGCTTCACCGTGCAGGTCGGCGTGCAGCCCGACACCGGCTTCCCGTTCGGAGGCAACGACCACAACGCCGGCACCTGGATGGACAAGATGGGCTCCTCCGAGCGCGCCGGCACCCGCGGCCGACCCGCCACGCCGCGCGACGGCAGCGCCGTGGAGCTCGTCGGGCTCTGCTACGCCGTCGTGAGCTGGCTGCGCGACGAGCACGCGGCCGCGCGCTTCCCCACCGGCGGCGTCACGCGCGCCACCCGCGACGGCGGCTCCACCACCTGGAGCTGGGCGCAGTGGGCCGAGCGTCTGCGCCGCAGCTTCGAGCGCCACTTCTGGGTGCCGCCGGAGCCGTCGGCCGCCGACGCCCGGCCCGACCTCGTGCACCGGCGCGCCATCTACAAAGACTCGCACGGGGCCTCGCGCGCCTTCGCCGACTACCAGCTGCGCTGCAACTACGTAGTGGCCATGGCCGTGGCGCCCGACCTGTTCGATCCCAAACACGCCTGGCTCGCGCTGGACGCCGTCGAGCGCCACCTGCTCGGGCCGCTCGGGCTCAAGACGCTCGACCCGGCCGACTGGGCCTACCGCCCGAACTACGACAACGCGGACGACGGCGACGACCCGTCGACGGCGCACGGCTTCAACTACCACCAGGGGCCCGAGTGGCTCTGGCCGCTCGGTTTCTACCTGCGCGCGCGCCTCGCCTTCGCGCAGCGGGCCGGCGCGCACGCGCGGACCGTCGCCGCCGTGCTGCGGGCGCTCGGGCCGCTCGCGCACGAGATCCGCACCTCGCCGTGGCGCGGACTGCCCGAGCTCAGCAACGCGGGCGGCGCCTACTGCGCGCACTCGTGCCGCTCGCAGGCCTGGAGCTCCGCCGTCGTGCTGGAGGTGCTGCAAGATCTGCGCGCGGCCCGGCGCGCTACGCCGCTGGACTGACCGCGCCGCCTCGGCTCCGGGCCGCTGGCCGCGCTCGCCCGCCTGCTGCGCCGCGCCGCGCCCCGCCTGCCGTGCCGCGCCGCCGCCCGCCCCACCGCCGTGTACAGCGACCGCTACTTCCGCTACGGGCTGCCGCTGCGCACGCGCCGCGCCCCGCCCGGCGCCGCCGTCCACGCCGACCGCGGCGCGCTGCGGCTGGAGCGCGGCGCCCCCGAGCCGCGGCCGCACGTGCCGCTGCGGCGGGCGGCGGGGCGGCCCGGCGCCGGGCTGCTGCGGGGCGGCGGCTGGGCGGCCCCGCGGCGCCCGCGGTGTCCGCGGCGGGGGGCGGGGTGCGCGGTGCTGCCGGAGCCGCCGCCGGAGCCGTTCGCGCCGCCGGTGGAGCCGCACGAGCAGTGGGCGCGGCCGGAGCGGGCGCTGCGGTACCGGCAGGGCGCGGGCGCGCTGCCGCCGCCGGCGCCGGCCCCGGTTCGCCGGCGCTCGGTGCGCGCGGCCCGCTCGCGCCGGTCCAGCCTGGCGCCGCCGCCGCCGTTCCTGCTGGAGGACGCGGAGGGCGCGTACGAGAGCGTGTACTCGGCGCTGAGCAAGCGCTCGCCGTCGGTGAGCGCCGTGAACGTGTCGGCGCCGGCGGCCGTGGACAAGCTGTACGACAAGGCGGGCGAGCTGCGGAAGGTGCTGAACACGGAGCGGTACAACAACGGGCGGGCGCGGCCGGCGGCGTGGCTGCCGGTCGGCGAGCGGGCCGGGTGCGGTCCGGAGCGGGACCGGTGCGGTCCGGAGCGGGCCGCCGTGCGGTCGGTGCTGGCGGCGAGCGGCGCGCTGTATGCGGTGTCTCTGCTCGCGTTCTACTTCCTCAGTCTCACCTGACGACGGCGGCTTACGATCGAGTGCCATATTAATGTTAAGACTAGGTCATAATATGTTATCTATCGTCATGAGCGATAGAGAAATTATAATACATTTTAAGTCAAATTAATAATATTCATTTAAGTAGTAATGTCCATGTTGTCTAGTAATCTATCTTGTCGCTACCACTAGTCTCCGATCGTGTCGGAAATGATCAAAGTAGATAGATGTGGATTGTTGTCGTACTCCACCTTGTATCTAATGTTTATGAGTGCCTGTTAATATTATATACCTATTTCAACACTTTGCTTCATAGCAACCTATTACTGAGATTGCTATGTTCATTTAAGGCGGCGTTTTGTTTTGCGTAATATTTTTAGATTAAGGAGGTAGACTACTATGTTTACTGACTAATAACTTTTTCATAATAACTAAGTAATGTAAAGAGCAAATCACTTGATGTTAAAAATAATTATGTTTGTTAAGTTAACTGTTGTTAAAATATTGTTTTTAATAAATCATTTCGAACAGTGTTACCTTGTGATTCATTTCATGCTCAAAGAAAGAAATAAAGACAAAAAGACATTGCCTACCCTACAATATTCATATTTATCACATCGTAAATTAAATAATACGAATCAAACGAATTAACGTTGTCGGCAGATAATCACCTAAGTAGGTAAATAAAATACAATCACACTAACAGCGCCACCTATCTGTAGATACATCGTCAGTTCGTCA
The DNA here is from genome assembly GCA_947563765.1 of Anarsia innoxiella. NCBI lineage: Eukaryota > Metazoa > Arthropoda > Insecta > Lepidoptera > Gelechiidae > Anarsia > Anarsia innoxiella. The sequence goes on from OX387398.1 coordinate 11,506,408, forward strand.
GTACTACTCGTATTACTAAAACCTAAAACAGACTAAAACACCAGACCTTTCGTTGTCTTAGTGAACTGTCTCAGAATCTAGTTAGAAGACGTCGCTATACACCTAGCTGAATACCGCGGTTTAACTCATTCGGCAGGCGTGTGCGTCGTCGGTGACGGTTGTCGCGCGATCGCGCAAAAACTCTTGCCGCGTCTATTAATTTAAATACAATAAAAGGGGTAGGGTAGGTATTTACTTATGCGAGAAAAATAATTAAATATGCAAATACTGAGTAATTTGGAACCTTAAAACTTAAGAAATTACTATAAAGTAGGAGTTGCCGAGTTTTAATATTTATTTTATTATGTTATGGAAAATAGACAAACTTATGATAATAATATTTAGCTATGTAAAATGTCCTATGTCTATTAACAAATTCCCATTAATACAAAAGTAATTTAAAAAAGAAAGAAGTTAATTCCATACATTCGTCCATGGAAACAAACATAATACGTCCGTGCTCGGAATAAAGTTTCATGTTATAGAATAAAAACAAGGTGTATAAAAAAATAAGTTCTAAAAACTAAAACCCGCCTACGGAAAACCTGCGATCTTAAAAGTAAGAAACAAGAAATAATTCTTGTCTTCTTAACTAGGTACCCCATAAATGCACAGACGTAGCGATTTTCAGAGGATAGCCGTGGTCGTATGCCTCTGTGCTTTGATATTAATAACCGTGCAATGTCGGAACCTGTTTAACCTACCTTTGTAATAAGTAGGTATCAATTGCTTGCAGGCAGCCATTTATAGTTATATGGAGGCATACGACCACGGCTTTCCTCTGAAAATCGCTACGTCTGTGCATTTATGGGGTACCTAGTTAAGAAGACAAGAATTATTTGGCGCCACCTGAACTCTGAAACGCGCCATCGACTTGTGTCACGCTATTAGGTATAAGCCCCGAGTAATTTCGCTATGTACGTAACGACACGATCCGACGAGACCTGCAGGTTGAGGGCTTGGATGACTTCGTGCGTCGTCTGGCCAGGGGCATGTACGAGCGGGCCGATCGCTCGGCGCATCCGCACCTGCGCGACATCGCACCGCTCCATGCTAGACCACCGGACGGCCGCCGAACTGCCAAAGCCCTTCCGCGGGAGCTCGCCACCATCGTCGAGGACGCCAGTGCTTCCCCCTCCCATACTCCCCAGTCGGGTCGAGGGGCGGGGGGAGCACCACCACGGGTCGACAACGCCCCTGCTTGAGTCCCCCGCCCGGGGTGATTCGCGGGGCGTCACCAGAGACGACACCACGAGGCCCCCCACTCGTACCCCCCTGCTTCGGCAGGGCGCGTGGTCGTGGGGTGCCTCCTCAGAGATGACACCACGGGGCCCCCCACTCGTACCCCCCTGCTTCGGCAGGGCGCGTGGTCGTGGGGTGCCCCCTCGGAGATGACATCACAGGGCCCCCCACTCGTACCCCCCTGCTTCGGCAGGGCGCGTGGTCGTGGGGTGCCCTCTCTGAGATGACAGCACTGAGGCCCCTCACTGTGCCCCCCTGCCTCGCGGCAGGGCGCGTGGCCTTGAGGTGCCTCCACCAGTGCCGGACCGTCTTCGCGGGATCGCCTCCTCCCTGCTTGATCGGTTCGCTGGGCTTCCCCTACGGGTTCCACCTGGCGGGCCAGATCGCGGAGTGAGGCAGAAGAGAGAAGACGGACCTTCGGATTGACGGGCCCACCAGACGTGGGCCGCGATAGCTGCCACCTAAGAGTGTAAAACACTGGAAAGGTCTCCCCTCGCGCCTTGCGGCGCGAGAGAAGAAAGTCACGACGGCTATTGTGGCCTATGACGTGGTAATTTAAAACAATTAGGTAGTTACTACCTCACTCAAGCTCTACCGTAAAATAGCTTGCTTCGGTGACTATTAAACAATGTAAGACTTGGGATGAACCTTCCACCCACAGTGCCCGTACTCGCTTGCCTAGGTGACGTGTGTGTATGGCTCTGTGTGAAGTCGCTCAGTAATCTGATTTTGTAATTGCTTTCTTCGTACCTATGTAAACGTATCTACTGTCTTTTCTTTCTACTTTGGCCGACGAAGACCACCCACTACATCTACACACACACCCCCTCTTACAGGTGTTAAAAAAATGAAACATTGTCAATTGTGGGTGGCGGCCTCGGAACAATAACTAGACATGGAAGCCGGGCTAAAATAACAACTACACTGTAAGTACCTAAGTAAATATTTATTTCCAGTCCAATAAAATATACAAGAACAAAACAAAATTAAAACACAACATAACAAAATTTAACGTAAAACAAAATTAAACACAAAATAAAATAAAACTTAACTTTTAAAACTAAGAACGTAAAATAAACCAGAGAGACAAGAATGAGAAAGAAGATAGTTGTGGACTGGAAAATGGTCTCCACTTAGCATAATGTCATGTCAGTGGTTGCCCAGACCCAGAGACATGACGCTGATTTTCAGTGGAGCCAGAGAAGGGAAAAAGTGAGAAAAAAAAGAGAGAAAAAAGAATGATAGGAGATAGATATGAGTAAAATAGGTTTGTAGTGATAGGTATTAAATTACACTGCATATATTTATCTTTTTTTACTTACGGTATTGATAGTCCGTAAGAGAGAGACATGTGCAAATGTGTCATTAAACAACTTGACCGTTATTCGAAACCCAATAAAACATGAGAACAGCGTCGTTTGTTTCCGCTTTTTTAGTCATGTGGTCCCGTTCTGTCTACTATTTCCTATCTCTTTCACTCTTTCCCCATTCCATTTCTCCTTTGTTAGTCATTCTCCCACCACAGGGCCGAGCAAAGTTATTGGGATTTAGAATTCTCTGGTTCATTGGTGTCTTGTTTCCCGGAGGGAAAGGTCGTCAGTTCTAAATCCGAACTGCTTCGACTTAAAGTGTCGTGTCGTGCTACTGGTATTCGCAGTTGGTTTGTAAAAATAACTACCTACATAAAAATTTGTTGAAACCTGTTTTCTTTAAGACAAGTAGCAGCGAAGATACCCGTCGTCACCTCGGGTCGCGCTGAATGCACGAAGCCCGCGGTTGCTCCCGCACCCACTGTCGTGCGACCGACCAGGATGTCGTACGCGAGTGCGGTCAAGAGGCCGCCCCCCACCCCCGCCGCCCCCGCCACCGCGGCCCGCTCTGTTTCATCGAGTAGTACTACGAAATCGGTTGCTGCCTTCGCTAACTCGTCCATTCCGTCTAGTCTCCCCGCTCTAGTCACTTAGTTTCTAGTCATTTAGTATCTGCTAGGGAAACTTTAGTATACTCGGATAGGCTAGGCACTCAATTTGGACCTCTATTATGTAACAAAATTGATTATAAGGTAACTAATTATTGTTATCCAGAAATGTCATTGCTCAAAATTATAGATAAAATTGATACACACAGCCTAGATTGCAATAAAACTCTAGTCATTATGGTAGGAAATAGTGTTAATATTAGTCAGTCTGATGTGGATAGGTGCCTTAATATTCTAGTCAATATAGTAGAAAAATATGGTTGTAAATTGATTATCTGTGCGCTGCCCTTTTGCAGCAACTTATCCACGACGGTAAATAATCGTATACATAGATATAATTTGCAATTTTATAATTTGACGTGTCGTCATAGCGATGCTATTTATTTTTTTGACATGAATAAGTTTATTCATGATTTTACTTTACAACAGGATACTATGTATCTGTCTTTATTGTCTAAAAGACGTATCGCTACTTTAGTAGCGTATAATATAGAATCAATTTACAATCATTTTTTAAACTAGTATGTAAGACAACAGTCTCGACCAATTTTAGTGTAAATGTGGTCGACACCGGCACTCGGAATTCACAATATGTGAATTTAAGTAGGCCCAGCGTTGGTCCCAGCAGTGTGACTCATCAGGCACAATGTGATGATCTCAGAATTCGTTGTAATAAAAAACATAACCATGATATTGTAAAAATATTCCATCAAAATGTTCAAAGTTTTACTAAAAAGCACTTAGAGATGGAATTATTTCTTGAAAAACATAAATATGATATTGTTTGTCTAACGGAACACTGGCATAAAGAAAATGAATTATTGTTAAACTATAAAAATTATTATATTGCCAGTGCTTTCAGTCGAAAATCTCACACGGGAGGGGGATCTTTAATTTTGCTTAGAAATAACATCAAGTCTAAGGAACGAACCGATGTGGTGAGATTGTCGGTTGAGAAGAAAGTTGAACTATCGTGTGTTGAGCTGGAGCAGCACATTGTTGTATGCGTATATAGATCCCCTAACAGCACGGACTTCCCTGTTTATGAGTCAGTTATGGAAGACGTGTTAAAATTAGCTTTTAATAAGAGAAAATTTATAATAATTTGCGGTGATTTTAATGTCGATTTATTAGTAAATAATTGTCTTTCGAGAAAACTTTTATATCAGTTCCAAGCTTACAATTTGATAAACGTATTTTTAGAACCTACCAGGATAACGCCTAACACAGCTACTTGTATTGACAATTTTTTTTGTAACCTAGATTATTTGGAAAAATCTATCCTTAATGCGATTCAATCAGATCACACGGGTCAAGTAATTAGCATTATTGCCAAAAAACAAGTTACTAAAATTAAAATTAAATCTAGACCCATCACGGCTAGTAGATTAGATAATTTAAATAATGTATTGGTTGACAACCTGTCGCACGTTAATTTTGCAGTTTCATCGAATCCAAATAATTTATATAAAGAATTATTTAACTTATTACATACACAATTTGATAATATCTTTAAAGTAAAAAAAAGGGAAATTACTATGAAGTTTGAATTTAGTGACTGGGCAACTCAGGGCATTCGCAAAAGTAGGGAGAGACTTTTTGAACTTTATGAGCTTAAAAATTATAATCACACGGATAGCTTTCAGAACTATGTCAAAAATTATTCAAAAGTTTTTAAAAAGGTTTGTATTTGTGGTAAATCATTTTTTTTGAGTAATAAAATTAAGTCAGCTGATAACAAAATTAAAGCAGTTTGGAATGTTATTAACACCGAATCAGGTAAATGTAAAAACCGTCAAAGTAGTTTTGCTTTGCGCAATGAACAGGGCACAATGTGCTCTTCTGATTCTGAAGTGGCTCATGAATTTGAAACCTTTTTTTCTAATGTACCTTTCAAAACAACTGACCATCTAAATTCCTCACCTTCAGTCTCACTCTCTCTACTCAAAGCCAACGTACCCGCATGCCGGGATGAATTCAGATTTCATCATGTTGGTCCCAATTGCATTATTAAAACGTTTAAAGAAATTAATTTAAAAGCAACCGAAGATCTTTGGGGAATGTCGGTCAAAGTCTGCGCATCTATTATTATTACTATATCATATCATTTAGCTCAAATTTTTAATAGCTGTATAGATCAAGGAATATTTCCTGATCTCATGAAATATAGTAAAGTCATACCTCTTTTCAAGGCCGGTGATGAAAACGACCCTAGTAATTACAGGCCAATTTCTGTACTCCCTGTACTTAGTAAAATTTTTGAAAAACTAATACTTAACCAGCTTCTTTATCATTTTAATTTAAATAAATTGCTACACAATCAGCAATTTGGGTTTACCAAAGGTCGTTCCACTACGGACGCTGGTGTTGCTTTAATTAAACATATATTTGATGCATGGGAACACTCGCAAGATGCCATTGGCATATTCTGCGACTTATCGAAAGCATTCGATTGTGTTCATCATGAAATACTATTAAATAAACTGAATCATTACGGTGTACAAAATGAATCTCTTAATCTTATTAAATCTTATTTAACGGACAGAATTCAAAAGGTTCAAGTCAATGAAATAACGTCACAGGGATCGCAGGTAGAAATTGGCGTGCCCCAAGGATCGATATTAGGTCCTTTCCTTTTTCTAGTTTACATAAATGATTTGCCATTTATGATAGAAAGTCTATCGCAAATTGTTTTGTTTGCCGATGACACATCTCTTCTCTTTAAAGTAGATAGAAAACGTCAAGATTTAGATATTTTCAAAGTAAATAGTACCCTGAAACAAATTCATGATTGGTTTAGTACAAATAATTTAGCGTTAAACGCGAAAAAAACCAAATGTATTAAATTTTCGCTTTGTAATGTAGTCAATAATGTAAGCAATATATATATTAATGATGAAATATTAAACTTTGTTAATGACACTGTTTTCTTGGGGATGACACTAGACTCGAAACTACAATGGGGACCCCATATTGATAAACTGTGTGGACGGCTAAGTTCCGCCGCCTACGCTGTCAGAAAAATCAGACAGCTCACAGACATACCTACAGCGAGACTTGTATACTTCAGCTACTTTCATAGTATTATGTCTTATGGTATTCTTTTATGGGGTCATGCCGCTGACATTCATGCAGTATTTGTTTTGCAGAAAAGAGCTATTCGAGCCATTTACCATCTAAATAGTCGTGATTCCCTGAGAGAACTGTTCAAAGAAATAAATATTTTAACAGTTCCAAGTCAATACATATATGAAAATATAATGTTTGTAAGAAAAAATCTATCTAAATTTAAGAAAAATAGTGATGTACATAAATTTAATACTAGAAATAATAATAAACTTGTTTTGCCTGGTAGTAGACTAGCTAAGATCAATAATTCATTTGAAGGGAACTGTATACGGTTATACAACAAACTGCCTGATAATGTACTAATTTTAACGGAAACCAAGTTTAAACGTTGTATCAAGAGGACTCTTTTACAAAGAGCGTATTATAGTTTTAACGATTTTATTAATGACAATAGGGCATGGTGTGTTAATGCTCTAGCTCCACACGATTATAATACATAAGTTGTTCTTTGTAAACAAATGATTGTTAACAATATTTTTAAAAAGAGCAACCTCTAGAGTTTCTTGCTGGCTTCTTCTCTGGGGAATCTGCCTTCCGAAGTCAGCGTAGCTTCCCTCCTTTAATGTTTTTCTTTTTTTGGTTGTTTAAATTCATTATTATGTTTTTTATTTTATTTTATTTTTTACTTTGTGACGAATTCAAGTGTAAATTTAATGTTACCTACGAATAAATTATTTTTGAATTTTTTGAATTTTTTATACTTTGTTTCTATTAAAAAGTAATAGTGTTCTGCTTTACTAAAACTGTGAGTACTTATTGCTTGTATTAATTTTACATAATCGTTATCGTAATTAAAAAAAAAAAAAAAAGACTTATAAAATTCTTACGTTATACTTGTCATTGTTTCTATTGTGTGTTTTGAAACCTACAGTGTTATTTCGAAATAACGGTGTTACCGTTCGTTCATATTTCTTTTATAAAGTGTGATTAATATGTGAATCGTGTTTTAGATATTGTAAACACTTAAAATGGAAAACCCGGATCTGTCTACTATCAACGAGGGATTGGCGAGAGGCGATTGTGAGGCTAAAAGAAAGAGAAAAAAGAGGAGATATTCATCGTCTTCAAGTTCTTCCTCGAGTAGCAACTCGTCATCAAGTTCGTCGTCATCCAGTGACAATGGGAAACGACGACGTTCTAAACGAAAAAGGAAAGACAAAAACCGTAAGTTTGACAAATTATTCGCTGAAATATCAAACTTAAAAAATCAATTGGCCGCTTCGCAAGCACCAAATGATTGCTCAACATGTATTGGGGAATGCTCATATCCCGTCAACATGGATGTCAGTGGTGATTTATTTTCTGATTTCCAAGCCGATGAACTTGGTACCCAAGCTGACGGCTTTGCTCAAAATGTAAACCCAGGCCCATCGGGCAACGAAATTGACGCTGGTGAACCTGAGCCTCCTTCCAGGAGCCAGGCTGAATTTAATTTGCTTATTACCACCAAAACTAAAGACCCTCACGTGCCGCACGCACCGCCTGCGCTCGTTGAAGAACTTCGTGGGTTACAAAGATTTGGGGATGAAGAGTGGAACAATGTACGATACATGGACGTACAAAAACAATACGTACACAAGCCAGGTTTTACAAACCTTGCACCCAACGATGAAGTAACCAGGTATGACTCTTCTCGTACAGCTAATAACATGGAAAGAGCATTTGCTGGTCTTACATTCGCCTTACTTAAGCAGCGCGAGGAGCTTCAAAGAGAAATAAGAAAATTTTTAGCGTGGGCTAACGAGGCTAATACCGTACAGTACAACGAGATTCATGATAAGATACTAGAGATGTTTACTGCAGGTGAGTACGTAAAAATCTCTAATGATACTTTGCAAATGGTATGCGGGCACAGAGCCGAGTTAATACAACAAAACTGTCCTCTCATCAGTGAAGGACCCATTTCATAAAAGTGCTTTAAGAAAGATACCACCATCGGTTAACAACCTATTTGAAGCTGACAAGTTCAGTGCAGTCCTTGAAAAGGCTGGTGGCACAAAACAGGTTTTTTGGGACTTGCCAAAGGATCGCTTACATACTGCAACGCAGAACGATTCGAGCAGATACACTCAAGGACAGGCGCAAAGACCTGCCAAGCCTTTTAGTGCAGCTAGATCTAACCCTGGCCATTCAACTAACCGAGGACATACAAAGCCGCAACGTGGGTCCTTTCAAAGTCGAGGAAGCAAATCTACACGAGGCCGTCGCGACGACCACTATAGTAGAGGACAAAGACAGCGCTCGCCTGCATCCCACCGGGATCGGAGCACCCAATATAGAAAGAAATATTGACTATGCCGAGATGTTTCGTGCCGGAACACTAAAATTCTATCACAATCAATGGCAATGCCTAGGTGCTCCGGCACATGTATTAAAGATTATAACAGGATATCGTATCCCATTCACACAAATACCGCCGCTGCGCATACCCAATTTAAGCCTAGCAAGCACTCCATCTTCTCCAGAAATGACAGCCATAATAAAGAAAATGTTGGCACAAAATGTAATAACTGCAGCTCCGAACACTCCGTGCTACGTTTCATCAATATTTTTAAGACCCAAAAGCGACGGAACCTCCAGACCAATCTTCAACTTGAAGAACCTCAACTGGTATGTGGACGCGGGGAAGTTCAGGCTAATAAATGTGCACCGCGTACCGGACTTCCTCCAGCCCAAAGATTACATGGCAAAGATAGATATACATCAAGCTTACTTCCACATACCAGTTTCCAACGCCCACAGGCGGTTTCTGAGACTAGTGTACAAAGGTCTACTTTACGAGATGACGTGCCTGCCATTCGGCCTCAGCTCCGCGCCAAAGGCATTTGCATCAGTTACGAACTGGATAGGCCAGTACCTTCGAGAGCGAGGAGTGCGTATATTGATTTACCTGGACGACTTCCTGCTAGTACACCAAAACTCAAATGTTCTAAAGCAGCACGTCGATCTAACATTAAACACTCTCGAGTTCTTAGGTTGGCACGTAAATCTCAAAAAATGTATCACAGTTCCACAGAGGAAAATAGAATTTCTGGGCATAGTTTGGGATACAGGACGGAACAGGAAATTCTTACCAGATCGCTTGATAATAAAGGCAGAAAAGCAAATAGCAGCCATGTTAAAGAGAAAGAAAGCCAGCCTAAACGACTTACAGAGGCTAATCGGAAGCTTGAACTTTGCAAGTTTCACGGTACCCAGAGGCCGCCTAAACTACCGTCACTTACAGGCTCAAATGAATTTGCTGCTAAAGGCGGAACATCAATCAGCCGTAAATTTGCCAGGAGAAGCCCTAAAGGAGTTGGCGTGGTGGCAACTGAACTGCACTCAAAAATCCTACATCCACATAGATCTGCCGACTCACTATCTCACTACGGATGCGAGCGACATTGGTTGGGGAGCCAAATTAGACGAGACGAGCATAATGGGTGCTTGGTCAGACAAAGAAGCCCTCCTGCACTGCAACCAGAAGGAAATGATAGCCATCCGGAACGTGTTACTGCACCACTGTCATCACCTCCGATCAGTAGCGATGCTCATTCAGTGCGACAACCAAACTGTCGTCTCTTATCTCCGCAACGAGGGAGGAACAAAATCCAAAGCCTTGATGAGACTCACGGTGGAAATCTTTCAGATTTTGGAGGCACAGGATATACACATGACGATCTATCATATCCCAGGGCGTTACAACAGCGATGCCGATCGTCTGTCGAGGAATCGAGCATCTCCCGAGTGGCACTTGCTACCGACAGCGACGCGGATGGTGTTCGAGAAGTGGGGTCAACCGGACATCGACCTCTTTGCATCCCAGAGAGCCCATGTAGTCAGCAGGTACTGCTCACTGGACAGGAACGACCGAGCAGCTGCGATTCACGATGCTCTAGGACTAACGTGGAACTTCCCCCTCGCATGGGTATTTCCTCCACCATACCTCATACCGAGAATCTTAACTCATCTAAACAAGTCCTGGGGAGTTTACCTCATGGTTGTACCACGCTGGGAGAAGGTTTATTGGAGACCAGACCTGAAAAGCAGAGCCTTAGCAGCACCTTTTACGATACGGAACCTGGACCAAGTTTTAGTAGATGTGACGACAGGTCTCCCACCCCCCAAAGTAGATCAAATAACCCTGGAGATTTGGAAAGTTGGGGGTGGGATGAACTCTTAACAGACTGGACTACTGAACAGAAATCTCTTCTTACTTCAAGCTGGCGACAATCAACACTAAACACATATCGACCCGCCTGGAAAAGATGGTTAAATTGGACTAGCATAAACAAAGTGAATTGCAAGAAACCTGAAGGATCTGACTTAGCGAGATTTTTAGCTGATCTCCATAAAAAAGAGAACCTTGCTTACAGCACAATACTTGTTCACAAATCGGTAGTCTCTACTTTTTGTGACCCAAACAATTGGTATAAATTAAGTTCACACACACTGGTGAAGCAAGTATTGAAGGCCATAGCCTTGACAAAACCAAAGCCATCGAGAGCCCCAATTTGGGATATAGACGACCTTACGCCATACTTGGCCTCGAGGAATCCGGATACCACTAGCCTGTATGAAGCTTCCACTCAAACTGCCGCTATTTTACTTTTGTGTTCAGGGCGACGAGTACACGATCTGACTTTATTAAGAGTATCCGTTGAAAAATGCATAATATCAGATGATTCAGTAATTTTGTGGCCCGCATTTGGCTCTAAAACGGACACAGTAAACTACCAACAGTCTGGCTGGAAGTTACAGAAAAATGATGACAATAAGGCATTAGATCCCGTGCACTGGATTAAACATTTAATACAACTGTCTCAGCCACGCCGAACTATAGCCAAATGTGATAATTTATTTGTTACCACAATGGGAGTTGCTAAACCGGCTACAAGGACCATCATTTCTAATTGGCTTAAGAGAATGCTTAAAAACGCTAATGTGAAGGCATCGCCAGGAAGCTTTAGATCTGCGGTAGCGTCTAAAAACTGGGCGGAAAACTTATCGATAGATGACATTCTTGCTCGCGGTAACTGGCGAACAGTGAACACTTTCTCCAAATTCTATAGACGAGAAATCATCTCGCGACCACGTGAAACGCCATTGATTACTTCTTTATTTACTCCAATTTGTAACTAATTACAAAGTTTTTGAGAAAAGCAAGATATAGACTGATTTATTTTTTGTTTACGTTCAATCACTTAAAAACTATATTATAAAAATAGGTATACTGTTTAAGTTGGAAATAAAAGTCATTGATACCTTAAAAATATTACTCTTTATTTATTTTAAAAGTAAACTGCTCTTCCTTATTTTCCTAGACTCTGCACACTCTGCACTGCGAAAATTACTTTCCTAGACTCTGCACATACCTATATTAAATCATTCAAGCTTTCATCATTCTTTCCTAACTCATAGTCGTATCATACTTCCTTCACATTGATGTCTCCCACCACCAGGCGATAACAAACACTTCTCATGTTTTATTGGGTTTCGAATAACGGTCAAGTTGTTTAATAGCGGTGTTTTACCTGAAAATAAAACACTTATTAAACATACTTACCTTATTCGAAATTCGAAAAAACAGTAAGTTTTTTTTACAGCTGATTAAAAAAAAATACTATACTTTATCTACCAAAAGATCGCGCTGCTCGAACATTACCCAGTAATAAAAAAAGACTCAAAAACAATAGAATTGTTTGTTTCAATATAAAGTTTCAAGCACTATCAGAAATTTTGTATATTTTAAAACACAAAATAGATTCTTGCTTAATTTTTAAGCAATTAGTAATAAGTAAGAACAGCGCTATCAATTGGTGGATAAAAGAACTATTTTTTTTATTAGGTGTTCGAAAAAAACCTTATTAAGGTACCATAATGTACTGCTATTGTGAACATTATGTCAGAAATAAAACATTTTATTTAAAAGAAAATTTAATTGCTTGTAGCAAGTCTTTACCTTGATAAAATATTTACAAACTAGGGATGAAAAATACGAAATTAACACTTATGTTATTTTCATAACTTTCAATTTTACATGAAACTTTCGAAAGATTCAAATTTCGAGTGGTTTGAAAATTACACGTCAAATGTGTAAAAAACGTGATTTTTTCGAAAAATACAAAGAAACGTAACTAATTAAGGCTAGAGTGTTTCTGTCGGCCGGTCGGACGTACTTTCTGTCAGACTGACGGTTGGAATGTCGGAACGACCGTCGGTCGGACGGTCAAACAAATCGTTGGTCAAAGATAGATAGATAGAAATTCTTTATTGCACACAAAGAAATACAAATACAACTTAAAACTAGGTAGTTAATAGACTTTTGATATAAACCCAAAAACAGTTACGATAAGATATTCCATCATGAAGTTCCATTCTATGTTCCTGCTCCATCATCAGATCAGTTCGAAAGTACTATATAGTTGTATTCTCATCGGAACTACATACAACTGCCAAGTTTCATTACGCTACCGTACTTGGAAGATTGTTAAATTGCTTTCACAAGATTCCTTTACCTACATACACGACGACCTAATAATAATAAGCGTGTAAAAAACAGTGAAATATAAAGGTTGTTCAGTACAATTTTAACATCATCATGAATTGGACCTCATTCCGCCATGCTGTTCGAATGCGGGTTGGTGGGTGAATTATTATATCGACTGTCGTGATTCAAACCTTAGTTTGGTCGAAATCCACGATTCCATAAAAAAACTTCAGTCTATCTAAAATATCGATATGGCCATACCCACATCACTAGCTGAAAAACTTTTGTAGGATTTTGGAATAATTCGGACAAAAGTATAATGTTGAAAAGTATAATGATGAATAAGTAACATTTATACTATAGTTTACAGGTATTTCCATAATAATTTATTAAAAACTCAATCAAAAACTTACGAATGAAAGTGAATTTTTTCACCACTGTTTTCTTTTCTTCCCGAATGTGAATAGCAGTCGTCAATAACACAAAACATATTTTTATGATACAAAACACATCATAAATAACAATCACACAACAAAATATTTCACTTTTTTGCGCAAATTACATTGAAAATATTATTTTAGTATCAGAAGCCGTAAACAAACACTTCAGTAGATACTATAATCCGGCCAAGTGAGCAAGGTGTCAAACTGTAAAACAAAGAACGTCAAAACGTGATTTTGAATTTGGTAGTGTGCTGAGCGTGCTGAAATGAGTCATTAGACATAAAATCTAATGAGTCAACTGACCTTCGAATTATGAGAGAACTATGTTCAATTTGCGGTCCTATTCTCGCCTACGCAAAATCCTGTAAGAAGCAAGAGAATCAGGTATACGTTTTTAATTGCTATTTTAGTCCGGCTTCCATTTCTAGTTATTGTTCCGAGGTGGCGGCCAAGTGGCAGCAGCGAAATTCATGATGACCAATATTTTTTGTCATAGTAACTTTAAAAAGCTATTTCTTCCTGCAATCCTGATAAAGATAAGGCCGTAAGAAGAGCGGAAATAATGTTTGCAGCATTTGTAGCAGAACATGATTAATTATCATTTCTAGCCATTGATCACTTGACTGATTTATTTAAAGAATGTTTCCCGGACTCTAAAATAGCCGGAGAAATAAAACCGAAGAGGACAAAGTGTACAGCAATTATAATTTTGTACTCATTTCATTGTGAATCATCGAATCATCGAATCATCGAAGTTAATTTTTATTACAACTGTATATGTACTAAAATAAATAAAAATATAATAAGGGTCGTTTTATTTTATCCATAAAAATTAACAAATTTTGAGAATTATAGTCATTATACAGCCACACTGGCTTATAAACATATTCCTGTCCTGCAACAGATTTCAATGATGGTTTTTTGCGCCGCAATATTAAATGCTGAGGAAATGTTGCCATGATTTTTTAAAGTTGTAGGCACATTAAAAATTCATAGGCCTGAGTCAAGTATATTTATCTAGGACCACCTCTATCAAATAACGCCATTTGCATGCGCATTGACATTTCCAACTCCTCTCTGATTAATACATTTGCAGTGGATGTAGAGGGCGTTGCTGACACCAGTTTTTTCAATTTATCAGTAGTTGTTTTTTAAAAGTCATCTCAGGTTCTTGTATAGTCTCATTTCACTGCTACCACTGAATCTCAATTAATGCTACATCATCATCAGCCTCATCTAAACTAGAGTTTGGTCTTTTAAAAAAGTATTTCTCGTTGATGTCAGTATGACTTCAATCACTGTGAGATCACTTGAAGATGGGAACGAATCTGAAGGAGTTTCTGTGTAAAACTTATTGGGATTATGTAGATATGTTAACGTGGAAATGAAATCTTTTGAGCGTCTTTGCGTAATCCTTTGTTTCACGGCTTTGAGAGCTGATTACTAATGTAAGTACTTTTCGCTTGAAGTTTTGCAAACATGAATTGAAAGGCACGCAGTAAGCAGATTAGCATCTTCTTGTCATAGTGCTTCTACTGTTGCTTTAATGATATTGAGGGATGAATTCCTCCAGTAAAGTCAGTTCATCCGAAGTAAAAGTGACATCGCTCTTTAAATCTAGGAGCACCTTCTTAACACCGTCTTTTAGTTCCAGAAATCTTGTGATCATATTCACCAAGTATCATCATCGCATCAACATTCATCTGGTTTTTTTTCAATTTAAAATCAAACCAATTTTTTTCTGTTCGTTTGGTAGATAGTTGTTGACTATTTCATTTTTGGTAGGCGATTTCTTAAAAAAATTAACAACTTTTTGGACTTTTTCCATCACACTTTTAAAATTCATATCTCGAAAAACAGGTCTGTATCTAATAGACTGTTGCTCAACAACAAACTCACATTTTTCTTCACAGTCACTTTAATCACTGTTCTCATCTCAAATTTCTTCATTATCCTCATATCCTGTTTCTTCACTTCCACTTCCGTTAGACCTAGGTTCAATTTCTTCCTCTTCTTCAGTCTGTTGTTTTTTTATAAATGACGTCTAAAACGGCTAGCTGTATGCCGAGCGCGAAGCACAGCTGATGATAACACGGCAACTGTTTACCCATAGCGCTCTTGTGTCATACGCTTGTTCCGTCAGTAACTATACAAGCTACTCGTATGTCTTCTTCTATAGAAAGATCATTTTCTTGACTTTTTCGACAAACAATCTTAAACAGGTTGTAACAGAAAGGGTATATCATTGCGAAATGGGCATATTCTCGTAGTTTACCATATGTAGAAGTCCACCTGCTGTTTGTGCACCTGCACAAACTGGCCCGTCTGAGGATATGGCGTTGAACGCGTTGTAGCACCGTAAAGTCACTTTTAACTATTTAAAAACTATTTTCAATTTTGAGTTTTAAATCGTCGGCAGTATTAACGGGCCCATCGCGGTAAACCAAGTCCTTAAGACGTCCTCACAAAAAAAGTCTAATCGTTTAAGGTCCGGTGATCGTGGCGGCCAAGCGATTGGCCCGCCACCACCGATCCACCGTTCATCGTAGACGGCATCCAATCTCGCACGCACTCGGCGCTCAAAATGAGCTGAAGCACCGTCGTTGTGTTGATAAAATCGGGGGCGCGCTAATGCACCCACGGGGAACTCCTCTTTCAATTCCGGAAGGCGGTCAATGATGTGCTCCATGTAGTTGTCCCCTTTAGCCGGGGTAAAAAAACAGGGCCTACGATGTGTCCACCTATTATACCCGCCCACACGTTACAAGAGAAGCGGTAAGTCGCTGGGTCGAACAAGGCGAGGATTATCATGAGCCCAGTAGTGATAATTATGACAATTAAGTAGTCCTTTTCTGGTGAATGTCGATTCATCGGTCCATAAAATAACACGCACACACTCTTGGTTCTCCAACAGCCACCGGATAAACAACACACGACCAACATAGTCCCCCTCTTAGTTCCTGCACCGGCGTAAAGTGGAAGAGGTGTTGGCCATATCACGACGCAATACCGACTTCACGTAGTACTGTGAGAAGTTGAAGACTCTTGCGGCTTCCAAGGTGCTAGACTACTTCAGCACAAACCCAACATCAATTCAATATCAACAGCACCACGCTACCTTCCTGCGTCTACATTCGGCCAGATCAGTACACCCCAGTCCCGTAACCGCTGCACGGCACGCAAAAAGGTCCCCGGACCTGGAAGGCGCCTATCTGGGTGCAACACTCTGTAAATACGCCTGGCTTCAGCACTGTTGCCGTTCCCCATAAAATAGCACACCACCATGTCATGGTAGTCCCTCCTTGAAATCTCGTACGGCATCGCTGTTCCGGTATTGCATATGTTATCGATATCTTCTAACATGCTATCGCTTAAGTTATTTGATAAAATTGCAGTTTCTGAATTATTCATTTTCATTGTTGTTTTGTATTCCTCTGTTTTATTATTTGTTTCGTTTTTTATCTTTATTTTTTTACTATACTCTTTTGAAATGCATGGTTTTTTGAAAATGTCTTCACTTTCAATATGTTTTGTAGAGGTGGGCCGAGTGAGTACTCGGCCCACTATGTATTATAGGTACATACTAGTTTTGTATTCTCTTCTAAATTATTTTTTGATAGGTTGTAGTTCTTAGAATTTGTTTTCATAGTTTTAAATAGTTCAATTATGTCTTCATTTTTAAGTATTGTTTTTTTTTTCTTTTTTTTTATTCCTGGTCATCAGTTTGAGTCACTGGAAGAAGATGATGATGATGAGTCGTCAGAGAGTTGTTCATTTCGTGTCTGACTTATCCTCAGAAATTTTAGATCAAGGTTTCTGACCCCGATAAGAGTCTCAGCAGGTGGAACAAGCTCCAAGGGGCAGGTAGTCTTGGGAGCGATGGTCCAAAAATAAAAAGCCCCACGGTAATTAGGGTGTTTGCTTAGTTTACCACCCAAGTATGTGGGGTGTTTATTGCGGAAGTGGCGCGTTATATTCCTTGAGGTGTAAAAGCTCCTGCAGAGGATACACTGATTACCCCCTTTTGTGGCCGTGCCAGCCCCCAAGCGATATAGTCCAGTACGGGGTCTCGAAGATGGAGTAGGAGACGGTGGGGCCACGGTGCTATCGCTGAATATATCGTGCGTGCTCCTGGCGCCACCAGTCTCAGCTTCATATACCTCCCTGGGAGGCTGGGCTGGGGGCTGAACAGGTTGGGGAACCTCTTGCCTCGAAGTCGAGGGTATGGGCTCAACCGTAGTCACGGGAGCCATGGGAGCTTTTACCTTAATCGCTGAGATGGGGGCGCTGCCACTTTCTTCTTCCCCAGAAGTCTGTTGTGGCCGCTGCAGCGGCAACTGTTGCTGCGAGTGGGCATTATGGTATTGTGCGACCCGGTCAAGATTATTGGGTCCAGGCTCGTTGCAGGATGTTGTGGTGGAGGCTGCTGTTATGGAAGAAGTAGCGGTGGCTCGGTATAACATTTCTGTTAGATATGTGATTGTACGCTGTTGTTCCGCTATGCTGTTTTGTGCCGCACTACAGTTTGGGCTTCGCAGAGTTGGACTGGCCGTAGGATATGGAGCGAATCTATTGCTTGATGAAGATGGTTGGCTCCATGGTTGGTGATTGTAGAGGTTGTATTGTTGCAGCAATGCTGATCCAGGTCCATGTTTATTATTTCTTAATGATTGAAGATGAAATGGCTTGATGAGTGGCGGAAACTAATTTTGATTTCTTCAGTGTAATCTAGTTTGGGAATAAAGGGTGATTTTTTATGTAAATTTGAGAAATGAATTGAAATGAACAATGAGCAAGCAAAGCAAAAAAAGTATGTAATTTAATAGATATAATAATGTTTTTGAAAAGTATCAGTTTTGAAGCAAAGTTGTATGAAGTAGATTTTTCGAGATTGACCTCTATACCTCGGTGCAAAAATGAATTTAAAATTTTGGGCATAATTATGGTTTTAAGTGTATGATTAGATGATAAACGTTATTATTATACATAATATATGCATATAAAGATTCTTATATATATTTCTTTTTATATATTTAAGTTGGGGGGAATTAATTGAGTGGTTAACATGAATATTGTACAAAGCATACATATATGTATACACAGAAATACATGTACATACACATATATGCATAAAATATATTATTTATTTATTATTGAATGATTTTAAATTTCTGATGATATAGTTTAAATGAGAATGAAAGGTTTCTATGGTGGTATTTTTAGTGATAATTTCGTTGAGAATGTAAGGATTAATATTGAATAAGTTACAGTTGATAATATGGTCGATTCT